>CM029523.1:53181574-53679970 GCA_017140615.1 Eucalyptus cladocalyx | reverse complement strand
CGATATAAAGAAGCGTCGGCGCAAATACTTCAAATAGATCGATGAGAAGTTCTCCGACGAGCCACGGAGGTGATATTGGATTTACTTCATAAAAGACAGCAATCTCCATCTGTGTTCGTGACGACTTGGACGATGTTGACTAATGCAAGCTCAAGTGTCTTCATTAAACTTTTGAAGAATGAAGTCTCAATGCACGCTTAAGCATCTTCAACTAAACCTTTCAAGAATGAAGTTCCAATGATGAAAATTGAACGAAAGTGTTACCAAGCGTGTATTATGGTGTTGTTTTGCTGTCTATTGTACTTTATGATAAAATGTAAAGTACTTGAAAATGAGAAAAAGTTTCTCCGACTGCCATAGTTAAAAATGGTGTTGTTGTGGAACAAGATCATTGTTGCTTTGTTGTTGTTTGTGCTATCGTATGGACTTGCCATAAGTTTACCATCATCTTCTTTGTTTTGATGCAGACCAACATATACACAAGAAAAACATGAATGATTACCCGAGTACCATAAGTTGTATTTAGTAATCACGTAAGTGCTAGTCGTGATGAAAAAAGGATCACTTAAGTGTCAAGTTATTGTTAAAGTGATCGGTTAAGTGTCACTTGTAGTTAAAAGTGAACAGTTAAGTGCCAAGTTTTTTAGAATAGGATCGGTTAAGTGCCAATTTTTTTGTGGGTTTTCGTAAAAATTGCGCCAGCCACTAAAGCACCAGCCGACACCACCAACCATCACCACTAGCCACACTACACACTAGACGCTCCAGCCACCACAATGCTTTGGTGGTGTTGCTGCACAAGATACTAGTGCAAGCGGTGCAAGCCGAGCCTTGCACTAGTTTGCACCAAGACACATGGTGTAAGATGTGCAACCGCACACTTGTACTGTGTGTAGGTGCAGTCACCGCTTAAGCCTATAACCCCACCACAAACCAATAATCACCGTGCATCACCACCAGCCACACCAAGCACCCCAGCCACCACATTAGCACCCAGGAACAAACCGACTACCACCAAACATCACCATCCACCATCACCAGATACACCAGCACTCCAGCTATCACCACAGAACACCAACAACAGCAACAACAAGTAAAAGCGAAATCCATGATAAACAACAACATAAATTGACAAGCAGCACAAGATCATTTCATTGATATTTCATCAAGTCTGAGTCTGACAACAACAATGAATGACAAACTAAAGAAAAGTTTCAAAACAAAAGATAACCATCCAGAGACTTTCTATATGCACGACAACATCATCGTTTACATAACTGTTTTTACTCCTAAGCTCCACAAATATCACATCTCATCTCATCAATCAATATGCACGACACCCCCTGTTCGTCCTCCTTTCGATGGGCCTTTCACTTGATTCATAATTCTGCACTCTTTCTAACTCGGACGTGCAACTTCTTCTTCAACCTTCTCGGGATCCACTAACTCAGATGGAGCTGCAAATGTCCTAGGCCGAATTGAATCAAAAGGAGCTGGAGCTGGAGCTGGAGCTGGAGTTAGGTTCTTTCTCTTATTTTTTGTTGGCACAGTTGATGTTGATGTTTTCTTTCTTGTTGGTGCAGCCGTTGATTCTTGAGTTGGGCCTGAGATAAGAACTTCTGAACTTCTCCCAGGCTACAAAAAAACAATAAATTGTTAGCAAAAATCTACAGCATAAATTAAATTAAATGCAGCCAATAAAACTTACATTGAGAATGACTGTTCCAGTACGCTCATCTGTATAAAGGCCATAGCCATATTGTCTGAACCTCTTCCCAAGTGCCCCTCTTGTTTGAATAGGGCGTCACTTTCAGGAACTTGTGATTTGTTGCCCATTTTCTCCCTTTCTTGGGCCCTTTAACCACAAAGCCGGGGCTTCTTCGACCAATTGTGCTTGGGTGTCTTCTAGATGGCCTTTGTGTACCCGCCCTTCACTCCGGCCTTGTTCTAGTTGTCCTTCGTGTAGCCCTTCAACTTCAGTGAAACCTCCTTCCGTTGGGCCTTTTGGTGGTACCGTGGTGGTGGTACTTGTGGTGCCTTGCGGTGATTCTTCCGTGGCTCCCGTGATGATCCTTGAGGTGGCTCTGATGGCTCCTTCGAGTTGGCAGTTGAGTTCCAACTTGCTTTCTTCGAACCTGAGAAAGATGCCAAAAGATACCATAAATATAATATCGAGACATATAATAATAAAAACTGAATACAAATTGGTTGAATTTAGCACTGCGTATTTCTTTTTTCGCCGAAGAACATCAATCACCGACCGGGCCGTGATCTTCGCTTGGGCTAATCCTTCCTGGCCCCGATGCGCTTGGGTGAATCCTTCAGCTGGCCGTGATGCTGCTTGGGCCAATCCTTCACCTGGCTGTGTTCTACCTTGCCTTTTTTGAACAGGCTGTTCAGTTTCATGACTTATTGATGTTCTTCTTATGACCAAACAAACACATTACATACAAGGCCAAATAGGATATTATGTACATTTTTATGATAAACGACAAGAAAGCAACATAAACATAAAATAAATTTCATGACTTACCGGGGTTCTACTTGTTGACTGAAGAACAGTGTGCATTTCTCCAACTGTCTCTTCACTAGGCCCTTCACCTTGCCTCAACCGTTGTTGCTTCCTCAATTGACAACCTTTAATATTGTGGCCTGTTAGGCGACAATAAGAGCACGTGATCTTTGCACCCTGCCTGCTCATTCTTTGCTAACTCGAGACCTCTCCCTCCGCCATTCTTCGTCTTCGTTTTGTCCTTCCAATTGTCTTCTTCAGTGGCAAAGGTTGAGGTGCTTCATGATCCGTGGGCTCCCAAAACTTGCTACTTCTAATTGGCTGTATCATGAACTGATAGGAAGCAAGATATTTTAATTTATGGTACCAATCATCAATGTAATCATATGTATTGTCGCCCTTCAACTGGATGGCACATATGGCATGTGCACATGGAATTCCACTTACTTGCCATGCTCTACATGAACACTTCCTACTTCCTAGATTGACAACATACTTATCTGCACCATTCATTATCTCATATCCGTCATCTCCATTCCAAATGGGATGACAATGCGTACTTGCAGCCAAGTTCTCATCCAATTTCTTCACAATCCTAGGACCATATTGTCTTATCCACTTTGCAGCCTCATCTCTTTGTTTCTGCAGCCGAGTCATAACTGCAACTCGTATATCTTCAAGCATTGAGATGACTGGTTTGCATCTGGCATCTATTATCTTCGAATTAAATACTTCACAAATGTTGTTGTCGACGTTATCGCACTTGAACTCCTCACTGAAGAATAGAGTAGCACAACCTTCCTTTGACAACTGAAGCAGTCCTTCTTTGGCTATTCTAAAGTCAGCCATGTTTGCACTCTTTGCTAATTGCCAAAATTGCAATTGCAGCTTATCCCCTTTATACTTCTTTGCCCAATTTCCGTATATGTGCCGCGCACACATTCGATGTTCAGCATGGGGCAACAACTCGGCTACTGCCGGAACCAATCCCTGCAATAATTCAAAGTAAGAAATACTAAAGCAAATTACATGTTCATATTACAAAGCAAAGCAAACTATTGACTAAATTTTTCAAAAAACAAGCATTACCTTCCGTTGGTCGCTCGTGAATGCCCACCCTTCCCCGTTTGTTATCTCCAAGTCAGCCATCAGAATTTTCAAGAACCAGGACCAATTGTCCTTATTCTCAATCTTTACAATAGCCCAAGCTAATGGGAACATTTGGTTATTCGCATCTCTTCCAATCGCTGCCAATAATTCTCCCTTGCACAAGCCCTTCAAGAAACAGCCGTCTAATCCTATAATCCGTCTACAACCAGCTAAAAATCCTCGTTTGCATGCATCAAAGCACACATAGAACTTATCGAACTTGGTCCCATGATCAGGAAGCGGTTTCTCAATCACCTCTACATACACTCTACTTGTAGGGTTTTGCAGCCTACACTCCCAAGCATACTCCCACACCTGCCTATATTCCTTAGCATACTGACCAATAAGTACCTTTATCACCTTTTACTTTGCTCTTTTGCACTGATTCCTAAATACATTGATGCCTACACGCTCCTTCACCAACATCCTAAAGTTAGCAAACTAACCAATAAGTACCTTTATCACCTTTTACTTTGCTCTTTTGCACTGATTCCTAAATACATTGATGTCTACACGCTCCTTCACCAACATCCTAAAGTTAGCAAGTTTCAAGTTGGGCATCACCTTGATCACATCGAAGAAGTGCTTGGACAACCATGCACTTATTACCCTTTTATTTTGAAAATTAATGGAACAAGTGTGTTCCTCTTGGTAGGCTCTAATCTGAAAAGACCCACTCTTCTTAACAAACGCACCGTAAATCTTCCATGGACAGTTTTGCTACGAACACCTAGCTCTTACAAATTTCTTGGTATTTCTAATGAAATCAATATTTCTTTGTGCAGCAATGGAAAAACTCAGTATAGCTTCCCTAAATTGTATCGCATCATGAAATTTCATACCTACTGACAAAGTAGGAGACGCAACAGATGGATCATAGGAATGAAACTTACTTTTCCTTCTACGCACGGCTCGTTGATCTTCTTCAACTTCGTCCGGGAAGTTGCGGTGTCGATGCTTTCTTCATAACTGCCTCTAGGACCTAGCCAGCAACACCAACATCTGCAGGTCTTCGTCTCGTTTGGATGAACAGTTACATGCAAAGTTACAAATCTATCTGACAAAAAGTCCCTTTGTTTTTTCCTTGACTGTGTAAGCTCCTCATCGTCGGCGTCACTTAAGATTAACAAATTTTCAGCTTCAGCCGCCAACCCTTCATCGTCATCGTCATCATCACCGTCACTGCATTCAGCTACTTCCCAATCTAATTCAGTGATGGTGACATCACCCATGTCACAATCGCCGGTAAACAGCATCTGCGCCCTCTCCTCCCCATCCTGTCCATCATGACCTACTTCATCTCCTCATTCTCCTACTTGGGTGGTATCTCTATCATCATCTTCGTCCTCACTATTGTTTTCAACAAACACTTTCGCCTCTTCGCCATGAAGATAATGATATAAGACATCCCTAAAACCATTATCATATTCCAAAACTCTCAAACCATCTCTCAAGCCTTTCCCAGGAACACAACAGTAACTTTTGTACTCTATGTCGTGACCCGATCTCGCCGCCCCTCGAAAATGTATCCAAGGTGGGAAAGGTCGGGTTTAGGGGTACTTGATCTCGAGATCACGAGATTTCCCAAGCTCATACCCTGCGTGACAGTGGGTTTATTTATGCGGTCTAATTATTTAACAACCTAAGAATATACAGGAGTCGCCACTAGCCTCATTTTGGAGGTTAGCTAGAAACCCAATCGAGGGTCGGGAGCATTCCCTCAATTCCTACGCAACCAGATATCTAGGTTCGAGGACTTGGGTTACGCTAATATTGCTATTAGCGCCCTTTCGGTACCTAAACAGTAGGTTGTGTTTTTCCTAACATATCCATGCCTTTCTTTTTACATTTTCGAGATCATCAATTCTATACTAAATGATCATGCGTGGTGGATTGCTTTCATTCTATTCTATTTCTAAAAAATGAAAAGAAAACAATCAATGAAATTTTCTAAAAAATGAAAAGAAAACAATCAATGAAATTGAAATTGCTAGACATGAAGTAAACAATCAAGAAAAGCAGTAAATCTATCATGCAAACCTAAAAGAAAGTATAAAAGAGAAATATATGGGAAAAAGAGAGAAAAACCCGCAACTCGTCGGGTTTTATACAACAAATGGACATATGTTGGGAAAATGGGTATTACATGAAAATGGTCGGAATGAACATCGACCTCCACCATCTTCACGCTTCTCCATCTTCAAGGTCCTAATTTAAACCTAATCTAAGAAATTTATGACTAGGTGCATACAAGTGAAAGAAACAATCATCACAACTAAGATCAAAGCAATTGGGGTAGAACCCATGTATGATTGGCTCTAAGAAAAAAAGCACAGAAATCAAGCACTTTATAAAGAGCAACTTTCATGAATGGAATTTCCTGAGGCGTATCAAGTTCAAGTAAAGTCAAATTCATGGCCGAAAAGCAACAATCGCTAAAGCATGCAAATCAATCATAAGCAAATCAGAGAACAATGCATGATAACTGATTTGTTAAGCCACCTAACCAATGCATGAAAATCATGAAATTTGAACATGACGTAGGGTTTTTGATTTAGACATTTAACCCTAAATCCATGTGCAAAAGGCCACACAAATCCATTAACATTGATATGTGACTTGTCATTAGGAGCAAAATGCATAACAATTTAAATTGCTACATGTCAACTTGAATTCTAGGGTTACTTGACCTTAAAAATTCTCAAATTTTAGCATGGGATGGATATGGATATTGTGGACAGCTTTCATTGAGAATTTATCCTCAAGATCATTATGTATAAGATCACACAAAATTGGTAGACAGTCAGATTCTTAGAGACAAGACAGAACTGCAGGTCAAGACAAATTCAGACTTCAAAACTTGATCTAAAAAAAAGAAAAGCAGGGCAAATGATGGGCAAATTGGACAAACTAGGCATCGTTAGAAAGCTCAAGGTGTTCTTTATGAATTCCTATTAGGTGACAATTGCAATTTAGGTCCTTTTCTAGCTCAAGCAAAGCCATTTGTATAAGTGGTCAGATCAGATCATAACAAGCAGAACACATCAGCAGATTAGTGCTCTTTGCAAGAAGCATCAGGCAGGGCAAATGATGGCCAAATTGCACATATAATATGTCTATGGAAAGCTTGAGAAGTCTATTACAAATCTCTAGAAGACATTAAGTCCTAATAACATCATCTACCAGCTTAGTCCAGTTAAAACAGAAAATCGCAGAACAGCAAATCAACCTAAAAACTACTGCAGAATTGACAGACTTTGTAGGTGTTTTTCAGTGACCAGATGACGTCCTCTCAGGGCATGTGAACTATCAAGTCGAAGCTCTAGAAGTATGTTTTTTTATGTCTAGAAGGGCTCGAGGTCAAAAAAAAAAAAAAAACCTCATTTAGCACTTCGTTTCAGCCAAAA
Organism: Eucalyptus cladocalyx; assembly: GCA_017140615.1. NCBI lineage: Eukaryota > Viridiplantae > Streptophyta > Magnoliopsida > Myrtales > Myrtaceae > Eucalyptus > Eucalyptus cladocalyx. Next base: position 53,672,902 of record CM029523.1, on the reverse strand, counting down.
CATAGAGTGACATATCAGGTATACGAAATTGCAAATCAAGGCAAATCAAGTTCGTCATCAATAATCGTCAACTCATTGCAAATCATTTGGCTCAGAGGGAAGGTAAGATACAGCATCCCTAATGTGTCGCCCACAATCATTTTGAAGTAGAACTTCAATTAGTGAACTCATCATCAAATAAATTCGGTGTTTCACCCTCTCTGTGGGATATAAATCCAAACAGCTAAATGAGGAGATGAACCAAGAACTACAGATCAGGTTCTTTGTGAATTCACTAGTTTGATTATCATGGTTATGAACAAGTATTGTGTGAAAAATATCAAGAACGCACAGAATAGTCTCCTACTCTTCCTCGGCAGACTCAACATCTCAAAGTAACATGCAGGAGAACCATTTGATATACAAAATCACACATGAACAGAATTTGATCCACGCAAACAATCATGAACAGCATTCAACATACATCACTTATACATCTAATTAGTTCACATTTCAATCAACTATATGCAGGAAATCCAGCAAAGACACAACCAACGCAATTTCAATTGAAATATCAAGACGTTGGTAAACAGAATGCAATAGGAACTATCGGCAATGGAGTCAGGCTTTCTATCGAACAGGTTGTAAGCATGTAGTGTGAAGTACTATTAACACCAGAATGGCATACAGAACAGAGACATCAATCCAACTTTACGAAAGAACAGAGACATCAACCGCACGACAAAATTACAAACAAAACGAGATCATTACCCTTAACAGAGCTGATCAGAGTCTACCCTCAACAGAGCCGATCAAAATCTAAAAAGAAGCGAAATAAACACCTCACCTGACTTCACCAATCGCTGGGAACCACGACCTATTGAAGAGAGCGTTCTTTCCGACGTCGTAGAGCAAGCTCGTGCTCTACTGGCAGGCGCGGCGATTCCAGTGGTTTTCAGTCTCGTTTCAGGAAGATGCCAGGTTCGGCGGTTCAATGGCTTCTCCGAACTCAGTGCAGATCTGAGCCTCGTACGTCCAACTCCTCAACCGGCAGTTACTTCGTCTTCGAGAGTTAATGATCGAATGAGCGAGCGTCAGATCTCCGGGAAAAAGCTGGGGAGCGTCCGATCGAGAGAGAATTCGATCCGGCGAACTCCCGCGCCTCCGATCGCGCCAATAAAGGAAAACCCTAACTGATCGAGCTCCAACCGAGAGAAAACACTGATCTCCGACTGCCGATGTCACCGTCTTCGGATCTCTAACCTCGGAACCGAACTGATATCTCCGACAACTCGGCGCGATTCCGAGTTTCGCACCACGAGTTCCTCGATCAATAGTTGCTCCGTCTTCTAGAGTTGATCGGGAGAGAGAGAGTCTCTGATCGTGAGGATGCCGGATCCGGCGCGCTACTTCTCAAGAGGAGCACCGCGAGACTTGGAGGCGATCGTCGAGGGAGGGAGCGGAGCCATGGCCGGCGCCGGAGGGTTCTTCGTCGGCCTCCGAGATCAGGAAGAAATCCAGAGAGAGAGGAGGTTGTTACGGCGAAAGAGAGGGAGTCTGTGAGTCGGTTCGGTCGTTTCGCCGAGAGAGCGGGAACCAGGGAGAGAGAGAGAGCCTCCCTGATAGAGAGAATCCGCGCCCAAAGAGAGAGTCCCCTTTCGAATGCCCCCTCCTTCCTTTTCTATCATTTTTTTATTTTATTTTTTCCTTTTTCTCTCCTTTTTCTTTTTTCGTTTTCCTTATTTCTAATTTTTTTCTCTTTTCATTTCATTTCATTTTTTCTTCTTTTCTTTTTCTTTTCTTTTGTTTTCTTTTTTATTTATATTTTTTTGCTCTTTTTTTTTTTTTTTTTAATATTTTTGCAAAATTGATGATTAAAATGTCGATAAAAATTTCGGGTGTCAACACTCTACAAGGCAAAAATGTCACTATATCCCTAACAAATCCAATATAAGATGCTTTATATCTACAAAGATAGTACCCTCATTCCCCCTCATACTCCCACTCATCCTCCCCAATCACAAAATCTCCACCGTAGTAAACGATGACAGCAACATAGTCTTTATGCGCCATTTCGTAACAAAAGAGGACAAATATACAATTAACTTTTGGACCACATTCACAAACAGACAATTGCAAGTGGAGGTTCCTACACTCTTTATTAAAGAAAAGAAAAGAAAAGAAGAAGAGAGAGGGAAGATGCGGTCAGACGACAGCTGCAGCTTGAAAACAAGAGGCCTCAGGACAAGGACAAATAAAAATAAAGATGGGACCCAACAACTGCTTTGATTATGCCATCGCATTTCTTTAAAATATGAAGAGATTCCTCAGCATGGGTCCTCAACAATGCAATTTATTAAAAAAAATCCAAAAGTCCCCATCCCCACAACCTTCGATTCGAACATGTGCAAAGTCCAATACTCTGAACCCTAACAATCATTTATCATCACACATTTCACATCCGACCACTACAAATTACTTTCGCACATCACAATTCAACACCCTGAATGAATCATACATCACAGTGGATGAGGCGACGTCGAGCCCTACACCGAGCCCTAATTTCCCCCCGCCAAGCCCTACACCGAGCCTATATTTCAATGCCGCTCCTAAACTGTCAATTCGAACCCCCAATAGGATTGTAGCACTACATCTCAGCCATAAATCTCACATCAAGCCGACCTTTCCCAGCCGACCCCCAAATTTGAAGTCCGAGCCCTAATAAACGAGTCGGAGCCCTAATTTCACCACAGGGGAGAGGAAGAAGAAAAAACCTGAGCAATCGATGATGATGAGCGATGACGGCGCTCGACGACGGCGAGCGATGATGGCGCTCGATGACGGTGAGCGACAACGGCGAGCGACAAAGGCGAGCGATGACGGCGAGCGATCACCTGCGAACGGCGAGCTGTGAACGGCGATGGATGGAGAGGACGTTAGACCTAGTGTGAACTGATGAAATGTTAAAATCCAAATAAACCAAACGAGGTCGTTTAACACTAACGAAAAACGACGTCGTTTAGTTTGGCCAAATGCACAGTGGATGGGGCGACGTCGTTTTCCTCCTCCACGTGTGCTTTTTTTTTAAAAAAAAAATTGCCACATCAGTTAAGCAAGTCGCCGGAAAATGCCACGTCTGCATTTTGACCAGTTTTTGGCCGAATTGGCACTTAAGTGTCCGATTTTACTCCGATGATGGCACTTAAGTGTACCATTTTAAAGTTATGGCACTTAAGTGTCCCGGCGTGCCAAGTTATGGCACTCCAGGTGTCCTCACCTCGTTATTCTGCAATGGTCTAATGAGGCCCCCCTTTTATAATTTGGTTTTTGGTTTCCTTGAGGGCCCCACTCCTCAATAATTAGTGATTACGCACAACATTAATTTTTTTTTTACTTTCTCTCTTCTTCAATCCTCTAGCCCTAGGATTGAAGAAGAGAGAAAGTAAACAAAAGAAAAATCCTTTGGTCCTATCGTCCAAAACAAAAATTACTCCGGCCCTCTCTCGCATCACTTTCACAGTTCTCCCTCTCACTCTGATTTTGCCTTTTGGGTTTTGAGAAATTTAGTGTGAGTCCTTGTTCTGTTTTGTTACCTCTCCTCTTTGATCGTTTAACCTTCTTCAAGGCACTACAATTGGCCTCTTTTTGAAGGGGAATTAGTGGTTATCAACTCTTAATTTTTTTTCATTGACTTCTCGTGTGCTCTGAGTTTGTGGATTCATTAGGACGGTCAAAGATGGAGGGAATGACTGATTTGCAAAGCTCACGGCTAGGGTCAGTGCATTGGTGTCAATGCTAAACACAATTGTGGCCACAATCCCGACGAGCATGAATGCTGTGGCGTCGACTTTTCTACCCCCTCTTTTGTCTTCTTCTCTCTCTCCTTACAATTGGCCTCTTTTTGAAGGGGAATTAGTGGTTATCAACTCTTCATTTTTATTTTTTTTTCATTGACTTCTCGTGTGCTCTGAGTTTGTGGATTCATTAGGACGGTCAAAGATGGAGGGAATGACTGATTTGCAGAGCTCATGGCTAGGGTCAGTGCATTGGCGTCAATGCTGAACACAATTGTGGCCACAATCCCGACGAGCATGATTGCTATGGCGTCGACTTTTCTACACCCTCTTTTGTCTTCTTCTCTCTCTCCTCCTTCTCCTTTTGCCCCCCTTCTGCCATCCATCCCCCTTTCCCCCCTCTCTCTCTCTCTCTCTCTCTCTCTCTCTCTCTCTTCTCCCCTTCTCCCTCTCACATTGATTTTGCCTCTTGGGTTTTGAGAAATCTAGTGTGAGTCCTTGTTATGTTTTGTTACCTCTCCTCTTTGATCGTTTAACCTTCTTCAAGGCACTACAATTGACCTCTTTTTGAAGGGGAATTAGTGGTTATCAACTCTTAATTTTTATTTTTTTTCATTGACTTCTCGTGTGCTATGAGTTTGTGGATTCATTAGGACGGTCAAAGATGGAGGGAATGACTGATTTGCAGAGCTCATGGCTAGGGTCAGTGCATTGGCGTCAATGCTGAACACAATTGTGGCCACAATCCCGACGAGCATGATTGCTGTGGCGTCGACTTTTCTACCCCCTCTTTTGTCTTATTATCTCTCTCCTCCTTCCCCTTTTCCCCCACTTTTCCCCCCTTCTGCCATCCATCCCCCTTTCCCCTTTCTCTCTCTCTCTCTCTCTTCTCCCCTTCTCCCTCTCACACTAATTTTGCCTCCTGGGTTTTGAGAAATTTAGTGTGAGTCCTTGTTCTGTTTTGTTACCTCTCCTCTTTGATCGTTTAACCTTCTTCAAGGCACTACAATTGGCCTCTTTTTGAAGGGGAATTAGTGGTTATCAACTCTTAATTTTTTTTTTCATTGACTTCTCATGTGCTCTGAATTTGTGGATTCATTAGGACGGTCAAAGATGGAGGGAATGACTGATTTGCAGAGCTCACAGCTAGGGTCGGTGCATTGGCGTCAATGCTGAACACAATTGTGGCCACAATCCCGACGAGCATGATTGTTGTGGCGTCGACTTTTCTACCCCCTCTTTTCTTCTTCTCTCTCTCCTCCTTCTCCTTTTTCCCTACTTTTTCCCCCCTTCTGCCATCCATCCCCCTTTCCACTCTCTCTCTCTCTCTCTCTCCCCCACCTTGGCCGTGGGTTTGAGGAGCCGCGGCAACGGCCATCTTCGCTGTACCATTTGTGCCGTGAGACTCGTGTTTCGTCGCCATCGTGCCTCCGTTGTCACAAGCTTGCCATCTCTGGACATTAGTGAGTTAACCTCCCAATCATGGATTAGGACGTTAATTGTGTTTAGGGGTGGTTAGTTTAATATTAACGATGACTAGTTTAAGTAATTATGGTTAAATTAATTAATCATGATTAGATTAATTAATTTAGTTTAGTTTAATTAATAATAATTTATTTATTTAACCGTAATTTATTTTTTGATCTTAATTATTTAATTAATTGTAATTATTTTAATTAATGTTGATTAATTTTTAATTAATTATAGTAAGGCTAGTTAATCGAGTTTAGTTTAATTAACTGTAATTAGCCTAATTAATCACACTTAGTCTAATTAATTGTGATTAGCTTATTTAATTGCGATTAGCGTAATCAATGGCGGATTAGCCGTTAAGTAAAATTTATGCTTGGATGAATTTACACTTGATTCTGATCGTTTGAGCATGTAATGCCATGATGTTTGATTGCCCATATAATGTATTTTAAATGCTATTTTTCAAAGATGGTTTATTGGTAAGAAAATAGCAAACTTTGAGATGTCGTGTTTGGACGCCATATTTTACATAATAAAAGGGGCAATGATGTTTTAAAATGAAAGTGGGCAAAGTTTGATGGGTTGATTTTAAATACGTGACCACGTACGGTTATTTTATCTGAATTTTTAAATGTTAAGATTTTTCCGAGATTTGTTATTTAAACATGAACTCTTTTATATTGGGCTAATTGATGGAAGATAAAAATTGGCTTGAGTGTTGGTGTGCTTGTATAGTCATGTAATGGGAGTTTGAGGACGATGTCCGATGTTTATCGGATGCTCAGTGGGGTCCGGATGCCGAGTCACGATCGAGGCTGAATCGATGTTCCTTTATGGAATGTCATCTAGGCAGGGGTTTTAGACGTTACCGTGTCTGATGGGGCGGGACGATGATCGGTCATGCCGGAAGATCGCCAACTCGTGTGTTGGTTGTGGCTCCAGGAGTCGTAATAATAGGAACACATGTGAAGGATTGTGATGCATTGCGTTTGATTATGGGGTGAAACTGTTAGACATTGTATGGGATGTGCCAAAATGGGTTTTACCTTATAATCGGGACCCATGTGGATGTTTGAGGTATGAGAGTTATGTGTTTTGATTATTGATTATGCTTACTGTATCGATAATAGCATATGTGACGTACTAATATGCAAGGGTGTGTCAAGGCGAGGTAAGATTGTATGCTGTTGCATGATCAGGCTGCCTCTGTACGAATTTGCGTCCTAATCGGGGTTTAGGAAGTTGACTCGTTGAGATTTTATCTCACCCCATTGTTGTTAACCATTTTTAGGGTCATAGCGTGGAGATCTGTTAAGTGTAGATGTGGTGTGCGCGAGATGCGACACTTTTTGGCTGGCCCTACCGTTAGTGAAGCTAGAGTTAACCTTGACCCATTTTTGCTCACAGGTCGTGTAGGAGTTGTATTTTATTGTAGGCATGTAAATGTTAAACTCCTTGGGTTAACAAGTGGATAAATAAATGTACGACTTTGGGAAATCGTTTGTTGTGTTTTACTATCTATGTTTTATTGATTGAGTGGGTGTTTATTTAAGTCACTTCCATATGCATTTAATCAAAAGATAAAAAGAATGGGTTCATGGTGCGTCCTGGGACGTCACAATTTAATCAATTGCTGAGGGATGTTCGCGCGCTTGAGGTTCGGGGCGTGACAATTGCAGCTATCGAAGCTGAGCTTGAGGAAATTGAGCCTTGATGGTAGGGGTGACAACGGTTGGCGAGGATCGAGGAGAGGAGGCTCAATGCATGGTTAGGAAGGTGCTAGTTAAGGAGATAGAAGAACACGTAAAGTGCCAGAAAAGGTATACTTCAATGCTAACGGCAAGAATTTCTGGCTAAACTGTTGACTTGGTTTTTTCCGATGAGAATTTGAAGTGATGTGACATTTCTTTAAAATAATTTTACCCACGTATAGGGCAAGCAATGTTTATTTTGGCTATTAAGTGTTAACTCTTAACTACGAGTGGCACTTGAGTAATCACTTACACCATAACTTGACACGTAAGTGACCATTTTTTAATTATGATTGGCACTTAAGTGAATATGGAGAATGACGGCTTTTTAGACAAGGATTCCAATGAGCCAAGTGGGCCACGTTTATCAATAAAATAATATCACGCCGAGTTATCGGCAAGCTTGTCGGAGTTGACACTTAAGTGTCTAATTTTTTTAAAAAGTGGCACTAAAGTGTACATTTTGAAAGTTTTAATACTTATACTATCCTCTGTGGTAAGTTCTGTCATTCGGGCTGCGTTTCGCAGTAAGGATAAAATTTAGGATATGATAAAATTTATCCTATGATTTTTTTGGATATAAAGGGAATATAGACTGGATAAAATTATTCAATGAATAAGGAAATATAAAGATGGATATGATTTCTAATATCCAGGAAAGTTATTTTTATCGAATAATAAACTTCTTACATTAACAAAATTAAATTATATTTCAATATAAATAATATTTGAATTCTAATATAAGAAATTCAAAACAACAAAAAAAATAATATTATTTTAATTTAATCTTATTTCATTTATATATTCGAATTTAATTAAATTTTATAATATAACTTAAATATATAAATATGAATATATATTTTTATTTATTACATATTTTAGGTATTTTAGTATTTTAGATATATTAGTAAAATTTATTATTTAATAAAATTTTATTAGAGAATAATGGAAGGGAAAGAAATAAATAAATTAAAAAAAGAGAGGAAAAAATGAAAAAAAAAAAAAAAAGTAGGCAAGAGTGTCTGGAGAATTTTTTACAATTTTTGTTTATAAAATTTTTGGTTCATTTATACATGATATGATATGAATATATGCAACTTTATTATTATAATTATCAAATAGTGAATATGTATATTTCATATCTTTTTCTATCCTATTCAATCATATCTTAAGTAGAAATCCAGGCTAACAAATGTAATCTTGGACATTCTTTAGCCAAGAGTTACTGCAAAAGAAGCTAGCGGATGGCGATGGTGTCATTGATTGATTGGAGGTGGCAATGCTCTTAGTTCGCCGTGGTGGGATTGTTTTCCTCTTTGTCATTATTGTTGCCTTGAGACATTCCTAAATAGATGGCCTTTGCTACGCGTAAACCAGAGGAAAAGTACAGTTGAAGTGCCAAAAGCTGTGTATGGTGCTCACTATGATGCAAAAAGTTTATGTCGAATCACTTAAGTGCCAAATCAGAGAAAAAACGATCATTTTGATGCTATCGGCAAAAGATTCTAGCCAAATTAATTACGTGACTTTTATATATATTTTTTTAAAAGTTATGGTGGCTTTTAAATGATGTTGTTTTCCATCATCCTTAAGAAATGGCGTCATTTTGCCATCATATGTGGACAACCTCAAAAAAATGACGCCGTATAGCTAATATGGGGACTGAAATTAGGGTTTCTTTGTCATTTGCCCGCCATCGCTTGACCATCGTCGTTCACCCACCGTTGCTGGGCCATCATCGCTCGACCACCATCGTGGTTGTTTGATCAGGTGAGCGAAGAGAGGCTGAGGTTGTTGCTCAAGCAAAAAGTGCTAGGAATAATAGGAGGCGAGGGCTAAGGAGGAGGAGGAAGAAAAGTGGTCAAAGGTGCCACTACTAGTGTCGCTGCTGGTGCTACTGCCGGTGCCGTTGTTTGTGCCGCTACTGGTGTTGTTCTTCAGGGAAGAAGAGGAGGAGGAAGCCCATGCTCTCTCTCTCTCTCTCTCTCTCTCTCTCAATTTGGGGATTTAGGGTTCTTACTTGAAGGAAAGACACCAAACAATATTGTGTTGTATTTGCTCTGTCTCAATTTGGGGATTTAGGGTTCTTACTTGAGGGAAAGATGCCAAATGATATCGTGTTGTATTTGCATGTTAACTGTACTCTCTAACGAGCCACGTCACGTCAACTTCAAAAATTAATAAAAAAGTGTCACGTCAGATTTCCGGCCAATTAGTTCGGTGTTGGTACTTAAATGATCATTTTTTAAATTTGTTAGCATTTAAGTGATCTAAAATAAACTTTTGGTATCAAAGTGAGCGCCATACACAACTTTTGACACTTATAGTGTACTTATCTCTACAAACCATAGGTAAGAAAAAGGGAGTGGGACCCCTGGGGAAAGAAAAGGAAGCACGCCACATGAGATTAAGGGGAATATGCCTAAAAAAGGTAATAAAATGGTTTAAACATTGGAGGGGATGAAAAAAACACGACCCGTTTTAAAAAAAGAGAGAAAAACAAAAGAAGACCGTCGTTTTCTTTTGGTTTAAAAATTGCCACTAAAATCTTCAATAATGTCAACATCAAGATATTATTATTGTTTCTTATAACATAAGAGAATTGATGAAACACATATTTTGTTATGAAACACATATTTCAATAACGAACTTCTAATTAATTCTCATGTTGATAATTTTAAGTAAATTAATAGCGATTAATGGATTATGGACATATTTGGAATTAAAGAAAAGGTTAAGAATTTGAGATCGTATTGGAAGTGGATTCAAATTTTGTGATTTTCCATGAAATTTTAAGCCTCCAATAGTACAATCATTTTGGATTAGATGGCTTGGTTACAATGGCATTTGAAAAGTCAAGCAAGGAAATTGCCTTTCGAGAACGGCAGGACAATAAATCTGATATCAGGCTTAAAATTATTGTCTAAATCAGTTCTATTTGAAAAAAAAAGAAATCAAATTTCCTTTTCGAATGGGATCCTGTCTAAGCAAATCGGACTTTAAAATGGATTAACTTGTCTAGACTTGTACATTACATTATTTGGTTCTAGTGGAGTTGGAGATATATGGTCTGGCTCCCTCGGCCCAGGTTCACCTCCTTATACAAAGATTAGTTTTTAAAAAAAAATTAATCGATTGAATATTTGATGTCGAAGAATGACTATCTGCAATCAAATTTCTCATTTCTTACTAATCCATAAATTCCAGTTTTTATTAAAGAAGAAAAAATAAAATTTCATTTTATGATGAAACAACTTGTTAAATTATGCTATTCCACAAGAATAAAATAAGAGGTCGTTAAATTTCAAGTTTTTATTTTCACTTGCAAGTTTAGAATATTGACTTCACAAATGGAATTGCGAAAAAAAAAGAAGAAAAAAAAAGTTTATCTTAAAGCGGTGATTGTAAAATGATAAGAAAGCGCCAATAATGTTATATATAGACTAAAATGTGAACAGAGCAAGATTTTACGGACAAAAAAAGAAGAAGCTAGATTTGAAAAAAAAAAAAAAATAGAGAGTAAAAAGAACAATTAATGGTCACTTCAAATAATACAGCAGTTATATATAATAATTTTCTTCCGGTTTTTTTTTTTTTTTTTGGCCAAAAAGAGAAAAACAAAGACTTAATATCCATGTTACATTCATCTGGATGACCGACAGCTCCGCCTAATAAGAAAAGAAGAAAGCTTAAATCGGGGCCGAGTAGTCACACTTGGTGGGCCAGCGACCCTTCTTGGGTTCAGTTCTCTTCGTTTCTTACAGGGCAAACATGGGTGACGTCGCCTACTCGATGGAGATCACAAGTGCCGTCACACCGTCGAGGATGTTCAAGGCTTTTTTAACATCCACGATTCCAACCCCATAAAGATTGACTATGGAATCGGTGTGCCAATGGAGAGGATCGGTCATAGACCGTTCCAAGGTTCGGTCATGGACAGATCAGCCCGATTAGAAGGGAGGCCATGGGATTAGCCATAATTCAATTGAAGGATCAACCATGGACTGATCGAGGGATCGGTCGTAAACCAATCCACTGACCATGCAAGTGGACTTGAGCTATTTGGCCATGGAATGACTGCTTGACTATAAGTGTTGATTGTGGAACGGTCACGTATCACTATGGATCTTGAGTGGTCATGTTCCGATCACATGTGGTTATGCTTGATCGTGTACCGGTCGTGGTCGACCATGAGTCCATGTTGTGTGACCTTGTGTCGATCACGGATCAATCGATCCCACCCAACCACATGACCATCGAGAGCCGACCACAAACCAAGTATACTTGGTCATGGACCAGTCATGAACTAGCCATAAGCCCCTTGTGATGGATCATGGACTAGTTATGAATAGGTCTCGGATTGGCCTGGCGATCCTACCAATAGGTTAGGTGTCAAATCGTAACATCCTCAATTCGAGCCTTTTATAGGGTAAAAGAAAAGTCCGAACTTGGTTTCACCAATTAAGCCCGATTGCGTTTGGCTTTATCCAGTCATGGTTTAGGCATAAACCTCGGGCCAAATAAAGTAATCGATTGTAGTTAGACTCGATTGACTCTGCCCATTGAGATGACCTTCTCACTTGATATTTCCCATGGTGTATTTAAAGTGCTTGGAAGGTAGCTTATTAATGCATGATGACTAAGTAGGACACTTGGCACAATTAGTCTTACTCTTGAAAGGTAATCATGAAATTCGTTGCAGCTGACAATGGATGTGTCTGCAAGATAACCGGCGAGTACTGTGTTAAGTAGGGTGCCGAGCTCAAGGAGGAGGACATCAAGAAGGTAAACACAAAGCTATGGGATTGTTCAAGGCTATTGAGGAGTACCTTTTGGCCAACCCCAATGTTGGTGCCTAAATGCTTTCATCAAAATCCTTTTTTCAGAGTGATGTATGTTCTAAAGGATGTGATGGTTGTGCATAAGGTCATGCCCAAATAAAAAAATTGAATGAGCAATGTGCAGTCCAATGAATTATAAATATCACCCAAAAGAAGATCTCTCTTTGTGATCACCAAAAATCAAGAATTCATGAGTTCTAGTGGTTATAAGGATACAATGACAATTGATCTATAAAATCAATGTTCAATATAAATAGCAAGACAAGTTGGCCATATTCATTAAAAAAAAAGTTGCGTTAACCACTCCTCCCAATTCCTAAAGAAAAGGATGAAATTGCATTTTGAGTTGGAAGTGGGTTGGGGCGGCGGATCTTAAGTGAAAAGCGTAGGAGGATGGTGACATGCAAGGTGTACGCAGCCTGTGAAAAAACCAGGAGGGAAGGAGAAAAGGTGTGGGGTAAGCAAGTTAAAGAGAGATAAATCTCTCTCTCTCTCTCTCTCTCTCGTCTACACGAAGAAGATGTAATTCTTCATGTTTGATGACGATTCCCTCTTTCTCTTGAAGCCCCCAATATCGTCGATTCATCGAGGGATATTTGTGAGAGATGAAGGCCCGTGTAACTCGTTATAGTGTAAGAGTTTTTTCTAATGTGGACTAAATTAATTGATATTGTAATTTATTGTTTTTACGGTTACCGTAAAACATGGTTGGTCTAGAGTGAGATATAAGGTTTCTTAATTAATCTAATACGGGCTGGCTAGTATGGGCCGAGTTGAGCTTGGCCCGTAACGAGAGGGACTAGTTGGAAATTTTATAAATAGTGCTCAAGTCTCTCCTCTAACCCTGATTCTCACCTGTATCCTCACCTAAGGAGCATTTACCTAACGCTACACGTGAGGGGGGCCGCCTCATTGAGCCAGTGATACGGAGGGCAATAGAAGAGAATGATTTGATGTGTGGATCCCCTTAATATGTGGGTAATCCCTTTTATGCTTTCGTTTTATATTCGATGGATCCCAAAACAGGTGCGTTAATTTTTCTACTCAATTATGCATGTTTTTGTTCTAGTTATGGAGATCTTGGGGTTGCGCAATTTGCATTCAACATGTGCGCAATTTGCATTCAACATGTGGTATTAGAGTAACCATAACCATAGAACTTGAACACAATTGATTTTGCCATAATTAGTATGGATCTTGCCATAATTTGTGATTTTCGAGACTTTTTGTTCAATAAAAATTAAATTAAATCACAAATTTGGATTTGGGGAGACGAGACGAGCAAGAGGGTCGGCGGCGCGTCGCCAAGGGATGTCTCACGCGCCCCTACGCGCGGCCACGCGCCGCTTGGGCGTCGAACGTGCGCTGCGCGTGAGCTCCACGCACCGCGCACTCAGGCGGTGCCTGTGGGCGCGTGGAGCCTCTGTTCGACGCGTGGCTGGCAGCGTTGGATTCGTATGGTCCTCCTCTATCTTGTGGTATATTTATTTTACATGTTTGATGATTTTATGGATGTGAAAATACATACGGAACCCTAAATACGTGTATTTTTAGTGTATTTTTGCATATTTTTCTTATATTTTCTATGATTTTGGAAATATAAGTGTTGTGTTATAGGTATATTATCACATAATCATTATAAATGTGTGATTCATCAATAAAAATTAAACTTTTTTGTGAACTGAAGCTGACTTAATGAGATACAATCATTATGGAATAGTAATTGAGCTATGTATTGAGCTGATAAGAAACAGTAAAGGTTATGAAACTTTTGTTACTCAAGCATACTTCTTGACATGTTGGTAATCTTTGAATGATGACGTCTTAAGAACTCGTGACCAAACTGATTGTACTGATTGACATATTTGCTGTATGTGGGTAATGCATATTAATTAAGTTACTGCATATTGTACATAAACTTATCTGGTCACTTATTAATGTCTATCAAGTTGAATATTTTTATGATTAATGAGTATGACAACATTTACGCAGAGCAATAGTATATACTATTAAATTTTAGATATTTGGTTCTCCGGTTTGATTTAATTAATAGGCCACTGGTTTTTTTTTTTTGTTAGTCCTACTCTATTCATACTCTACACTCATTCTCAAACTTTTGCCCTGCCTCTTGCATGGCGTGGGAGTCGAAACCCACTCCTAAAACTTACGCGTCCCCACCCCATCCCCCCTGAGAAGGTGGGGATTTGAACCCCACACTTCCCCATTCCAAGTTGGGGCGAATCCCAGTGGTATAAGCCACTGGTTGATTACAATGATAATTTGTTACTTAAAAATTGGATAATAAATTAGTTGTTGGCTTTGGAGTCATGTTTTGCCGTATGAAACTCATGAGCAATAGTTGATTAATTATCAAGCTTGGCAATTTGGAGTACCATGTATTGCTATTGATGTTAACTTGTGAGGGATCCTTTGGATTGACATTCTTTTAATGTTGTTTTAGTAATAAGTAATCGGGGTGCACAATATACTTGCTTCTATGAGAATTTTCTTGTGTTACTGTGATAAGTGATCTCATTGGAATATGTCTTTCATGTATAAATAAAGAATTTATTAATGAATAAAGTAATGTAATTAGCATGATATGTGATTTTGGTGATATGTTGTTCCTATCACTAAAGTTAAAATCACATATATATGGTGTATGTGAGAAGTAAAGTTTATATCCTGGTATGAGAGAATTTTAATGATTCAATTGAGTAGTAACCGCTAAAGTGGCACGCTTGATTGGGTTTGAGAAATTTCAGTCTTGTATGGTGATTGTGATGTCTCATGATCTAATGCGTAATCATATTCCCAAAGAAGGTGATTGTGTATTAGTTCATGGAGGGATACATGATAGTGTGTTAGAGAAGTGACTGATTCTAGTGATTCATATGCCAAAATGTGATGAATTCACGAAGAATTGGAATATATTCTCATAACCGCTATCATGTGGGGAGTGTATAACTGCATGTCATGTATTATGCCAAAAAGTAATTATATGATTATGTGTGTAACTCTCTGGACGTGTACTTGTACGTCAAGTTACACAGTACTCACATGATGCTAATTATATATATTGCTTGGTTCTCAGTCACATTTTCTGTAATTAATAACTTAATTATTATTGATGTTTTTTACTGTTTCAAATTTTAATTTGTGGACATATGATTTGTTGCTTGAGAAAAGAACAATTGAATTTGCTTACTATCCATGAAGCGTTCCATTTTGGAACCCTTGAAAAGAGGTTTGCCTGCGGACTACACTGTTATAAGATGATGAAAACCTTAGTTGCTTGAAATTATGTCTTGTCTCATATTGAAATTAGGACATATCTGCAAAGATTGTGTTTAAGTCCTAATGACATATACATCTCGTATATGATTAAAATGTTGTTTCCGAAAGTGTTCTATTTAAGGAAAATGACCGAGATAAAAAATAAAACAATTACAATTAGTCTCAAAAGGTTGTCAGGCTTAACAGTGGCTGTGAGTATTTTGGCAAGTATGACAATGCGAAATAGCTTAAAGGGTCATTTGTCAAATACTTGGTAGATTATAATATGGTAATTTAATTATTATACCTGAAAATTCTAACAAAAAGATTTGGCCGAAATGCATAAATGCACCATATTGAACATGGTGATGCGTATAATTAGTAAGACTAATTTATCTAGTCTTTTATGGAATCACATACTCTATAGTTTCTAAAGATTGACGTAATTGTAGAGGATAGCTGCTTTCAGACTATTAAAGATAATAGTATGATGGATGTTACTGTGTTTTTGTCTCTACCTATACAAATAATTATGGAATCTCCTGTATCATAGACTCAATTTGTTGAGGTTCAATATACTATTCTTGATAGTGTTTATAATGAAAATTTTTAAATCTCTCAAGTGCAGAATGAAGTGGTTGCAGCTTTATTAAGGAGATTTGTTAGGGAAATACGATCATTTATATCATCATACTATATAGTCTATTTTTGAGAGTGTGATTACAATATCCATTACATGGTTGTTTTAGCAATTTATATAAATGTCGTTTCTTGTTCTCAATTAAGTATGTGATTAGATGCCATAAAATGCGGTTATACAATCTATGAAATATCATAGTGTTTGGAAACTAACTTACTTACCTAAAGATCATAAGTTCATTAGTTGCAAATTGGCGTACAAAACTAAAAGAATTTCAAAGAAAGATTGTGGAATTTAAAGCCAAATTGGTAACTAAAGTTTTCACTCTAAAAGATGGGTGGATTGTTTATAGTGAATAAATAATTATTTTTTTAAATATTCTTTCAGAGTGAACGTGACATTAATAATTTATTTTGATATAATGTTATGCCAAATAGATACAAAATCTATACTGTGCAATTGGAGAATTTTGCAACAAATGTTTCAAGTAAACTTGTGTGTAGACTGAAAAGTCTTATTTATAGTCTTAAACAAGTTTCCAGACAATATTATTAAAGTTTCATAGTATTGTTATTTTGTTCAATTGAGAACAAAGTAGTTCAATATACTGCAAGGTCAGTGGGAGGAAATTTATTTTTTCTGATACTTTAAGTACATAATATTTTGCTTACAAGCTGTGACCTTGAGATATCTTATATCATTTTTACTGAGGTTTGTAAGGATTGTTTTTACCATATTATATTATATTTTCTCAGAGGACATTTGCTGATTGTATATTGGAAATATTCAATATACATTATTGCAAGCCGGGAATTGCTCCTGTTATTAAGGGTGATTGACTAAATCTATCACATTGTCCTTATTTAGATATTGAGAAAATCTAATTAAATGATGTACCTTGTGTCATTGCACTTAAAAGTATAATGTATGCTCGAATTTGCACTAGTCTAAATGTTGTTTTTGTGACGGGACTTCTAGGCAAATATCGGTCAAATCCAGGACATGATCACTGGGTTGTTGTCAAGAAAGTTTTAAGGTACTTAAAGAAGACAAGATATTATATGCTAATTTACAGACATGTTCAATTCTTGTAGTTAGTAGAGTATTTAAATATAAACTTTGCTAGCTGTTCTGATGACATATAATCAATAACGAAATACATATTTATGTTAGTAGTAAGTGCAGTAAATAAAGTTTTATATCATCTTCTACTATGTAAGCAGTGTTAGTAACATTCTTTTAGGCTGTTACTTGGGCTTTTAGACACCAGAACCTCATGAAGGAGTTAATCGTTTTAACTATATGGATAGATCCATACGGTTGTATTGAGATAACAAATTTGTAGTATTATTTATTTAATATAGAGGTCTTAAGGGATCTAAATATATGGTGGTCAAAATTTTTGACAAAAAGCAAACGGTACAGAAATGTGACGTTTTAATATAATACATTTTCATAGATGATGTAATTGTAGATCCACTTACTAAAGGCCTACGCCCGTGTGTATTTGAATGACATATCGTTAGCATGGGCCTATGAGCATCATGGGATGTTGTTTAGTGGGACATATTTTTTCTTTACTCTGATAAATGTTTCATCTGTGTTCGTTACACTTTGTAACCGTTTGATATGTATCAACTTTTGCATTCAATAAAATATTTTTGAATGTATTGTTATTATGTTGAATACATATTGATAAAGTTTTAAGGGATTGTATAAACCTTGAGTAAAGGCTAGGGGCATCCGGTTATTAGCCTTGTGCATATGTTTTGTGATATATAAAGAAAAGTTAACCATAAGAACAAGACATATCTGGGTTCATTGGAACCATAAAGCATTCTCTAGTGGCACAAGTTTTTGTGACACCTAAGGTAAGAGAATGGTGACTGACAAATGGAATCTTTCTATGAGAGATGTTATCCATTTGTCACATTACCATACTGAATCCAATCAATAAAGTTGAGAGCACTCGTGACCATGGAAGGCTCTGTGTATATACATGCAGTTACCGCCATGATTCGCTATTTAAGACTTTATGGGATATGATTGACTATTAAGAATTATCTCTCGGACCAAATGTGCGCACATACAAGACGATTTCAATTAATATAGTCCAAGTGGGAGAATGTAAGAGTTTTCATAATGTGGACTAAATTAATTGATATTGTAATTTACTGTTTTTACGGTTACCGTAAAACATAGTTGGTTTAAGGTGAGATAAAAGGTTTCTTAATTAGTTTAATATGGGCTGGTTAGTGTGGGCCGAGTTGAGCCTGGCCCGTAATGAGAGGGACTTGCTGGAAACTCTATAAATAGTGCTCAAGTCTCTCATTTAACCATAATTCTCATATGTATTCTCACCTAAGGGGCGTTTACCTAACGCTACACGTGAGGAGGGCCGCCTCATTGAGCCAGTGATACGAAGGGCAATAAAGGAAAATGACTTGATGCGTGGATCCCCTTGATATGTGGGTAATCCCTTTTCTGCTTCCGCTTTATATTCGATGGATCCTAAAACAGGTGCGTTAATCTTTTTACTCAATTATGCATGTTCTTATTCTAGTTATGGAGATCTTGGGGTTGCGCAATTTGCGTTCAACATGGCGCTAGTGGATCATTAATTGAAACCGAACGAAGAATAACGTGGTCTTTGGATTCAAAGAAACTTGAGCCTTAATTCTTTTTTTTTTTTTTTTGTTGGTAAAAGTAAGAAAAAATGAGTGATACTTAATTCATTTTTCTGTATTGTATTCATAAAATACTTTCTGCCGTTCCATTCCAAGTATGTTTTGGTTCAGGAAGTAGTGAGTCAAAATCAACTCTAGCCATCAAAATCAATTGGCTTGTTGCTAATAGAGGTGATTGGTTTAAAATGAGCTAGTTTTTAGTTTATGGAACTTGGAATCAGCCCACCTATTCTTGGAACGGGATCAAAGGAACTGGAGGCATTTATTTATTTTTTGCCCCCCCTTTTGGACATGGAAGATATTCTGCCACTTGAGACGCAAATTTGTGGCCGCTCTCCTTCAGCGCTGCAGTAGGAATCAGATCCCTCACTTGCAACTTCATCCTCACCTTCGTCACCTGTATCTCTCTGTTCATCCTCAACTCGACCACTCACTCCTCCTATCCTTGGCTCAGCAAACTCTTCCCTACCTCTGCCCCCTCTAACTACAAATCTCACTTCTCCTCCATCATCTGTCGCTTCCGCCTTAATGCCCCTAATTCTGCCTCCCTCTTGCTCCCTCTCTCCTCTCTACGTCCTTGTCTTCTTGGAGACCTTGCCGTTTCTTGGGGCAACGAAGGATCGGTTGCTTCACAGTTGGAAATATGGGGACGATTGGAGGAGGAGCGGGGGTTAGATTGGCGCGACGAAGAGAGCAAGCGAAGCAGCATTGGGATTGAGAGAGGATGGTGAAGATGTGAGTGGTGAGAGTCCATCGTGGAGGAAGAAGGAGGGGATGGAGAATTGGCTACAGTCGGTGAAGAAATGTAACGTGTATGTAGGCAGATGACCGATAAGTGATTAGGATTTGTAGGAATTTTAAAATAAAAAAATCGATCCAATTTGAGTTGGTAAGTCTATATCTGAAATCGAGAATTGGACCGATGTTCACGATTTCAATTTTATAGAACTTAAAATTGCTTAAAATCGAGCAAGACAGTCCGGTTCGAGTTGTTCCTTTTGTTTACCCTAGCCACTAATACTTTATTTCACCTAGATTCGTATTGAATTTTTTCTCACCCTTTCAGTGCGGCAAGGCAACCTATGTCTATCTGGAATGAAGACTAATCGACATATCTGCCCTATTTTTCTCCTATGAAGATAACGGTTGTGGGTCCCGTAGACCAAAAGAAAATGAGGGTTTTCTTTTTCTTTTTCTAATTTCATTGAATTTGAAGTCTTTTCTAAAATTAAATAATTCTTCATTTCATAACGGTGTGTCCCTTTCCTTCATCTTCTAAATGACTGGTGGCTCCGCCCGCCCAATTAGCAAGGGCATACCATTCCAACTCGGAGTGCTTTGAACTTTGAATGACATGGGGTACCAAGCTTCTACTTGCCTATAAATCCCATGTGGTTTTCTTCTTCTTCTTCATCAGCTCAAGCCTTGTTCATCAACAGCAATCACGTTACACTCATTCGAGTTCATTTCTCTCCGTCTTTCACAAAGAAAACATGGGTGTCACGCCTTGATCTTCGAACGCGCGCCCATCCCTCATTGGTTGATTAAATAGTGACATTCTAGGACGCATTGTCGACTTATTCATTTTAATACGCATGCGGAAGCATATAAATAATCCCCAAACAATAAAATAATGTGATAGGAAAGTAGGATCAAATTTTTTAAACCATAAGACCAGGCTGGTTACAAAAATTGTCGGCTCATAAAAAAGGAACTGTCTTATGACTAACTATTCATACAGGTTCGCTGATTATGCTTCTTCCACCTTCCCAAACTCTAGGACTTCTAGCTCTCCATGGCCGTCATCTAGGGACCTGAAATGTTGTCTCATAATGGGGTAAGATTATGTCTTAGTAAGTTCTACCCCCTAAGACTTGATTAGGAAGCCAATACGCCATAAGGGTTGCCTAAGCACAACACAAGTCATATGACTTACCTTGGCCTCAGTTCCACCCTGTAAATCAGTATATATCAAGTATACACAAACCACATCAATTCACCCAATCAGATTGAACTATCGACCAATCGACTTAGTCGATTACATGTCTACGACATTTCCCTAGTCGGTACATTCAATATTATCTATAAATCTTTATCAATTCAGGACTGCTCACCC
The DNA here is from genome assembly GCA_017140615.1 of Eucalyptus cladocalyx. NCBI lineage: Eukaryota > Viridiplantae > Streptophyta > Magnoliopsida > Myrtales > Myrtaceae > Eucalyptus > Eucalyptus cladocalyx. The sequence continues at coordinate 53,652,345 of CM029523.1, read as the reverse complement.
AAAGCTGATAAATAGATAGTATAGCTCGCTCAAAGTTGATAATATAGTATATCGTATATATGCTCGCCTAAATGTGATAATAAGGTATACTGCTCACCCAAAGTTGACATATCCCCCGTAAGTTAATATAGTATACCAGTATGCTGCTCACCCAAAGTCGACATATCGCCCGTAGGTTGATATAGTATATACTCCAACCATATAGTCAATTCATCATTTTTATCATACCCAATAAAAATAGCCGTGTGTGGGTATACGGTCGGTCTTAGCCAAAATACCATAATTTCACTTCTACAATTCCCACCATTCTATATAGTCCACCAAAATATTTTTGGCGTTGTAAACCAACGCTCGGTTAATTTCCGATCAATTATTGAAATAATTAATTTAGGAATAAAATTCTAAAATCACAATTAAATCAATTCAGCATAAATTATAGCTCAATTAAATAAACATATTTCACCATGATAATTAGCATAAAATTCCGGTCGTCGGATATCCCAAAGCCTAATTTATGGAAAATAAATAAATAAATAATTAATTACGAAAAAATATTAAATAAATGCCAATATATCCAATTTAGGCCCGTAATACTTAATTGGACACAAAACAGAAACCCTTAAAATTCAAAGGTTCGTTAAATAAATAATAACACATGTCTACTCGCTAATTGCACTAACTAACCATCTAACATGCATCGACAAATAATTAAATTAACTAATTTAATCTAATATATCCACCTAAACCATGTTTAATTAATCTAATCAACCTCTAAGCATCATTACCCTACTAAGCGATGATTAGTGAGTTAAACTCACTTGTTAATCGAACTATTTGGTTCAATTCAACGGGGATGCAACGTAACCCAACTTTCTTCAAAGCGGGCCTAACTTTCGGGGCTCGTAACCACCTCAAAATGGGCCAACAAGCTTGCTGGAAACCCACAAATTTGCTCTCTGTTTTAGGTACAAAAGAGAGGAAACGAGGTTGGTTTGGCGAGGCAAGCCCGACGAAGGCAAGCGGACGGCTCAGTGAGGCAAACTGTGGTTGAATAGGGGTCTACGGCGGTCGGACAGGCTCCGGGTTGGCTCCACCAGAAATAGCAGTTGGACTGGTGTGGGGGTAAGAAAGGGCGTCGGGCTAGGTCGTTGAGTGCGGAGTAATGCGCGCGGGCGGCGGTCTTGGTAGCGTTCCGGCGTGTGGTGTGTGACAGCGGGGCTCCTCGGTGGTTCTTCTGGCTAAGTTGAGGTTCACACGGCACAAATGACGGGGAAGAAAGGGCTTGGTTGGCCAACTGAGGAGGGAAGAGAGAGATGAGGGAGACAAGGGGTCCATTTGACCATTTTTTTTCCCAATCTTTGGTCTCCTTGACCATTCTCAGCCAAAGCTGGTTCCTTGGTCCTCATTCAGCCAACAAAACTTATCCTTGGACACTTGTAATGGTCCAAAACCATAGGCAAATGGGGGAGCTACGAATTTCACATTTCCTCCCTTAATTGGACTCTTGTTGGTCCTCAAATCAACTCAATTTGGCCTCAATAAATTCCGTTATCAAGTCAATAGTCAAATTAGTATTTTTCCTTATCCAAGAATCCCACTTGCTTCCCAATTTTGTGACAAAAAACTATCCTTGCCTTAAAAAAAAAAAAACGGCCCTAGGACGGCTTTTTCCCAAAACGTTTCGGATTGCAAAAAAATATTCTGAGATTGAGTTGACGCTTTTAGAATTTATTGTAACACGACATAAATTTCAATTTCTATAATCGAACTCAAATTCACGGTTAATTTCACTCAGGTGTGTTTTTAGCATGACCTAGACTACTGGGTAGTTTTCAGAAATTTGTAGTGCAAATGACCCGTGGTCGATTTTCTTCGAGCCACAATGAACCTACATGATACATTGGCGACTCTTAGTTGTTGTGAAAATATCGAGAATTCAAATACGAACATAGGGTACCAAAATGATAGAAAAATTAGTCTAGTGCTGGCCGACGGGAATTTTTCAATTTAGTGGTATCACCAACGATTAGCCACACATCTCAGTCAAATCGACTATATTTGCTCTCAAATCGATTTTTAACTATGATGTAATGGCCTCTAAAGATAAGAATGGTCGAAAAGCCGATTCCTGGTTGAATTCTCAGGTCTATCGCATTAAAATTCCTTACTGGCTTTCCTGAATAATTTAGTTATCTCGAGAGTGATCAATTCTGAGAACAAACCTATAGGCACATCGATAAAATGCCCGGTTTATTTAATAGAAAACATGATTGAAAATTTGGGATGTCACACATGGGTGTCATCACTTACTCTCAAGAGTTCAAATCCGTCATTGTCCCGTTGAGGATGTTCAAGGCTTTGATTGTCGACTCGCATAACGTCATCCCCAAGATCGTCCCGAAGGCATTAAGAGCGTTGAGTTCATTGAGTGAGATGGTGGAGCTGGCAGCAGCAAGAAAACTAACTTTGCTAAAAGTAAGAGTGATTATACATGAATAATTACCATGTATTGATGCAATGTACAAATTGCATAACTCAGTATTATTTGCTTTTCATGAATTGGCTGACAAGTTCCCCTATCAAGTACACCAAGTGCAAGATCGATGCTCTCGACCTAGACAACTGTTATTGCAAATACACTTTGATTGAGAGCAATATCCAATTCGACAAGATCAACTTCGTTGTCTATCAATACATTATCCTGGATTTGACGTCCACTAAGAAAAGCACATTGTTCTTGTGCAATCAAAGTAGGTAGACGGGGCTTTAATCTGTTGGCTAAAACCTTCTTGACCACCAAAAAGGTAAAATGAACTGAATCAGTGGCCCGAGCACTTCCGCGAAGAGGGAAAGGCGAGTTCCTGCTCTCAATGACGGTGGGCTTCACAACAGAGTAGAGCCACGGAAGGGAAGGGGTCGGTCCCGGTGATGCTGGAAGGAATAGACGTACTTGGGTTGTCACCGAGGGTGGCAACACAAAGCTGAAGCAACTTGGTTGCACATTTGTGAGTTTTATAATTTAATTGTATTTTTCGATAAAAAAAAAACAGAGGGACAGAGGAGTGGCAAGGAAAAATTGAGTATTTCAATGTATGTTACTTTATTAGAAGCATCTTGCCAAAATAAAAGGAAAAAATTTCAAATAGAGAATCAACGTGCCCTTTTTTTTTTTTTTTTTTTTTTTTTCAAAAGAGGATTTGCGGTGGAGTCTATCTTAAATAAGGACTCAAAGTAATCATTTAGTTTTTAAAAAGACTTGACTCGCTAGCCAACGAATAGACACATCTCTCGATGTGTATTCCGATGGTATGGTTAGGGATATTTTCGTCCAAAAGTATTTAATTTCTTTTTTCACTTCATCTTCTTTATTTAAACAGGATTTTTTTTCTTCTTTGTTAGGCATTAGAATAAAGCTGTCCAAATCGAGGCCCTACATGCAGGTGCTCAAGGGCAGAGGGGCAGTTGGAGGGCATTGATTTGGGAGCGATGGTGGGAGGAAGGGACGAAGAAGGCCGCATGGGCGTGTCGGTCGTAGTCCTAGTAGAAGATGAGGTTGTTGGTGGAGCAATGGGTAGAGAAGGCCGCCTCTTGTGGCCATCAATGAGGTCACCCCTCGCTAGCCTTGGGCGAGGTCGACCCTCGCTAGATCTGGGAAGGGTCCGCCTGCAAGTCCTCACTTGCAGCCAGCAAGGGCTCTACGGCCTTTGCCCGCTATAGGTGATGGGTGTTGAGCCCTTGCTGGCCTCGGGCGAGGTTGACCCTCGCTGGCCATTACTAGTGGCTGACAAGGGTTGCAAAATGCTCTTTGGCCCTTCCCCAATTCCGGTGTTCTAATCTGGGCAATGCTCATCTTCAACATTAATGAAAAAGATGATGAAGAGGAACAACCGTGGGTGGCATCAAGAAGAAGATGAACTGGGGAAAAGGAAAACGAAAAAAGAATAATTTTTGGACGAAAAATACCCTTCATAGATTGCCAGAACACACATAAGAGATGCATTTGCTCGTCCGCCGATGAGTCAAGTCCTTCTTTAAGACTAAATGACTACTTTGGGCCCTTATTCAAAATAGATTTTGTTTCAGGTTTTCTTTTGAGAAAAATGAGGACACTTTAGATTTCTAGCTGAAATTTTCCCTAAATAAAATGGAGAAATTTGGCCAAATAAAATTAAAATAAAATGAATAAAAGTTGACTGGCAAAGTGGGGTAGCAGCCTGCCAGGCAGTCATTTGATAATAATCTTCGTTTTGGCAAGAAATCTCCATCTAAGACAAAATAAAAGGTAGAAAAGAACTTAGCAGAATGTTATAAAAGAAAAAGAACGGTCGCACAGGAGAGGCGTTTGTCCTCGTGGACTTATCCTAGTTTAGAAGACAGTCACTTGGATTCGATGACGTGACTTTATTGGCCTTTTAAAATTCAAACTGACAAATTTGCCCTTGGACAGTAAATCTGATATCAAGCCTAATTTTCGTGTCTACATCAGTTCTAAATTAGAAAAAACAAAAACTCAATATTTCTTTTCGAACAGGATCGCGTCTAATCAAGTCGAAGGAAAAGGGTTAACTAACTTATCTGAACTCATCGATTTCACTCTTTGGTTCTGGTGGAGTCGAAGCTCTATGGTTTGGCCCACTTGCACCGCAATCACCTTAGTTATAAAAAAAAAAAAAAACTACACATTTATTAGATATTGATGTCAAAGAATGACTATCCGCAGTCACTTTTCTCATTTTCTTGCTAATCCACAAAATCCACTTTTTATTAAAGAAGAAAAAAGAAAATATTGTTCTACGATAAAAGGACTTGTTAAATTAAGCTATTCCACCAGATAAAAAGGGTTGTTAAATTTTAAGACGGAGTTTCACCAGTAAAATTAGAAGATTGATTTCACATTTGGAATTGTGCAAAAAAGGGAAAACTATTTATCTTAAAGAGGTGATTGTAAAATGATAAGAAAATGCCAGTAATGTTAAATAAAAATTAAATTGTGAACAAATCAAGATTTTAAGGGCCAAAAAAAGGAGCAAGATTTGAAAAAAAAGTAAAAAGAACAATAATAGGTCACTTCAAAATCCTGCAGTTATACATATAAGTTTTCTTCCGGTTTGATAATGAGATCTATTTTCAATTCTTCTAGATGATCGACAGCTCCGCCTAATGTGAAAAGAGGGAAGACTTAAACCAAGGCCGACGGGTCCAACTTGGTGCGCTTTGAACTTTGAATGGTGATGGAGTACTAAGCTATGGACTTGCCCATAAGTATCAAGTAATTGTCTTCATCATCTTCATCAGCTGAAGCTCTCTCCATTAGCAGTCACACCAAACCCTTCCGCTACCCTTCTTGATTTCAGTTCTCTTTGTTTCTTACAGGGCAAAATGGGAGTTGTCACCTACTCAATGGAGATCACAAGTGCCGTCCCACCGTCAAGGATGTTCAAGGCTTTGGTCCTTGACTCCCACAATATCCTGCCCAAGATTGTTCCCGAAAAGCGTTGAGTTCATTGAGGGAGATGGCGGAGTTGGTAGCATCAAGAAAACCAACTTTGGTGAAAGTAAGTCGGATCACACTCATACTTCTACCCTATTAAGTCTATATATAGACCTCAAAATTAAAAATTAACTTCTTCGCTAAATGAATTTATATAACAGGCTCCCACATCAAGTACACAAAACACAAGATCGAGGCTCTTGATGTAGGTAGTTTTTACTGCAAATATGCTATGATCGAAAGCGATATCAAGTTCGACAAGATCAACTTTGTCACGGAAGAAGTAAAATTCGTCGCGGCTGGCAATGGATGCGTTTGCAAGATGACTAGCGAGTACCACGTTAAGGAAGGTTGTGAGCTCAAGGAGGAGGACATCAAGAAGGGTAAAGACAGAGCTATGGGATTGTACAAGGCTGTTGAGGAGTATCTTGTGGCCAATGCCGATGTTTGTGCCTAAATGCTATTCTCAAGATCTTGAGTGATGATACAGCAAAGTGAGTGGAAAGTTTATATGGTATCTTCTGTTTTCCCTTTGGCTCTGCCTCGGAGCCTCTGGATGAGGAAAGATTTTTTTATGGTGTGATTTCTATGTTATAAAGGGTTTGATGGTTGTATGTAAGGTCATGCTAAAAATAAAACTCGAAGGAGCAACGAGCAATCCAATAAATTATGGATCTTGCTCAAGAAAAGATCTCCCTTTGTGGTCATGAAGGTGAATTTTCACTTGTCTTATAGATGAGTTGGATAAAGAAGGCAAAAGTAAGTGCAAGGGAAAATTGGGCATTTCATAATGCATTTCCTAAGCGAGATAGATCGCCGTTAGATGAAAAGAAATGGAATTTAATGGGACAATAAAAAAAGGTCATTCTAACATCTCGGCTAGATCCAGTCATTTGGATTCGATGAAATAAATGCATTTTCTAAGTGAGAGCAAACCATTGGGATTCGCCCCAGTGGCTGCCCTTCCAACATGGAAGGGGGAGGTGAGGGGTTCAAATTCTCACCTTTCGGGAGGGATGGGATGGTGACGCATAAGTTTCGGGAGTGGGTTTTGACTCTCACGCCCGCAAGAGCGGGACAAAAGTCCGAGAGTGAGTGTAGAGTAGGAATAGAGTAGGACTAACCAAAAAAAAAAAAAAGTGAGAGCATTTCATTAAAGTCATTTCAATTCGATGACTCAGCTATGGTGGCATTTGAAAAGCCAAACTAGCGAAATTGTCTTTCTGGGAAACAAAAGCATATTAAATCGGATCCACTTCGATTTAAAAAAAAGTATATTGAAAATTTTAAAACTTATCATTAAAATGTAATTAAGCCCTAAAATTAAAAAAAAAAATGTAATTAAATCTTAAAAATTGTCATAAAAGTATAATTGAATCCTAAAACTTTGAAAATGTATACTTAAATCGAAAAACTCGTCAAATTAGTCAAATCAACTTCTTCCGTTCATTGCATTTTTTGAAAGTTCTAAGATTTGATTACATTTTCATAATAAGTTTAAAATTGAATTGGCAATTGTAATAGGTTTAATATTTTTTTAGTAATTCTCCTAATTGTTGATTCTTCTCCATACGGACGTGAGCATGGTACAATTACTGGCCATAAGTTTATTCGGTTGCCCTTGTTTGAAAACATAGTAAATTATGCCATATACGCTGCAAAAGGAGTTACAATGACTCACGAGCAGAAACGAACTGAGTCCAGAACATGAAGGAACACAAGATAAGTGCGAGTGAAGAAGCGGAGAGAACTCACTGAGGGAATGTCGAGAACCAAGCCTAAAGGGAGATGAACCACGCCCGGAAAGCGAGACTACATGGTTGGAGATGCAAAATCGGCCTCCGTATGGGCACACAATGGACTGAAGCTCGCGAGGAGCGATGAGGATTGGGCAAGGAGCAGCGAGGACCGAGTGCGCGGCGGCCGAGGATCGAGCGAAAGCGATTTGCTCGACCAGCGTGAGAGAAAGAAATCTGAAAAGGAGCAACGAGAAAACGTGAACAAATTGAAAAAGAATGATCTAATCAATTCGATTTGGGGATTTTCTTTGTTTTTTTACCTAATTATAAATTTTGGATAAAATTGCTCATGTTCTACTTCTCGGAAAATGTCCGTCGGTGAAAATTTGGTTGGCTGGCCCTTATTTGAGATTGACTTAACTATTTCAAGTCTTTATTTGAAATAAAGTCATTTTTCGAAGTTCTTTTTTTGAAAAAAATGACTTCATTTCGAGTCATTATTTAGAATTTTCCAAAAAAAGTATAAAGGATAAGAAAATGTCACCTCAAATAATCTTGCAGTTATATATAATAAACGTTTTACTTCGGGTTCGATAAAGGCATCCATTTCCAATTCTTCTAGATGGTCGACGGCTCTGCCTAATGAGAAAAGAAGAAAGACTTGAACCAAGGCCAAATGGTCCAACTTGGCGCGCTTTGAACTTTGAATGGTGATGGAGTACTCGCCAATGGACTTGCCTATAAATACCACGTACTTCTCTTCACCATCTTCATCAGCTCAAGCCTTCTCCTTTAGCAACCACACCAAACGCTTCCCCTACCCTTCTTGAGTTCAGTTCTCTTTGTTTCTTACTAGGCAAAGATGGGAGTCATCACCTACTCGATGGAGATCACAAGCACCGTCGCACCATCGCGGATGTTCAAGGCTTTGTTCCTTGACTCCCACAGTATCCTACCCCAGATTGTTCCGGAGGGCATCAAGAGTGTGGAGTTCATCGAGGGAGATGGCGGAGTTGGTAGTATCAAGAAAACCAACTTTGGTGAAAGTAAGTCAGTTCATACTCATACTTTTATCATGTCAAGGCTTGATATAGATCTCGAAATTAAGAATTAACTTCTTTGCTTAATGAATTCATATAATAGGCTCTCACATCAAGTACACAAAGCACAAGATCGAGGCTATCGATGCAGGTAGCTTTTACTGCAAATATACCATGATTGAAAGCGATATCAAGTTTGACAAGATCGACTTCATTACGGAGGAAGTGAAATTCGTCGCGGCTGGTAGCGGATGTGTTTGCAAGATGACCAGTGAATATCACGTTCAGGAAGGTTGTGAGCTGAAGGAGGAGGACATCAAGAAGGGTAAAGACAGAGCTATGGGATTGTACAAGGCTGTTGAGGAGTACCTTGTGGCCAATCCTAATGTTTGTGCCTAAATGCTATTCTCCAAATCCATTCGAGTGATGACATAGTAAAAAGTGAGTGGAAAAATTGTGTTGTATCTTCTTTTTCCTTTTGGGCTCTGCCTCGGAGCTTTTGGGTGAGGAAAGGTTTTTTCTCACGTGATTTCTATGTTCTAAAGGATTGGATGGTTGTGTGTAAGGTCATGCTAAAATAAAGCTCAGAAGAAGCAATGAGCAATCCACTGAATTGTGGATTTTCCCCAATAGAAGATCTCCTTTTGTTGCCATGAAAATCGAAAAAACAAAGAAGAAGAAGAAGAAGAAGAGATAAGCGCACTAATGGTCCCAAAACTAATGAAGAATGTGCAAACGAGTCACAAAACTTTTGAAAATCATAATCAAGTTTTATACTTATTAAATTGATGAATTAAATCTCCCCGGAATCTTGATGGTGAAGGCACCCTGAACACCCGAAAGAGAGAAAAAGATTGAAACCCCTGTGTTCCAAATACAATTAATCTCACGGTAGAATCTAAACTCAATCAAAGGATTCACCAGGAGCATGTAAGTGAAAATTTCAATCCCTGTGTGGAGATGGGATAACGAGAAGAATCACGTCAACAATAGCGAAGAGTATAAAGGGAACATTCTCGTATCAATCCATAGTGACAAATGATCAGGAAATCCAGCTGGAGTAGACACTGCAAAATTCGACGAGCCATTCGGGTTCATTGGGAAAGAAATAATAAGCCCCAGCGTCACACTATACAACCAAAAAAACAGAGACATGTTTCAGCAAGAAATCTGAGAACTCATCCAGCATGAGAGAAAGGGGTCCAAGTTCCTCAATTCCTTCTTGAAAATCCACCCAGCCATGATAGTTTACAATCTTTGGATCTCGCAAAAAGAAGAGAACAATAAAGAAAATTGCCCAGAAAAAAAGTTTTGAATCCACCGAGAGCAGAATCCAATGACCAAAGAAACAGAGAAGGCAAATCTGCCATTGCTTCTTTGGGCGGCAGCACCTTGGCTCTCGTGCTCTAGCTTGGCCAGGACTTCTCGGACACCAAAAGGGTGAAATAAACTGAATCAGTGGCTTGCTCGAACTGTCAAACGTGCAAACTAGCGAAGCGCGCTTGGCACGAGCACTTCCGTGAAGCGAGAAAGGCGAGTTGCTGCTCTCAACGACGGTGAGTGTTGACACAGAGCAGAGCCACGGAAGGGGTTGGTCCCGGTCGATCTTGGAGCTCCAAAAATGGTGAGTCCAAACGAGGGGATCTCATTCGGACTTGTCAGAAGCGATGCCGGCGGCTGTCGACTGTCAGGGAGGGATTGATGACATTGTTGACGCTCCTCTGGAGGCTTGATTGGTGGGCAAACACCGTTGATAATTACGGTCGAAGTTGAACTCGCGTTGAGAAGAATATGAGCAGTAACAAGAGTAGGCCTGTAAATAAAGAGAAGGAAAAAAAAAAGAACAAAATAATTGGGTGATCTTTAATTTAGTGTGAGAATAAAGTATGTTCTATACCACAAAAAATAATTAACAAATAATCTTAAATTATGGGGCCCACTTTTTAAGAATTTGTGGCCACAAATTTAATCCAAAACTATTATACTAGTTGGCCTCATGTATTTTAAGAAATTAATAAAAAAAGTCATGGACATTTTCCCTTTATAAAATTAGATAGAGTTAATTGAGAGACCTAATTGTACCAATTTGATGAATTTTAATCTTTGATTGCCTTTTAATAGGTTTTATAATTCAATTATATTTTTTTTATCAAAAGAAAAAGTGAGATAGATGTGTTTAGGAAAAAATTGGGCATTTCAATACACATTTCTTTATTAGAACCATCTTGCCAAATAAAATGGATAAATTTGGCCAAACAAAAATAAAATAAATTGGAGAAAATTTGACTGGCCAAAGTAAGGTAGCAGCCTGCCAGGTAGTTATTTTATGATAATCTTTGTTTTGCCGATAAGTCTCCATCTAAGACAAAATAAAAAAGTAGAAAAGAACTTAGCAGAATGTTACAAAAGAAAAACAACGTCGCCCAAGAGAGACTTTGGGTGCATTTGTCTTTGGCCCCGTTTGGTTGGGCTTTCCGAAGGGGCTTTGGGGCCCCAAAGCCCCTTCGGGAAAATTTTGTGTGTTTGGTTGAGCTTTTAAATGCCCATTTGCAAAATGCGAGCATTTTAGATGCTGAAAGCCGAAAGCCGAGGAGGACCAACTTTGAGCATCGGGCATTCCGGAGATGCGATTTTACTGTTCACCAAGTTACTGTTCATCGTCTCCTTCGCGTTCGTCTTCTTTGTGCAGTGGGCGGCTCTTAGCCGCGAAGCGGCGAGGCCAGATCGGCCGTTCGGCGGCCAGATCTCGGGCGGTCTTGAGGCCGGATCGGCCGTCCGGCGGCAGATCGGCCTCCGCGACCTCCGGCGGCCAGATCCGCCGTCCGGCGGTGGCAAGCGGTTGGCCGGGCGGTGGCCGGCCGCCGGAATTTGATTTCAAACTTAAAAAAAAATAAAAAATAGCAAAAGCTACTTACAAATGTGAATTTTGCCAAACGGTGTTTATACTAAGTTGCATTTCAAAGTTATAATTTACCAAACGGTCTAACATTTTCGAAAGCCCATTTCCCTCAAAGTATTTGCATTCTCCCAATGGCATTTCCCCAAAGTCGAACCAAACGGGGCCTTTGTGGATTAGAGAGAGAGAAAGAGAACTCTGTCTTCCCTGGAAATTTCCATGTGCTTGTGTTTGAGAAAGGAAATTTTTATGGACATCTTTTGACCGTCACGACACACTGTGGATGAGAGAGAAAGAGAACTGTGTCTTGCTTGGAAACTTTCATGTGTGAAAGGAAATTCTAATCCAAGTATAGACGACAGTCATCTGGATTCGATGACGTGGCTATAATGGCCTTTGAAAAGTCAAACTAGCAAATTGCCTCTCGAGAATGGAAGGACAATATATCTGATATCAAGCGTAAAATTCATGTCTACATCAGTTTTAAATAAAAAAAAAAATTCAAACTTTTTCTTTGCGGAAAGGACCTTGTCTAATCAAATCGGACCAAAAAGGGACTAACTCATCTAACTCGTCCATTTCATACTATGATTCTGGTGGAGTCAGAGCTTCATAATTAGGCTCACCAGCTCCGCAATCACCTCTCGTACAGAGATTAGTTTTTAAAAGAAAAGTACATTTATTAGATACATTGATGTCAAAGATTGACAATCCGCAATCGTTTTTTTTCATTTTCTTGCTAATCCATAAAATCCACTTTTTATTAGAGAAGAGAAAAAGAATTTCATTTTTGATAAAATAAAGGGTCGTTAAATTTCAAGTTTATAGTTTCACAACAAAAATTAGAAGATTGACTTCACATTTGGAATTGCACAAACAAAAAATTATTTATCTTAAAGAGGTGATGGATAAGAAGACACCAATAATGATAAATAAAAACTAAGATGTGAACAAAGCAATATTTTACGGGCCAAAAAAAAAAGAAGCGAGATTTGAAAGAAAGTAAAAGAGCAATAAAAGGTCAATTCCAATAATCCATCTGTTGCATATAATAATTTTCTTTCGGTTTGATAACGATATCCACGTTCCACTCTTCTAGATGACGGACAGCGCCGCTGAATAAGAAAAGAAGAAAGGCTTAAAATCAAGGCCGACTAGTCTATCTCGGTGTGCTTTGAACTGTGAACGGTGATGGGATACTAACCAATGACTTGCCTATAAGTACCAAGTAGTTCTCTTCATCATCTTCATCAGCTCGAGCCCTCTCCATTAGAAATCACGCCAAACCCTTCCACTACCCCTCGAGTTCAGTTCTCTTTGTTTCTCACAAGGCAAACATGGGAATCGTGACCTACTCGATGGAGATCACAAGTGCTGTCGCACCGTTGAGGATGTTCAAGGCTTTATTCCTTGAGTCCCACGATATCCTACCGAAGATTGTTCCGGGGGCATTAAAAGCATTGAGTTCATTGAGGGAGATGGCGGAGTTGGTAGCATCAAGAAAACCCACTTCGGTGAAAGTAAGTCGGATCATACTTGTACTTCTATCATGTCAAGTCTATATATAAACCTCAAGATTAAGGATTAATTTCTTCGCTTTAATGAATTTACATAATAGGCTCACACATCAAGTACACGAAGCACAAGATCGAGGCTCTCGATGCAGGTAGCTTTTACTGCAAATATACTATGATCGAAAGTGATATCAAGTTCGACAAGATCGACTTTGTCACGGAGGAAGTGAAATTCATCGCGGCTGGTAGTGGATGTGTTTGTAAGATGACCAGCGAGTTCCACGTTCAGGAAGGTTGTGAGCTGAAGGAGGAGGACATTAAGAAGGGTAAAGATAGAGCTATGGGATTGTACAAGACTGTTGAGGAGTATCTTGTGGCCAACCCTGATGTTTGTGCCTAAATGCTTTTTTCAAGATCCTTTCTGAGTTATGATATAGCAAAGTGAGTGGAAAGTTTGTATTGTATCTTCTGTTTCCCCTTTGGTTGTGCCTCGGAGCTTTTGGGTGAGGAAAGTTTATTCTGGGATTTTTATGTTATAAAGGGTTTGATGGTTGTGTGTAAGGCCACGCCAAAAATAAAACTTGAAGGAGCAATGAGCAATCCAATAAATTATGGATTTTGGCCAAGAAAAGATCTCCCTTTATGGCCATGAAGGTGAATTTTCACTAGCCTCATAGATGAATTGCATAAAGAAGAGATAAGATGGCAAAAAGACGTGCAACGGAAAATTGGGCATTTCATTATGCATTTCCAAAGCTTTATAGATTGTCATCAGGTGAAAAGAAATGGAATTTAATGGGACAATAAAAACAAAAAATCCATTTCCACATCTCGCCTAGATATAGTCATTTCGATTTGATGAAAATAAATGCATTTCCTAAGCGAGAGCATTTCATTAGAGTATAGTCATTTCGTTTCGATGACTTAGCTATAGTGGCCTTTCAAATGTGAAACTAGGAAAATTGCCTTTCGGAAACACTTGTCATTAAAGTGCAACTAAGTTCTAATACTTTTAAAAAGTATAATAATGTTCTAAAATTTATCAAATTAGTTCAATCAAATCTCTCCATTTATTACATTTTTGAAAGTTATAGGGATTGATTACATTTTTGTAATAAATTTTAGAATTTGATTACGACTTGACTATACGTTCGTTATAAGTTTTATGATTTAATTGCACTTTTTGAAAGTTTTAAGATTCAAAATGTACTTTGGTAACAAGTTTTAGGACTTTCAATGTATTTATCTCTAAAAAAATAGCGCTCCTCTATTGCCTTTTTTTTTTTTTTCCCTAGATGCAAAACCTACATCATTAGGTTTATGGGTTGAAGCCTAATTCCAACCCGGATTGTGTTAAAATAGGAAGCAGGAATCTATGATGAAAGGTCAAATACTCTGAGGGCAAAGAACTTTTTGTTGGATTACATCAATTAAGACATTACAATCGGTTTTAAACATTTCTTTTTATGATGCCAAGAGACTGAGCATAATTGCAGGCAAGAAGAAGAGTAGCTGCTCGCACCTCCCCTTCCAACGCTCTCTTCATGTCCCAGCTTTGACTACTAAGCCGCTAGCTGATCATGTAATAATACCTGCGGCTCTTTTGTTATCTTTTCATGCACCATCTTCATTAAATTTTAGCCCCTGATCTGACGGTGAGAGCGAGGAATCTGTTATCTTCCCAAGAGAATCGGCTCCTAAACTTATTTCTGCAGCTGTCCTCGACAGCGCAACGAAGGAACATAGAATCATGCCTTAGCAAAGGTGGTCATGGCTGTTTGATATCAAGTCTAAAATTCGTGCCTGAATGAGTTTATGGTATAAAAAAATTCAATTTTTTTCAATAAAGATTGTATGAAGGAAATTCGGAGCTGAATAAAGGGATTAACTTATCTAGACTCGCTTATTTTACTTTTTTGTTCCGATGAAAATGGATAATTCACATTATGACCAAAATATTGGGAGAATTACAAAAAAGTCCTAAATCTATTGTAATTGTGTCAATTCATTCCTAAACTTTTTTTAGTCAATTTAGTTCTAAACCTTTTACAATTGTGTCAATTTAGTCCATCCGGCCAGAATTGGCCGATCGGGGAACGATTTTTTTTTAATAATTTTTTTAAATTTTTTTTTCGAAATTTTAAATTTTTTTAAAATTTTTAATTTTTTTCCTATCTTCTTCTTTCTCTGGCCGGCACCGGCTGGCCGGCCGAGGCGAGGGCCGGCGAGGCTCGCCCCTGCCAGCCATTGGCGAAGGCGAGCCTCGCCCGGCCGATGGTGAGGTCGCCGTCGCCACATGCGCGAGCTCGGCCTCGCCCGGCCATGGTGAGATCGAGCCTTGCCGTCCCTAGGCGAGGAGCCTCACCGGGCCAGCGAGGTCGACCCTTGCCTTGGCTGGGCGAGGCGTTCCCCTCCGTCTCCTCCACTCCGTCCGCTTGCATATAAAGGCACGCGCATCGGGCTGCCGGATTCAATTGAATCGGAGAGAAAACCCTAATCGCGAACCAGTAGAGAGAGACAGAGAGAGAGAGGTAGAGAGAGAGAGTGGTCGTGTTCGCGAGGGATAGAGAGAGAGAGAGAGAGAGAGAGAGAGAGAGAGAGAGAGTAGAGAGAGAATGTCTGCGATGGGCGGCAGCGGCAACGGTCAGGAGGAGGACAAGAAGCCCTCGCACAGCCAAGGCGAGGGTTGACCTCGTCGATGGTCGGCGAGGCTCCTCGCCGGATGTGGCGACGGCGGCCTCGCCGTCTCGGGCGAGGCTCGCCTTCGCCGGTGGCTAGCGGGGTGAGCCTTGCTAGCCCTCACCTCTAGCTGGCCGGCCGGCACCGGCCAGAGGAAGAAGAAGATAGGAAAAAAATTCAAAAAATTCAAAAAACTAAAATTTTGAATTTTTTTAAATTATTAAAAAATCGTTCGCCGGCCGGCCGGGTCCGTCCATACAACACAACACCAGCCAATTTTGGCTGGATGGACTGAATTGGTACAATTATAAAAGGTTTAGGACTAAATTGGCCAAAAAAAAAGTTTAGGACTGAATTGACACAATTGCAATAGGTTTAGGATTTTTTTGGTAATTCTCCCCCAAAATATTTGATTTGAATTACTTTTTCTAGAGAGGTGGCATACTCGGTATGGAATATTGTATTGGGCCCACAATGTCTGCAAATGAATGTGTAATTCCTTATTAATTGTAATACCTCACGTTGTTACAAATTTATAATAATAGCCGGACAAAAGAGCTTTGATCGTGATTTGCCTTTTTCTTGACCTTCCAGATAATTGGTGGCTCCTCCCAATAAGAAAACAAGAAAGGCTGGAAAGTAATTCGGCTCGGTCCAATTCGGAGTGCTTGGAACTTTGATTGATGATGGAGTACTAAGCCTTGGACTTTGCTAAGTGCCAAGTAGTTCTCTTCCTTGTCTTCATCAGCTCAAGCCTTCTCCATTAGCAATCATACCAAACCCTTCCACCACCGTTCTTAAGTTCCGTTCTCTTTGTTTCTCGAAAGGCCAACATGGGAGTCATCAACTACTCGTAGGAGATCACAAGTGTAGCTACACCATCAGGGATATTCAAGGCTTTGGTCCTTGACTCCCACAACATCCTACCCAAGATTGTTCCCGAGGACATCAAAAGCGTGGAGTTCATGAGGGAGACAGCATAGTTGGTAGCATCAAGCGAACCAACTTTGGTGAAAGTAAGTTAGATCATGCTTGTACTTCTACCATATCAAGTCTATATATAGACCTCAGAATTATGAATTAACTTATTCGTTTTGATGAATTAACATAATAGGCTCCCACATCAAGTACATGAAACACAAGATAGAGGCTCTCCATGCAGGTAGCTTTTATTGCAAATATACTATGATCGAAAGCGATATCAAGCTTGACAAGATTGACTTCATTGTGGAAGAAGTGAAATTTGTTGCAACAAATAGCGGATACGTTTGTAAGATGACCAGCGAGTACCACATTCAGGGAGGTTGTGAGCTAAAGGAGGAGGATATCAAGAAAGGTAAAGACAAAGTTATCGGATTGTACAAGGCTGTTGAGGAATGCCTCGTGGCCAACCCTGATGTTTGCGCCTAAATGCTTTTCTCAAGATCTTTTTGGAGTTAAGACAAAGTAAAGTGAGTGGAAAGTTTGTAGTGAATTTTTTGTTTCCCCCTTGCGGCTCTGCCTCGGAGCTTTTGGGTGAGAAAAGGTTTTTATGGTGTGATTTCTAAGTTATAAAGGGGTCTGATGTTTGTGTGTAAGGCCATGCAAAAAATTAGAACTTGAAGGAGGAATGAGCAATCCAATAAATTATGGATTTTGCCCAAGCAAATAGCTTCCTTTGTAATCATGAAGGTGAATTTTCACTTGACTTCTAGATGAGTTGCATAAAGCAGAGATACAGGGCAAAAGGATGCGCATTTCATTATACATTCCCTAACTGAGATAGATTCTCATCAGATGAAAAGAAATGCAATTTAATGGGACAATGATGGTATAATCTAGCAATCCAAAAAATAAAAGAAGTGGTAGTGAATCATTTTGCTTTTGATGAGAAAACATTGGGACTCTGTATTTTTTTATCCAATTTGATTTACAAGAAATAAAAATTTTCCACTAACTGTATTAATCATAGTTAAACAACTTAACATGGATTAATTAAGCTATAGTGTTCTTCTTTGAAAATCATGGAAGGCAAGCATCGTTTCTCAAATAAAAGGCAGAAAATTTAACTACCACAAAAGAAAAATAACAGGTAGAAAAATATTAAAAGAAGAAGTAGAAGAACGGTCATGATAGGGACATTTGCATTTGTGAGATAACCTAAGTTTTGGGTACGGAGTTTTGGGTACGGTCATTTCGATTCCATGACTTAGCTATAGTGGCAATTGAAAAGTCAAACTAGCAAACTGGCCTTTCGTAAACAGAAGCACAATATCCAGAATAATAATAATAAACAAATCAGAAGCACAATAAATCGGATTCACATTGATAAAAAATAAATAAATAAGCGCTCCGCCAATGTCCCTTTTTCCCCCCTAGAAATAACTTTTCATTACATTCAGGATGCGGTACCTGCATTATAATAATAAATTAAAGAAGACTACTAATATAATATTTTTAACTTAGATAGGAGTTTGTAAAAAAGAAAATGTAGCTCCTATTTGATTGAATGCCCAATTTGGAAGCGCATGAGTAGCTAATTTATTAGGTTCATGGGCCCAAGCCTAACTCCAACTTGTATTGTGTCGAAATAGGAAATAAGAATTTGCGATGAAAGGGAGACATTAATTAAAACATCGCAATCAGTCTTTTCTGATGCCGAGCGACTAAGCATAAATGCATGCGAGAATAAGAGCTGCTGCTTACACTTCCATCAAAGAGTTCCAACGTTTTTTTTTTTTTTTTTTTTTTTTTTGTCTGAGGTTGGACTACTTAGCCACTAGTCGATCATGCAAAATACCCATAGCTCATTTGTTATCCTTTCATGCACCATCGACATTAAAAATTGGACATTTATTTGACGGTCGCAACCAGAAGTCTGTCCTATCCTGAAGGGAATCAGCTCCTCAACTTATTTCTGCGTCTTTCCTTTATAGCGCAACCAACGAACATAGAGTTATGCCTTAGTAAAGGTGGTCATGGCCATCTGGTTTAAGCTTAAAATTTGTGTTTGAAGGAGTTTACGGTATAAAAAATTTAATTTTTTTTTTTACAAAGATTATATCCAGGCAATTTGGAGGTGAAAAAGAGATTAACTTATCTAGACTCGCCTATTTTACGCTTTCGCTATGACGAAAACGGATGATTAATAATATGACCAAAATATTCTATTTGAATTATTTTTTCTAGAGAGGTGGAATAACAAGTATAGAGTATCGTGATGGGCGCACAATGTCTGCTAAAATTTAAAATAATGGCCAGACAAAAGAGCTTTGACCGTGATTTGTCCTTTTTCCTAACCTTCCATGTGATCGGTGGCTCCAGCCAATAAGAAAAATAGGAAGGCTGGAAAGCAATTCGGCTGGGTCCAATTCGGCGTGCTTTGACCTTGAATGATGGAATACTAAACAATGGACTTCGCCTATAAAGACCGAGGAGTTCTCTTCATCATCTTCATCAGCTCAAGCCTTCTCCTTTAGCAATCACACCAAACCCTTCCACCACCCCCTCTTGAGTTCATTTCTCTTTATCTCTTACAAGGCCAACATGGGTGTCATCACCTATTCGCAAGAGATCACAAGTGTCGTTGCACCGTCAAGGATGTTCAAGGTTTTGTTCCTTGACTCACAGAATATGCTACCCAAGATTGTTCCCGAGGGCATCAAGAGCATTGAGTTCATCGAGGGAGATGGTGGAGTTGGTAGCATCAAGCAAACCAACTTTGGTGAAAGTAAGTCACATTATACCCACACTTCTACCATGTCAAGTCTATATACAGACCTCAGAATTAAGAATTAACTTCTTCACTTTAATGAATTTGCATAACAGGCTCCCACATCAAGTACATCAAGCACAAGATCGATGCTCTTGATGCTGGCAGTTTTACTGCAAATATACTATGATTGAAAGTGATATCAAATTTGACAAGATTGACTTGGTCGTGGAAGAGGTGAAATTCGTTGCAGCTGGTAGTGGATGTGTCTGCAAGATGACCAGCGAGTACCACGTCCAAGAGGGTTGTGAGCTCAAGGAGGAGGATATCAAGAAGGGTAAAGACAGAGCCATGGGATTGTATAAGGCTATTGAGGAGTACCTTGTGGCCAATCCCGATGTTTGTGCCTAAATGCTATTCTGAAGATCCTTTTTGAGTCATGATATACCAAAGTGGGTGAAATGTCTTTATTGTATCTTTTGTTTTCACATTCGCTTTGCCTTGGAGCCTTTGGGTAAAGGTTTTTATTGTGTGATTTCTATGTTATAAATGGATTTGATGGTTGTATGTAAGGCCATGCCAAAAATAAAACATGAAGGAGCAATGAACATTCCAATAAATTATGGGTTTTACCCACGAAAAGATCTCCTTTGTGGTCATGAAGGTGAATTTTGACTTGACTTATAGATCAGTTGCAAAAGAAGACATAGAGGGAAAAATGAATAAATCCAACTTGATTTGTTAATTTTTTTCCACTAATTGCATTCATCATAACTATGCAACTTAAAATTGATGAATTAAGGTGTAGTATGCTTCTTCGCAACTCCTGAAAGCAAACATTGAGATTGTTTACCTAATTAAATCCATCCTACCAATCAAAATGGATAAAATTTGGCTAGAAACAAAAAATAAAAATAAAATAAAAAAATAAAAGGTAGAAAAGAATGATTATGTAACCAAATGTTGTAGCTTATAGAGTCAAAGCGAATTCTTTGTAAAAAAATTGCTAATCTATCCAAGACTACATGTTCATCTTTAGGTGATGCTACCCATATCTTTAGGTGATGCCACCCATCTTTGCCTTGAAACGAACTCAAGTAGGAAATGGAAGGATCTGGTTTGGTGTGATAGAAGAAGGCTTTAGCTGATGAAGATGACGAAGAGAAATCCATAGTACTTACAACCATGGCATGTCCATAGTTCAGCACTCCATCATCATCATTCAAAGTACAAAGCACTCCCAATTGGACCGGGCCGAACTACTTTCAAGCCTTTCTTGTTTTCCTATCGGGAGGAGCCAATCCAGAAGGTTAGGAAAGGACAAATCACGATCAAAAGCTCTTTTGTCTGGCCCCGATTTGCCTGGATACGATCTTTCCCGTGAAGAAAATTGACTTTTCATGCTTTGAACTGATTTAGACACAAATTTAGGCAACCATGACCACCATCGCTAAGGTATGATTCTACGTTCGTTCGTTGCGCCATCAAGGATAGTCGCAGAGCGCTTTTGCTTTGCTTCTCTTTCTTTTCGCTTTTGCTCTGTTTCCGAAGGGAAATTTTGCTAGTTTGACTTTTCAAATGCCTTTGATAGCTACGTCCTCGGATCCAAATGACCGTACTCTAAATTTGGATCAACCCACAAAGACAAATGTCTCTCTTGGGACCCTTCTTTCCTTTTCAAATTTTTTGCTAAGTTCTTTTCTGCCTTTTACTTTTTGTTTTTCTTTTTGTTTCTAGCCAAATTTTCTCCATTTTGTTTGGCAGGATGGATTTAATTAGGTAAACAATCTCAATGTTTGCTTTCAGGAGTTGCGAAGAAGCATACTACACCTTAATTCATCAATTTTAAGTTGCATAGTTATGGTGAATGCAATTAGTGGAAAAAAAATTAACAAATCAAGTTGGATTTATTCATTTTTCCCTCTATGTCTTCTTTTTGCAACTGATCGTTAAGTCAAGTCAAAATTCACCTTCATGACCACAAAGGGAGATCTTTTCGTGGGTAAAACCCATAATTTATTGGAATGTTCATTGCTCCTTCATGTTTTATTTTTGGCATGGCCTTACATACAACCATCAAATCCATTTATAACATAGAAATCACACAATAAAAACCTTTTACCCAAAGGCTCCAAGGCAAAGCGAATGTGAAAACAAAAGATACAATAAAGACATTTCACCCACTTTGGTATATCATGACTCAAAAAGGATCTTCAGAATAGCATTTAGGCGCAAACATCGGGATTGGCCACAAGGTACTCCTCAATAGCATTATACAATCCCATGGCTCTGTCTTTACCCTTCTTGATATCCTCCTCCTTGAGCTCACAACCCTCTTGGACGTGGTACTCGCTGGTCATCTTGCAGACACATCCACTACCAGCTGCAACGAATTTCACCTCTTCCACGACCAAGTCAATCTTGTCAAATTTGATATCACTTTCAATCATAGTATATTTGCAGTAAAAACTGCCAGCATCAAGAGCATCGATCTTGTGCTTGATGTACTTGATGTGGGAGCCTGTTATGCAAATTCATTAAAGTGAAGAAGTTAATTCTTAATTCTGAGGTCTGTATATAGACTTGACATGGTAGAAGTGTGGGTATAATGTGACTTACTTTCACCAAAGTTGGTTTGCTTGATGCTACCAACTCCACCATCTCCCTCGATGAACTCAATGCTCTTGATGCCCTCGGGAACAATCTTGGGTAGCATATTCTGTGAGTCAAGGAACAAAACCTTGAACATCCTTGACGGTGCAACGACACTTGTGATCTCTTGCGAATAGGTGATGACACCCATGTTGGCCTTGTAAGAGATAAAGAGAAATGAACTCAAGAGGGGGTGGTGGAAGGGTTTGGTGTGATTGCTAAAGGAGAAGGCTTGAGCTGATGAAGATGATGAAGAGAACTCCTCGGTATTTATAGGCGAAGTCCATTGTTTAGTATTCCATCATTCAAGGTCAAAGCACGCCGAATTGGACCCAGCCGAATTGCTTTCCAGCCTTCCTATTTTTCTTATTGGCTGGAGCCACCGATCACATGGAAGGTTAGGAAAAAGGACAAATCACGGTCAAAGCTCTTTTGTCTGGCCATTATTTTAAATTTTAGCAGACATTGTGCGCCCATCACGATACTCTATACTTGTTATTCCACCTCTCTAGAAAAAATAATTCAAATAGAATATTTTGGTCATATTATTAATCATCCGTTTTCGTCATAGCGAAAGCGTAAAATAAGCGAGTCTAGATAAGTTAATCTCTTTTTCACCTCCAAATTGCCTGGATATAATCTTTGTAAAAAAAAAAAAAAAAAAATTAAATTTTTTATACCGTGAACTCCTACAAACACAAATTTTAAGCTTAAACCAGATGGCCATGACCACCTTTACTAAGGCATAACTCTATGTTCGTTGGTTGCGCTATAAAGGAAAGACGCAGAAATAAGTTGAGGAGCTGATTCCCTTCAGGATAGGACAGACTTCTGGTTGCGACCGTCAAATAAATGTCCAATTTTTAATGTCGATGGTGCATGAAAGGATAACAAATGAGCTATGGGTATTTTGCATGATCGACTAGTGGCTAAGTAGTCCAACCTCAGACAAAAAAAAAAAAAAAAAAAAAACGTTGGAACTCTTTGATGGAAGTGTAAGCAGCAGCTCTTATTCTCGCATGCATTTATGCTTAGTCGCTCGGCATCAGAAAAGACTGATTGCGATGTTTTAATTAATGTCTCCCTTTCATCGCAAATTCTTATTTCCTATTTCGACACAATACAAGTTGGAGTTAGGCTTGGGCCCATGAACCTAATAAATTAGCTACTCATGCGCTTCCAAATTGGGCATTCAATCAAATAGGAGCTACATTTTCTTTTTTACAAACTCCTATCTAAGTTAAAAATATTATATTAGTAGTCTTCTTTAATTTATTATTATAATGCAGGTACCGCATCCTGAATGTAATGAAAAGTTATTTCTAGGGGGAAAAAGGGACATTGGCGGAGCGCTTATTTATTTATTTTTATCAATGTGAATCCGATTTATTGTGCTTCTGATTTGTTTATTATTATTATTCTGGATATTGTGCTTCTGTTTACGAAAGGCCAGTTTGCTAGTTTGACTTTTCAATTGCCACTATAGCTAAGTCATGGAATCGAAATGACCGTACCCAAAACTCCGTACCGAAAACTTAGGTTATCTCACAAATGCAAATGTCCCTATCATGACCGTTCTTCTACTTCTTCTTTTAATATTTTTCTACCTGTTATTTTTCTTTTGTGGTAGTTAAATTTTCTCCCTTTTATTCGGGAAACGATGCTTGCCTTCCCTGATTTTTAAAGAAGAACACTATAGCTTAATTAATCTATGTTAAGTTGTTTAATTATGATTAATACAATTATTGGAAATTTTTTATTTCTTATAAATTAAATTGGATAAAAAAAATACAGGTCCCAGTGTATTCTCATCAAAAGCAGAACTTAGCAAAAACTATGAAAATGACAGAAGGGTCCCAAGAGAGACATTTGCCTTTGTGGGTTGATCCAAATTTAGAGTACGGTCATTTGGATCCGAGGACGTAGCTATCAAAGGCATTTGAAAAGTCAAACTAGCAAAATAAGCCTTCGGAAACAGAGCAAAAGCGAAAAGAAAAGAGAAACAAAGCAAAAGCACTCTGTGACGATCCTTGATGGTGCAACGAATGAACGTAGAATCATACCTTAAAAATGGTGGTCATGGTTGTCTGTTATAAGCTTAAATTTGTGTCTAAATCAGTTCATGGCATGAAAATTCAATTTTCTTCACGAGAAAGATCGTATCCAGGCAAATCGGGGCCAGACAAAAGAGCTTTTGATCATAATTTGTCCTTTCCTAACCTTCTGGATTGGCTCCTCCCAATAGGAAAACAAGAAAGGCTTGAAAGTAGTTCGGCCCGGTCCAATTGGGAGTGCTTTGTACTTTGAATGATGATGATGGAGTACCGGACTATGGACTTGCCATGGTTGTAAGTACTATGGATTTCTCTTCGTCATCTTCATCAGCTAAAGCCTTCTTCTATCACACCAAACCAGATCCTTCCATTTCCTACTTGAGTTCGTTTCAAGGCAAAGATGGGTGGCATCACCTAAAGATGAACACAGTCTTGGATAGATTAGCAATTTTTTTACAAAGAATTCGCTTTGACTCTCTATAATCTACAACATTTGGTTACATGATCATTCTGCTTTTAACTTAGATAGGAGTTTGTAAAAGAGAAAAGATAGCTCGTATTTGATTGAATGCCCAATTTGGAAGCACATGAGTAGCTCCATTATTAGGTTCATGGGTCCAAGCCTAACTCCAACCCGTATTGTGTTGAAGTAGGAAGTAAGAATTTGCGATGAAAGGGAGACATTAATTAAGACATCGCAATCAGTCTTTTCTGATGCCGAGGGACTGAGCATAAATGCATGCGAGAATAAGAGCTGCTGCTTACACATCCATCAACGAGTTCCAACGTTTCTATTTTTTTGTCCAAGGTTGGACTACTTTGTCACTAGTCGATCATGCAAAATACCTATAGCTCATTTGTTATCTTTCCATGCACCATCTACATTAAAAATTGGACCTTTATTTGACGGTCGTAGCAAGAAGACTGTCCTTTCCCCAAGGGAATCAGCTCCTCAACTTATTTCTGCATCTGTCCTTGATAGCGCAACCAAAGAACATAAAGTTATGCCTTAGCAATGGTGGTCATAACCATATGATATTAAGCCTAAAATTTGTGTCTAAATGAATTTATGGTATAAAAAATTCAATTTATGACAAATATTTTATGCAGGCAATTTGGAGGTGAGAAAGAGATTAATTTATCTAGACTCGCCTATTTTATGCTTTCAATCCGACGAAAATGGATGATTAACATTACGACCAAAATAGTCCATTTGAATTACTTTTTCTAGAGAGGTGGAATACCAAGTATAGACTATCGTCATGGGCCCAAAACGTCTGCGAAAATTTATAATAATCGCCAGACAAAAGAGCTTTGACCGTGATTTGTCCTTTTTCGACCTTCCAGGTGATCGGTGGCTCCGGTCAATAAGAAAAAAAAGAAAGGCTGGAAAGAAATTCGGCTGGGTCCGATTCGGCGTGCTTTGACCTTGAATGATGGAATAATAAACAATGGACTTTGCCTATAAGTACCCAGGAGTTCTCTTCATCGTCTTCATCAGCTCAAGCCTTCTCCTTTAGCAATCACACCAAACCCTTCCACCACCCCCTCTTGAGTTCAGTTCTCTTATTCTCTTACAAGGCCAACATGGGTGTCATTACCTATTCGCAAGAGATCACAAGTGTCATTGCACCGTCAAGGATGTTCAAGGTTTTGTTCCTTGACTCACAGAATATGCTACCCAAGATTGTTCCCGAGGGTATCAAGAGCATTGAGTTCATCGAGGGAGATGGTGGAGTTGGTAGCATCAAGCAAACCAACTTCGGTGAAAGTAAGTCACATCATACTCATACTTTTACCATGTCAAGTCTATATATAGACCTAAGAATTAAGAATTAACTTCTTCGCTTTAATGAATTTGCATAACAGGCTCCCACATCAAGTACATCAAGCACAAGATCGATGCTCTTGACGCTGGTAGCTTTTACTGCAAATATACTATGATTGAAAGTGATATCAAATTTGACAAGATTGACTTGGTCGTGGAAGAGGTGAAATTAGTTGCAGCTGGTAGTGGATGTGTGTGCAAGATGACCAGCGAGTACCACGTCCAGGAGGGTTGTGAGCTCAAGGAGGAGGATATCAAGAAGGGTAAAGATAGAGCTATGGGATTGTACAAGGCTATTGAGGAGTACCTTGTGGCCAATCCCGATGTTTGTGCCTAAATGCTATTTTGAAGATCCTTTTTGAGTTATGATATAGCAAAGTGGGTGAAATGTCTCTATTGTATTTTTTGTTTTCACATTGGCTTTGCCTTGGAGCCTTTGGGTGAAAGGTTTTTATTGTGTGATTTCTACGTTATAAAGGGATTTGATTGTTGTGTGTAAGGCCATGCCAAAAATAAAGCTTGAAGGAGCAATGAACAATCCAATATATTATGGGTTTTACCCACGAAAAGATCTCCCTTTGCGGTCATGAAGGTGAATTTTGACTTGACTTATGGATCAGTTGCAAAAAGAAGAGATAGAGGGAAAAATGAATTAATCCAATTTGATTTGTTAATTTTTTTTCCACTAATTGTATTCATCAGAACTATGCAACTTAAAATTGATGAATTAAGCTGTAGTATGCTTCTTCGCAATTCCTGAAAGCAAACATTGAGATTCTTTACCTAATTAAATCCATCCTGCCAAACAAAATGGATAAAATTTGGCTAGAAAAATAAATAAATAAAGGGTAGAAAAGAACTTAGCAAAAAATTTGAAAAGTAAAGAAGGGTCCCAAGAGAGACATTTGTCTTTGTGGGTTGATCCAAATTTAGAGTACGGTCATTTGGATCCGAGGACGTAGCTATTGAAGGCATTTGAAAAGTCAAACTAGCAAAATTGCCCTTCGGAAACACAGCAAAAGCGAAAAGAAAAGAGAAGCAAAGCAAAAGCGCTCTGCGACTATCCTTGATGGCACAACGAACAAGCGTAGAATCATACCTTAGCAATGGTGGTCATGGTTGTCTGTGATAAGCTTAAATTTGTGTCTAAATCAGTTCATAGCATGAAAATTCAATTTTCTTCACGAGAAATATCATATCCAAGCAAATCGAGGCCAGACAAAAGAGCTTTTGATCGTGATTTGTCCTTTCCTAACCTTCTGGATTGGCTCCTCCCAATAGGAAAACAAGAAAGGCTTGAAAGTAGTTCGGCCCGGTCCAATTGGGAGTGCTTTGTACTTTGAATGATGATGATGGAGTACTGAACTATGGACTTGCCATGGTTGTAAGGACTATGGATTTCTCTTCGTCATCTTCATCAGCTAAAAGCCTTCTTCTATCACACCAAACCAGATCCTTCCATTTCCTACTTGTGTTCGTTTCAAGGCAAAGATGGGTGGCATCACCTGAAGATGAACACGTAGTCTTGGATAGATTGGCAATTTTTTTTTTTTTTACAAAGAATTCGCTTCGCTTTGACTCTCTAAATCTACAACATTTGATTACATAAACAGCTACCAAGAATTAAAAATTGCCTTCTGTGCCTCCTATTATTCGGTAACACTTATCTATCCTGCTACTTGACGGCTACATCTTATATTCTTTCCCATCGACCGAGTTAACCTACCTCATTTAGTGACTCTTTGCTCCCACACTTGGCCACTTTCCGCTGACATCTCTATCGAACTGACCCGGTCTTCTTTATCGGCTAAACCCTCCCAGAACTTAGTAATCTTCAGCTCCTATCGCCATCTTAACAATCTTTTGTCGGTCAAGCTGCAGACCAATCATTTGGGCATTTTGTGATGTTAGCACAACCGCGATCAAGATAGAGTCCCCGAGAATGACGGTTTTACGACTCCAAGATTGTAATTCGATCGGACAAGTCATTTTAAGAAAACTTAATCCTCTTTAGATTATATATATATATATGTGTGTGTGTATGTATGTATGTATGTATAAAATTGTGAATTGAAGGTTGTTTTGTTTCCTCGCGCTTGCTTCTTGCGATTATTTTAATGTTTTTACTTGAAAGCATATTTGTGTACATTTACATAAAAATAAAATGCACGTTTTATTTTCGTGCCAAAATTCGTCGTATTATATGAATATTGAAAAATATCCCGACGCTTGTCGGCGCCGTGGAGATGGAACGCTCGTCCATGGTGCCTCCACTCTCTCTGACTTGATCTAGTTTATTTTTAAGACTTTTGTTTTCTCCAAACTTTTTTCCTTTTTTAATTTAATTTTTTATATGTTTGATATATTTTCTGATGTGGTGCCACGTATGCTAACAAGTATAGATTCTTGCGTGCAAGATCATCGAATTTGACCGTTTACCTCATCAGAAGGACCAAAGTACATCCTGTGAAAAAAAAAATAATTTATTGCATAAATTCAATTGTTTAAGATTTGGTTTCATGTTTAGCAAAATTTTTGGGACTACTGATGCCATTTTCCCATTTGTATGTTGTGAAAGTTTTAAATTTTTTAGGTATAAACAAGTCAAATGGTCTGCAGGGCAAAGATTAATTAAGTGAAAGTCAATCTAGACATGCCTTGAAAAATCACATTTTTATCCATCCCAATATTTAATGCTATAATGTGGAAGGTGACTATTCACGTTGTATCCCATCATTTTCAATTTTGAATGGTTTAGAATCTGGTTGTACCTCAATGCATATCACATAAAAACATCTTTTAATGCGATACTAGACAAATAATATCATAGCCGGGAACAGGAGCTTACCAATAAGGGCCTACTGGTAAGTAAACCTACGGATGTGTTTCTTGTATGGGGCATGAATTCCCTTTCTCCAAATCGAACAGGAGCTTAACCACTTAATTTTTACAAACAAGAAAAAATGAAGAAGTTTCTTATAATTTCAGAAGTAGCTAATTATGTGTTATCTTCAGAATAAGGTTCGAAACATGGCTTTTGAAAATGAATTAGATAGGTTACATAATCCATTTAAAACATCAATAGACTCCATTATCCAAAAAAGAAAAAGAAAAAGAGAAAAACTGCTTTTAACATGAGCGTCACTGCCTTCATCTAAGATTCACAACCCCAATTTCTCTATCAAGAATGTTCCAGGCTTTGATTCTGGATTCACAACAGCACATCCCCAAATGCCCCTCAGGGCATCAAGATCATTGAGTTCACTGAAATAGATGGAGGAGTTGGAAGCATCAACCGGACTAACTTCACTGAAGGTATCTATCATCATTAATTAGTGATGCATGTACTCAGATTCATTCTTCTTACTTATTCCTATGGTGGTGATTCTAAGCAAGAGTTTCAGTTTGGCGACTTATTTTGTGAAAAATTCTCCCCCAGCTAAGTTTAGGATCATGCTCTCCCTTAGAATCACTACAATAGGGTTCAATAAGAAGGATGAATACGAGATTATATGCGCATCACTTATTACGGACATCGGGAACCTTCAGCAAAGTTAGTTTGGTTAATGCTTCCGACTTCTCCATCTCTTTCAATGAATTCAATTCTCTTGATGCTTTGGGGGACAATCTTGGGGATGAGATTGTGGGAATCAAGAATCAAAGCCTTGAGCATTCTTGAGGAGCAATTGGAGTTGTGAATTCTTGGATAAAGGTAGTGACGCCCATGTTTGTTTCTGAGAGTAAAGATCTGAAAATGAAGTAGCAAGGTGTAAATGACTTGCTTGAAGGGAGAAGAAGACTGTTGAGTTTGCTGCGAAGATGTTGAGCAACAACGGATGGGTATATATAGATTCCAGGAATGTGTGTAATGATTTAGTTGTTTTAGCTGACAA
The DNA here is from genome assembly GCA_017140615.1 of Eucalyptus cladocalyx. Taxonomy (NCBI): domain Eukaryota; kingdom Viridiplantae; phylum Streptophyta; class Magnoliopsida; order Myrtales; family Myrtaceae; genus Eucalyptus; species Eucalyptus cladocalyx. The sequence continues at coordinate 53,622,868 of CM029523.1, read as the reverse complement.
AGAATTCAAGTTCAATATTTTCTTAGCAATCCACTTTGGACTGGTCCTACTTCTAGATGACAAAACTTATACAATGACTTTTTGAGAGATTGAATAAAGTCAAAAAATTGAAAATATAATAGACTGCAAATGAGGCATACTTAGTCATAGACGACCATAGTACGGAAAATTTTGATATTTCGTAGTTTCTATATGGTAAGATGGAATCGACCCCATTCTTTTCTAAAAAACGAATTTTACAAATGCTACATTGAGTTCTGCATGCCATATTTTCAAATAATGACCACAAGCTCACAAAAAGGACCAAATTGCCCGATTTGAAATGTTTAGTATTTTATTGTATATTTGGCCAATCCTTTTGGACTATCTGGTGCAATTTTTTGATGCTTGTATATTGTGAACGATATATATGTCAAACCTGCACAATAATATTAGTGTTTTTCATTCAAAATTTAAAAGCTTATGCATTTCTCATCAATATCTTACCAATCAAATGTGATGCTTTTGGAAAGTCGACCAATTTCGTTGTTCATCATCTACAATTTTTTAAAAGTTGAATTATTCTATATATGCTTAGATTCCTACAAAAACAAACTGGGCAGAAGAAGATTAGAATATAATAACTTATAATATGAATTGTAGATAAAAAATACTAAAGTGCAACCTATTCTATTGTTTAGATTCATCATGTTTGAAAAAGGAAGTCTTCCTTCTTCATTTTCTTGATAACCGGTGCTCCGCCCGATAAGAAATGAAGAGAAACTCAAGCAAGGCCAAATGGTCCAATCCGGGGTGCTTTGAACTTTCAATGATGATGGACTGCAGAATTATCAACTTGCCTATAAATATCAAGCAATTCTCTTCACTATCTTCACCAGCCCAATCCTTCTTCAATAGCAATCACACCAATCCCCTCCATTGCCTACTTGAGTTCATTCCTCGTTGCTTCTTATAGGGCGAACATGGGTGTTATCACTTACTCTCAAGAGTTCACATGTGCCGTCGCTCCATCGAGAATGTTCAAGGCTTTGATCCTTGACTCACACAACATCATTCCAAAGATTGTCCCTGGGGGCATCAAGAGCGTCGAGTTCATTGAGGGAGATGGTGGAGTTGGCAGCATTAAGCAGACCAACTTTGGTGAAAGTAAGTTGGATAATATATGTTTATCTACCATGTCAAGTTCATTTATAGACCACAAAACTCAAAATTAATCTCTCCACCCTTGTGAATTCATGTAATAGGTGCTCATATCAAGTACACGAAGCACAAGATTGACGCTCTTGATGTTGAGACCTTTTATTGCAAATATACTTTGATTGAAAGTGATATCAAGTTTGACAAAATCAAGTTCATTGTCTATGAGGTGAAGTTCGCATTAGCAAATGGTGGATGTGTCTGCAAGATGACTAGTGAGTATCATGTTGAGGAAGGTGCAGAGCTCAAGGAAGATGACATCAAGCATGGAAAAGATAGGGCTATGGGATTGTTCAAGACAGTTGAAGAGTACCTCTTGGCAAACCCCACTATTTGTGCTTAAATTGTCTTTTCAAAATCCATTGGAGTGATAATCACCGGAGCTCAGAGTGACTTTTTTTTTTGGTGTCTGTTTGGCTCTAGCATGGAGCTTTTGCTTGAGCAATGGTTCTTCTAGGTATTTGTATGTTCAAAAGGATTCGTTGGTTATGTGTAAGGTCAAGTCAGAATAAAACTTCAAAAAGCAATGAGCAATTCAATGATTGATGCATTATCAAACAGTTATTTTCACTTACTATGACTTCACTTCCCATCCCAATAACTTTGCAAATTTTCGGGACCTGAAAACTTGGAAACTTAACGGCATTGATGCTAATGCTTGGGGCTTCCGAAAAGCATAGCATGTGAGCCGAAAGGCAGGCAAAAGAATTTGAAGCGCATAAGAAAAACAGAGCACTCTGTTTTGGTGTCACTTTGTCGGAGAGAGTGATAAAAGTTCCTTATAATACATTTTAGAGATGCTGATTTGGTATTTTGACAATATCTGCGGAACAAAATGGTGTGTTAACACTGCCTTCAAATTGTTTCTTGACATCAAGAAAAGACTTTCACAATAAATTTGAAAAAATTTCTGGCAATGATAAGACTAGATAGGATAGAGTATGAAACTTAAGGATTTTGTTATATTATATCCTTAATTATTCGGACTACCAAATGGACCTTGAATCCTGAAAGACCAAATGGACCATATTAAATACTTATTTCAACCCCGGTGACCCGGCCCGGGCCTATAAGAGCTTGAAAAATTTGACCGGTTTGTTTTGGGTTCTCGAGCCACCGAGCAATTTGCTCAGCTCTAACAACAACTCCATAGTTACAACAGTTTTTAGGAAGTCGCGTCACCCGATTTTGAGGTACTGGAACTTTAAAACATATTTTTAAGCACGTGACTTGTAGCACTTAGCAGCATAACTGCAATACAACCCGACAGAATTACAATTCAGCCATGATTGTACCATATGGACTCTTGATGATTATTGATATATGAGATTATGATTATGTTATATGGTGGAATATAAATATTAAAAAGAATTTTGTTAATAAGTGTTTCTAGAGCACTTATTGAATAACCAATCCCACAAGTTTTACATTTTCTCGTGCACTAACTATTTTTGTGTCATTTGCAATTAGCGTTTTGATAATTGAATTATTCCAATTTTAGTATGTGTAATCAATACCGGAAGTATTTGTTAATGATGGTTTTATTAATTATTGTGATGGGCCTAAGTTGGTCCGTCTGCCCATGTTGGGCCTAAAAGCCCGGCCTGCAAGATAAGGGCCCATGGAGGAACATCTGCGATGTGAAAGATTGCGTTATTTAGATATGAGGGGTTATGACTTTTGGGGGAACGTATTACGTTGAAGAGTTACGTCTCTTGGAGGAGACGCATTTAAGAGAGAAAAGAAAAGAGGGGAACGTACATTTTTAAGTGAACGTACGTCAGTCTCTCTATCCTTCAAAAAGAAGAAAACAAAAAAGAACGCTTTGTTTTTCTCCCCACTAATAGCAATAGCACACTCCTTGGTAGAACGAGATCATATTCTTCCTCGAACTTCAACGTTGGTGTTTAATCTGTGGACAATATGGTACGCTTGATTCCGTGGTGTGTCTTTGATCGGTGATACATGTTTTTTCCTGGACTCGTCTTCCGCACTTGTTTTAGAGTTTCGATTTAGTGTCGAATCCGATTTTGGGAATCAGTAATTCCCTTCATTGGTATCAGAGCTGTAGTTCTTGTTTCCCGATCCTTTTCCATGTTTTTCCCGACCCCTTTCATGTTTATGGATGATTTCTTATTGATTTTTCGTGAAATTAATCGGCCGACACTGATCGGGGCAGAAAAATCCCGACACCCGAGCACTATTCATCCATTTTTTTTTTTTTCGAGTTTCTGTAAGCTGAAATCCATTTTTGATGGCGTTGGATGGAATTTCTCGTCGAGACGAGCGCGACATGTGGTGGAATGCCATCAAAGGCCGCTGGACGCGCCCCCACGCACAGCCGGAATGAACTGGCGTCTTCGGCACATGCGCGGGGGCTGCCGATGGTGCGTGTGCGGCACACACTAGTTGACTTCATCGTGACGTCAGCTGCACATGCGTGCCGCACGTGCCGATCAGTTTGCCTGACCGGTCCGACCCGGCCTATCTGGCTCGACCCGACCTAGCGGCTCGACCCAGCTGACCGTTGACCCTTGACGACCGTTGACTTTGACCGTTGACCAAAAAAAAAAGAAAAAAGAGAGGAAAAGAATTTTTTTTTTCCAATTAAGTCTATGTGGATTATATGTGATCTCTTATTTGTTCTGCATTTGTTGCAGGAACAATGCCTCCCCTTAGGTTGCGCACACCTGTTCGCGCAATTACCGATGAACAAAAGGAAAGGCTTTTTAAGTTGATAGTTGAGCTGACAGATCATCGATGGGAGAGTGGTGACTTGATTGATTACGTTCTTGAAGTCAACGGGAAAATTCAAAAGGTCATATGGAATGGTCGTCCCATGCCACAGTCTGAGATTGTGCGATTTTTCATGAACACTCTTCCACCAGAATGGCAAAAAGTGTTGAATCGCATATGGGATATCAATAAAGCCGCTTCATATAGGAAAATTATGATGGATTTTATAGATGATTATTACTGGATTGTTACAAGGAAAAAAATCAAGAAATTGAACAAAAGAAGATCTTTTCCAGTTCGTATATTGACTTTGGGTTAAATATTTTGGCTGATCTTTATTTGGTGTGCTTTGTGAACATATTATGTAATGTTTTCTACCTAGTTGTTGTTGGTGTGGCAACTGATATGTTAGTTGTATTATGTGAAAGCATTATTAATATATCATTGTTTGATATCAAAGACTATTTGCTTTATGTTATTATTAAGCTGTTGTGGGTAGTTCATAGAAATTTTTGTAATTTCAAAGAATTTATTTTGCATAGAATGTTATTTTAATAATAACTCTAAGTTAGGATTTTTGGATGATGATTGGAAACATAGTAACCTTTTGATTCTAAAACCTCACTTGAAATTATTCATCAATATGATGGTTTTATGCAAAATGGATGCATAAATAATATGCATTAATAATTCATGCATATGTGTCTGATATGTTCAGATCGATGACTTTAGTAACTAAGAACATAATTGCTGATTTGAATAAGGAAGACAAAATGAACGGCGAGAATTGTGAAATATTGAATATGAAAATTCAATGTGTGCTTAAAAAGCAAGAAACACTAGAAGCTCTTGACCATGTTATGGAAGAAATTGAGAATGATGTGCGCCACTTTGAGCTAGCAGAGGATTGCCTCAAGGCATTTGAGAAGGAAACATATATTTGTTATATTGCTTCCAGCTCAGAAGGAGCTTCAAGCTCTAAGTGCAAGCGCATTGATTTGTTCAATATGTGGAAATGCAAGGGATCAATTCCTTCTTACAAGAAACCAAGAGCTGACCAACATAAGAGAGGAAAACATCATCGAGTGAAGAGTATTTCAAGAATGAAGTGTTACAACAGTAACCAGAAGGGTCATTACGCTCGCGATTGACTCACCCCTTGTACTTTTAAGAGCTTTGCTAATGTGTCAAGTTCTGTATTCTTAACTGAATCTGATCATTTGTGGACTATAGATTCGAGAGCAACAGACCATGTAGTGAAGGATAGAGAATCCTTCGTAAAATTTCGACAAGTTCCGACTGGAACTAAGTGGATCTATGTAGGAAATAACTCCAGAGCTGAAGTTAAAGGGATTGGCACCTGCCAATTAAACATGCGTGGTGGACACACCTTGTTCCTACATGATATTTTATATGCTCCGAAAATTCATCGAAATTTAGTGTCTGTTTTGGTGTTGGTTAAGCTTAGTTTTAGTGTGAACTTCAATAATCGCAATGTAGATTTGTATTTGGATACAAACTACTATAGTTGTGGTCATTTTCTGGATGGTTTTATCGTACTAAATATTGACTATGTTAATACAAATGTTTGTTATTCCCTTATCATGTCTCCTAATTCATATGATAATGATGTGAATGTGTGGCATGCTAGACTTGGTCATATTAGCCAATAACGTATGAATAGACTAGCCAAAGAGGGCTTGTTGGGCAACATTGAAAAAGTCGATTTGCCCATATGTGAGCATTGCCTAGTAGGGAAAACGACAAGGAAACCAATTGGATTATGTAAAAGAGCTGAATTTCCTCTGCATTTAATCCATTCTGACGTCTGTGGTCCAATGAATGTGAGAAGAAGGCAGGGGCTGTTTATTTCATTACTTTTATAGATGATTATACTCGATTCAGATATGTCTATTTGATTTCTCATAAATCTGAAACATTAAGTTGTTTCAAAAGGTTTATGAACTTGGTAGAAAATTAATTAGACAAGAAAATAAAAGCATTGAGATCCGATCGAGGTCGAGAATATTTATCTGATGAGTTCAGAAAATTATGTGATGAAAAAGGAATAGAAAGACCGCTGTCTATTCCATATACTCCTTAACAAAATGGTGTTGCGGAGAAAAAAAACAGAACCCTACTGGAAATGGTTAGGTCCATGATGGCGCATGTTAACTTACCTATCACTTTTTGGAGTGATGCGTTGTTAACTGCTACCTATATACTTAACCGGGTGTCTTCCAAATCAGTTACTTCCACTCCATATAAGTTATGGATAGGTAGAAAATCGGACTTAAGTTTTCTTAAGTCATGGGGTTGTGCTACCTATACTCATGAGCCCTCTCACAAGTTTGGGAAATTGGGTCCCGGAGGAAAAAAGAGTATTTTCATAAGATACTTTGAACACTCAAAAGGGTATGTGTTTATAGGTGAGCAGAAAAGTGAGAGTATAATTGAATTTGAATCACGGGATGTCACATTCTTAGAGAATGAATTTCCTAAGAAATGCGAAATAGTTGAAGATTACTTCCTATTTGAAACCTTGGATCAAGATAATGATATTAGTAGAGTTCATCCAAGTGGGAGTAATATGAGAAGTGATGAATTGAATTCAACTCATTCTCAATTACAACCACATGATGAGACAACATCATCATTATCTAATCCTAGTGGGAGCATAATGGGGAATGATATGCAAAGTGTACAATCTCCCATACAGCGAACAAATCGCAAAAGTATTCCCCGTCGACATTTTGACATTGAAGGGGAAACTTTTATGATTGCTCCGTAAGATGAGGATGAGCTAAGAAATATTAATGAGGCTCTAAATTTCCCTAGTAAGGAAAAATGGATTCATGCAATAGAAGATGAGATTGAGTCAATGAAGCCAAACCAAGTTTGGGAACTCGTTGATCTTCTAAAAGGACGCAAAGCTATTGGGAACAAGTGTGTTCTCAAAATAAAGCGAAAATCTGATGGCTCGATAAAAATGCATAAGGCTCGCCTTGTGGCGAAGGGGTATAACCAACAGGAAGGAATTGATTATGAAGAAACATTTTCTCCTGTAGTGAGATTTAACTCGATTCGCATTATTCTGGCAATAGTGGCTAGTATGGATCTTGAGTTACATCAAATGAATGTAAAGACTGCTTTCATTAATGGAGAATTAGAGGAAGAAATATATATGAAATAACCTGTTGGTTTCATTACAAAAGGCCAAGAAGAAAATGTATGTTGACTTTTGAGATTGATATATGGCCTTAAGTAGTCGTCAAGACAATGGTATATACGTTTTTATAATGACATAATGGCGTATGATTTTACAATGATAAATGATGATCATTGTGTATATATTAAAGATCCAAAGATCAATTTGTGATCATATCATTATATGTTGATGATATACTAATTGCCAGAAGAAATACGGAGTTTGTTAATACTGTCAAGAGTTGGTTGTCTTCCAACTTTGAGATGAAGGATATGAGTGAGGCTACATACATTTTTGGAGTTAAGATTTCAAGAGATCGTTTGAAGAGATCGTTATCTCTTTCGCAAGAAACATATATAAATAAGGTTCTTGAACGATTTTGTATGCAAGATTGTAAACCCATAGACACTCATATTGCAAAAGGTGAATGATTGAGCCATAGACTGTGTCCAAGGATTTCAAAAGAGAAGGAACAAATGAAACATGTTCTTTATGCTAGTGTCGTTGGGAGCATGATGTATGCTATGATATGTACAAGACCTAATATATGTTTTGCAGTTGGAATGGTGAGTACCAATCCAACTTAGATCAAGCACATTGGAAAGCCGTTAAAAGAATACTGAGATATGTTAAGAGAACTGTTGATTATACGCTGAGTTATCAAGGAAATGATCTACAACTCGAAGGCTATTCAGATGCTGATTGGGGAGGAAATTTAGATGAAATGAAATCTATCTTTGGGTTTGTTTTCTTACTGAATAATGGCGCCATATATTGGAGCAATAAGAAACAAACATCTATAGCCTTGTCCACGATGGAAGTTGAGTTCGTGACATTATCAGCAGCAATACAAGAAGGTGTTTAGCTCAAGAGATTTTTGGATCATTTAAGTGTTATTGGAAGTGATGCAGATTCATTGTTGGTTAACTGTGATAGCCAAGCAGAAATAGCGTACATTAAAGATCCAAAATATCATGGTAAGATTAAACATATAGATACAAAGTATAATTTTGTCAAAGATATAGTTGCACGAAAAGATGTGAACTTACAGTACATGTTACGCATATAATTGTAGCAGATTCTATAACAAAGCAAATACCTAGAGATGTGTTTTGTGACCATGTGGAATCTCTAGGATTGCATAGAGGCTGATGTACTGAATATTGTAATTTCCTTTAAGTGTTCACATTTGATGAATTTGTGTTTTCATCATTAATGCCTATGAATCTTTATTTGACCTTTATGCATCTTAATGCTCAGTGCATTACATTAAGTTGAGAAAGTATGTCGGATAGATATAAAATTAGCCCACTCACACAGGTAATCGCCTCTATTTACTATGTGATAAATAGACATGGGATGGTTTTTAAGCTTATTATCTAGGTGATAATCGAGAGTTCTAGCTTAAAATATATTTGTCGCCTTAACTGGGTGTTAAGATGAGGATATAATATTTACTATGTCCGAAAATAAAATATCCCACATATTTTACTTTATTTGTCTAAGATGCCAGATGTCAGTTCTGATAAATTATGTGAATGAGTAGATACGTGAACTCAAGTTAGACATTGGGTATATCTGAACTATCATCTGTATGGTATTAAGGTGTAGACATACGCTCAATGGGAAATGAGTTAAATACTGTAATACGTATTTCATACTACATATGCATGAGACGACCAATAAGAGTGGCAAAAGTTTGATTTCAATTTTTATACCGTGTAAGACTCTTGAGGAAAAGAGTTCCTCAATTTGAGTGCCCTCATGACTTTTACTTATTCTCAAGATTTCTATTTAGTATTTGTTATCTTAGGATGTTGCTAATGGTCATGAGTTGATTCGATCTAATGGGACATTTCTAGAAAAGCAAGTTGACCTGAAATTGAGAGTTTGAAGGAAAAAAGAAGATCGAATTTGGAGAATCACATTGTAGTTTTATATTCACCGGTCGACCAATTATGATTGTCTTTGGGGATAATTATAATTGTGAATAAAATATATATATCATTGTTTAAAAGAGATCAAGAGAGATATAAATGTGATTGATCGATCTAGGATACTGCATACTAAATCTACTCAGAGTGTGATGCCCATTATGAGCTGCTATATATTCCTAACAGATGTATGGTAACGAGCTCTCAAAGTATGCTGGTCGCACGGATTATTCACTGGTATAAATGTTGAAGAGAGATAAAAAGGATCCTGTTCGGCTTACCATGTGTGAGTGGGAGATAATGATTTTATTAATTATTGTGATGGGCCTAAGCTGGCCCCTCCGCCCATGTTGGGCCTAAAAGCCCGGCCCGCAAGATAATGGCCCATGGATGAACAACTACGATGTGAAAGGTTGCGTTATTTAGATATGAGGGGTTATGACTTTTGGGTAAACGTATTACGTTGAAGACTTACGTCTCTTGGAGGAGACATATTTAAGAGAGAAAAGAAAAGAGAGGAACGTACCTTTTCAAGTGAACGTACATCAGTCTCTCTCTCCCTCAAAAAGAAGAAAACATAAAAGAATGCTTTGTTTTTCTCCCCCCTAATAGCAACAGCACGCTCCTTAATAGAACGGGATCATATTCTTCCTTGAACTTCAACGTTGGTGTTTAATCTGTGGACAATAAGGTACGCTCGATTCCGTGGTGTGTCTTTGATCGGTGATACATGTTTTTTCTTGGGCTCGTCTTTCACACTTGTTTTAGGGTTTCGATTTAGTGTCGAATCCGATTTTTGGAATCTGTAATTCCCTTCAGTTAACAATGTCCAATCAAAAATAAAATACTACAACCACAAACTCTTCGCAACAAGTAAGTGAGGTCATTATAACTAAAATAGAATTACACGTTCCGTGTCCTGTCCTTGATACGAATATTTTGAGCTAAATTGCCTTTCGCAGAGGAACTTTGGTGCCACATTTAGCTGGAGCAATATAATGCATTTAAGAGATCTCTTGTGACATTCCAAATCCGGAGTCGTATGAAGTGAAAATTTCATATACGGTTCGTAATTACCCGATGAAAGATACCCTATTGATTGATATATAAGTTAACATACCTCAAATAGTCAACATCTTACACAATTATTTCGAATACTTGTTTAAGCTCTTGGCCTTCGGGGATCCAGGTGAGATGTTAGTTGTGTTGGAGAAATCTTTCCAGAATATTTTGAAGCTGACAAAACGTTTATATCAGTCTAGTCTGGATATTTGCAAACCGACAGTTTAAAGTCTGAAGACTTTATCATCACCAGACTCAAGACTCAAGACTCAAGACTCAAGACTCAAGACTCAAGACTCAAGACTCAAGACTCAAGACTCAAGACTCAAAACTCAAGACTCAAGACTATTCTCACTGACAGTCTTTCTAATCCAGTGACGAAGGAAATCCAGAGTCGAAGTATATGGTTGAGGATTCGATCCTATCCTCTGGAGTAGATCCCTTGGTTGGATAAAAATAACGGATTCTTTTATTCGTATCTAGATCGATTGAAGATCCGATGGTTGACGAAATATTCTTGGAATGTTCTATTCTTGGAAACCAAGATCCTAATTGTATGGGCGAACATGATTGATGGGCTATCATCAGATTCCTTAAATAACTTGAATGATCTTCTTGATTGATTCCGTCCAAGGGTAGATTGGAGGAATTCCTTTGGTAAGTGCCAACGGCTATGATGGCATAAAGGAGTATAAAAGGAAGACGTTCTAGTTGTTTTTAGTAACGTGATCGATAGAGAAATTCTAGAGTCTGAAGAACCTTGATTATTAGTCGATACGGTTTGAGTGAAATTGTATACACGAGAGAGTGTTTATACTTGTTACCTTGAGCGAGTGTGGTAGATCATCTACACCTAGAAATCAAGGAAGATCAACACCGTAACATCTCTTTGTTCATAATGGAATCCAGCCAATAGGGTTGTCGGTCGTGAAAGAGTGGACGTAGGCTTGAATCAAGCCGAACCACTATAAACCTCGTGTTCAATTCTCTCTTTCCTTTACTTAGTCTTACGATTGATTATTAATTGTTGCAAATCCTTTAAGCTGTCTAAGTATTATGCAATCATCAAGAAAAATCTTTTATATACCTATTCACCCCCTCTAGGTACTCGTACTAGCAATATCAATTGGTATCGAGCTCGTGTTCTTACTTTATTTGAAGTGTTTTACTTGAGTAAAAGATCCATGGCTAGTATGCTAGCACCAGGGCTGGTGGAAGGGCAAAGCAATACCGAGACCACCCTACTTTGATGGAAATGATTACAACATACGGAAGAACAAGATGAAAGCTTTCCTACGGTCAAAGGATCCTCTGGAATGGGACGTTGTGGAAAGAGGAATCACTCCTACTGATGCATCAGTATCTGAAAGAGAGAAAGAAACTGTTGAGACCAGCGGAATGTCTCAAGAAGAGATAAACAAGAGACAAGCACTCGATGCAAAAGCAATTTACTCTTTATATTGTGCTTTGTCACCAACTGAATATAATAGAATATCTTCTTGTGTTACAGCAAAAGAAGTCTGGGACAGATTACATATCACCTATGAAGGGACAGACAGAGTGAAGGAGACCAGAATTAACATTCTTCTTGGTCAATATGAAGCCTTCAAAATGAAACCAGGAGAATCTATAAGCGACATGTTTAGTCGTTTACGAGATATTGTCAATGGTCTTGAGAATCAAGGACAAAAAATTTCTGATCCCATGAAGGTGAACAAGCTCTTGCGTGGACTCACCAATGATTGGAATCATATAAAGACTTCAATAAGAGAGACGCAAAGAATTATGCCACTATTGACGAGGCGATTGGAACTCTTCAGTCTTACGAAGTGGAACGAATTAATGAAGACGAAGATCCAAGAGGTAAGAAATCCATTGCATTAAAATCTAATGATGATTATGATGATACAGATTCTGAAGAAGATTTGGACGATGATGAGCTTGCTCTTATGATAAGAAGATTCAGAAAGCTGAATAGAAAAGGAAGAAGGTTCAACTCAAAGAAACAAAGTTTTCAGAAGCAGCAAACCAAGTTTGTTGATAATGAGGAACCAAACAAAGATGTAGTCTCTTCGAATGTAAGAAAAATGGACACATCGGACCTTTGTCCTCTTCGAAGAAGAAGAGAGGAAAAGCTGAAAAGTCTCGAAAAGCTCTCAAAGCCGAAACACTGGAGCGATACTGAGTGTGAAGAAAGTGATGAGGAATATGCCAACCTGTGTCCGATGGCACAATCGACTCGAGACTTCTGAATCGACTCGGACGGTGAATTTGAGGTAAGTGATTTTAAAATCCTGTCAAAGTCTCTAAATACATTGATGAACTGTGTTTTAGTCTTAAGACTTCTCTCAAAAAAATTTCCGAACTTAAAAAGGAAAACTCAGCTCTAAAACAAAAGGAAAACATTTTAAAAGAAAGAGTGAAAAGTTTAAACTTAAATGTTTCTACTCTTAAAGAGAATGAAGATAATCTTTCGAAAGAAAATGCTCTCTTAAAAACTGACTTATCAAATATTTCAAAGAAATTTTCAATAGGGTCTGAAAAACTTGAAAAAATCATTTCAGCTCAAAGACCTTACTTCAATAAGTCTGGTCTAGGTATGATAGAAAAAACAATCCCCTTGATTGATTTTCCGAAAGTAAAAGAAAGAATTAAGAAAAGACCGTTGAGAGAAGCTTATAAAAATCATTTCAAGAAAGTTTTTGTAAAATCTGTAGGTCGAAATGCTCTAAGGTGTTCAAAGTGTAACAGTCAGGATCACTTTGAAAAAGAGTGTCCTAAGGTTTGGAAGCCTGTTAGGAAAATATGGCATAATAATGCTTATCCTACTAACGCCAAAGGACCCAAGAAAATTTGGGTACCAAAGAAAGCTTGAGACTCTCTGTTAAGTGCAGGTCTCCCTCAAGAAAAAGGTAAAATGGTATCTTGACAGTGGATGCTCAAGACACATGACAGGAGACTTAAATTGCTTCATAAAACTTATTCAAGTAAATGGTGGAAAAGTTTCATTTGGAGGAAGCTTGACAAAGGAAGCATTGTGGGATTTGGAGCTGTGAAAGTTGGAAATCTCACAATAAGCAATGTCTCTCTAGTGGAATGACTCAACTACAATCTTCTCAGCATTAGCCAATTGTGTGATATTGGTTTCAAGATCTCCTTTCAAGAAGGCATATGTTCTGGAATTAGTAAAGACTCGACTCAGTCTTTCATGGGTCGAAGGCATGGAAATATCTACCTCCTTGATGTAAAACCAAATGAATTGCAATGCCTAATCTCAATTCAAGACGAAGCAAGCTTATGGCATAGAAAGCTTGGCCATGTCAACATGAGGCAATTAGCCAAAATCTCATCAAAGAAGCTTGTTCGAGGTCTACCTAAATTGCCATATCAAAAGTCTGATTCTTGCACTCCATGTATTACGGGAAAAGGTAAGAAATTCATTTAAGCCAATAAATCATGTCTCTACTAATCATGTACTACGGTTGCTGCATATGGATCTCTTTGGACCAACAAGAACCCAGAGCATTGGAGGTAAGAAATATTGTCTAGTAATTGTGGATGATTACTCTCGTTTTACACAGGTATATTTTCTTGCAAGTAAGTCGAAACCTTTTCGTACTTTGAAAAATTTGCTAAAAAGGTTCAAAATGAAAAAAGGGTGTGCTATCTCAAGTATAAGAACAGATCATGGAAGTGAATTTGAAAATCAAGATTTTACAAGATTTTGTGATAAATCTGGCTTTAATCATGAGTTTTCTTCTCCATACACTCAGAACAAAATGGAGTTGTGGAAAGAAAGAATAGATCTCTTCAAGAAATGGCCTGAACTCTTTTAATTGAAAGTAAAATTTCTTCACGATTTTGGGCCGAAGCTGTTTCAACAGCATGCTATATCATCAATAGAGTCTTTCTAAGACCTATTCTAGAAAAAAAAACCCTTATGAATTGTTCAAAGGTAAGAAGCCTATTGTTTCATACTTTCATGTGTTCGGTTGCAAATGCTTTATTTTGAAAAATGCAAATGATCGAGTTGGTAAATTTGAAGAAAGATCAGATGAAAGCATCTTCCTTGGATATTCTACATCAAGCAAAACCTACAGAGTCTATAACAAGAAGAGTCAGTCTGTGGAGGAATCAATGAATGTCAAATTCCAAGACTCAACGCAAGATGAATCCATTCAGACTCAGTATGAAGAGTCTGAACCTGCTCCAGACCTTCCAAGGCTTACAACTCAAGAAGCATCTCAGACTCTGGAAGTCTAGCATCAAGATGTTCATAAAGATTCAAATAAAGAAAGAGATCATCAACCAGGCAAATCAACCAGCAACTAGAAGCATAAGTCCAGTCATCCCAAAGATCTCATTATCGGCGAAATCAATGAAGGAATCCGCACCAGATCAAAAAGGCGTGAAGAATCTAGTCTTTGTGGCTCTCATTTCTGAAATTGAACCAAAAAGCATAGAAGAAGCTTTATCGATGAAAGCTGGATTGAAGCTATGCAAAAAGAGCTCAGACAGTTCAACATTAATGATGTCTGGGAATTGACATCTAAACCTAAAGGCAAAACTGTTATTGGAGCTAAATGGGTATTCAGGAACAAGATGAATGAGAAAGGAAAAGTCATACGAAACAAAGCAAGACTCGTGGCCAAAGGATATACGCAAGAAGAAGGAATAGACTATGACGAGACTTACGCACCAGTAGCAAGGTTAGAAGCTATTCGACTATTACTTGCGTTTGCTTGTTATAAAAATTTCAGGTTATTCCAAATGGACGTCAAAAGTGCGTTCCTAAATGGATTTATCAATGAGGAAGTTTATGTGGAACAACCACCTGGGTTTGAAGACCCAAAGAAACCAGACTCAGTCTTCAGACTGAAAAATGCATTGTATGGTTTAAAGCAAGCACCTCGAGCTTGGTACGGCAGACTAAGTAAGTTTCTAATACAGAATGGTTTTGTCAAAGGTAAAGTGAATACTACTTTATTTATCAAAAAGGAAAACAAAAGCTTTTTACTTGTTCAAATATATGTGGATGATATTATTTTTGGATCACCTAATGAAAGTCTATGCAAGAAATTTTCTAAGTCCATGCAGGATGAGTTTGAAATGAGTATGATGGGAGAGTTAACATTCTTTCTTGGACTCCAAGTGAAACAAATGAAGGAAAGAACTTTCATTCATCAAGAAAAGTATGCAAATGATCTTGTCAAAAGGTTTGGACTGAAAAAGTGCAAAAAGACCGACATACCAATGTCAGGTTCTCTGAAGATAGACAAGGATGAAGAATGGAAGAAAGTAGATCAAAAGCTGTACAGGAGCATGATCGGATCACTTCTTTATTTTACCGCTTCTAGAGCTGATATTTTGTTGAGTGTTTGCATTTGTGCTAGGTTTCAATCAGATCCTAGAGAATCTCATCTCAGTGCTGCGAAACGTATTATCAAATACGTTGCCTCATCTTCAAGCATCGGTCTTTGGTATCCTAAGAAGGGAGACTTTAATCTTATAGGATACTCAGACGCAGATCTGGCCGGCTGCAGAGTCGATAGAAAGAGCACTTCTAGAACTTGCCAAATGCTTGGAAATAGAACAGTATCTTGGTTTTCAAGGAAGCAAAGCACTGTGGTTCTCTCAACGACAGAAGCGAGTACGTAGCTCTTGGAAGGCTTTGTTCGCAAATTCTATGGATAAAACAATAGCTACAAGACTTTGGGATTGAAGACTCATGCACAGAAATCAGATGTGACAACACCAGCGCGATCAATCTCACCAAAAATCCAATCCTTCATTCAAGAGCAAAGCATATAGAGATTTGACATCACTTCATTAGAGATCATATTCAAAATGGAGAAATTTCGATTCAATTTGTTGATTTAAAGAGTCAACTAGCGGATATATTTACAAAGCCTTTGGAGAAAAATCAATTTGACTTTATCCGTTCCAGACTCAACATTTTGAAGCTTGAAGAAGTTAAAGTCTAGAGACTCACCAACTCTCAGACTCTAATCTCTCAGACTCTAAATCCTCAGACTCAAACATTCATGGCTATAGAGGCGTAAGTTGCTATTTTATCTAAACTCGAAAGGTACGATCTAATCTGTATGAAGATTGAAAGCTTTTTTAAAAAAAAAAAAAAAGAGAGGGATTAATTTTGGCAGTTATTGTTTTTAAAAAGAAGTGTTCGTACACTTTCCTCGTGCCGATTGAACTTCCCTTTACAAAAATGAGTTATATATATACAGTTTTCTTTTTTCCAATCTTCAAAACCCTAAAAGGCACTCTCCTCCCAATCCTGTTTTACTTCTTGTTCATCTTCGAGAAAGTGGTCATCTTTTCTTGGGAAAGCAAGTGAAGGAATCTTCCAATCGACAAAGAAAGATGTCTTCTTCGAGGAAATCATCAAGAATCGCAAGCAGGGGACCACAAAGAATGGAGAAGGGACCGACACATTTCGATCTCACCGAGGAGGAAGACTTATCAAGTCAGCGACAAAGCCCGATTCACTCTCATCCACGTCATTCATTGCCTTCTACCCCACAAGGTGCAAGTCAACATCTGGAGGAAGAGATAATCGAGGACGCCGACCCTGTAAGAGTCCAAAAACCCTCCTTTATCTATAAGCTTTATCGTGCGTTGAAAAGCACCGGTACTCCTTTGAACTATATAGATGAATTCCTTAAGGATAAAAATTATGGGAATGAATATCTTTTTCTGCAGAAAATGGAGGAATTGGGAGTTGCTCCGAAAGGAAAGGCAGAGGACGCACTTGCGAATATTCCAAGTGATCCTCGTGTACCGGGACAAAATCGATTGAAGGAACGATGATGACAGAATGTTCCTTGAATTCAAACCTAGAATGGGTGTGGCAGCAAAGGTGAAAGGAAATTGGATGGATTTGTTCAAATCAAAGGATCGAGAAGAATGTGTATTTGAATTTGTTGAAAAGAGGGGTTATAAACCCTAGAAGTGTCGATTTTGACTTCTTGGATGCCATCAACATGAACTTAAGAGAAAAGTTCAATTTGCTTCAACTTGAGAAATTTTGCTCGACACCACGGACGGTTATGCACAATCGACTGCATATTTCTATTCGAATCTCAGCTTTTTAGATGCGAATAGAATTTCATTCAGTGTTCGAGACCAAGTCTACGTGGTAGATGTGGACATGTTGGCGGACATAGTTGGAGTTGAATGAGGACGTTATCATCCAATCAAAGTCTCAACTGCTCGTACTTCCGGAGCTTGTCAAAGATAGGGATACGAGAGAAGAAAATTACCTACTCAAGGATGAATGCCATCAACATCGTGCTTCATAAAATTGTGATCTTTGTCTCGGATCGAAGTCTACATCAAAGGCGCCGTGTCTAATTCGGAAGCAAAATTGATGTTCGCGATCAACTCGGGATGAAAGTTCTCTCTCCCTCACACCATTTTCTTCCACATATACGAGCAATGTTGAAAGACAAGGGACAATTGCCTTATCCGAGTGCGGTGACCAAGATCTTCGACACATGAATATTTAACCGCCACATATACTTTGTGTTCGACCGTGCGATAAGATGGTGATAGGTTTGAAGATGTTAACGAAGATGCGTCTTCAAGAACTTTCCAAGGCAATGGAGAAATTCAGAGTTAAGTCTCCAGTTCCATCTGCTTCAAAGAGAAAAGGAAATGAGGCCATTGGAACACCATCGAAAAAGAATAAAAGAACTCTCATCCTGGAGGATGAAGATGAAGAGGATGAAGATCCCACTATCGTGCATTGACAAGAACCGGACGTTCGTGCCTCAACCGACGTAACTTCGGAAGAAACAGAGAGAAGAAGAGGAGCAAGCCAAGAACGAGAGAAGAAGAAGAAGAGAGAAAGAGAAGGAGAAAGAAGTGAAGAAGAAAGAGAAGGAGAGAAAGAAAAGTCTGCAGCTGAATCTGGCGAAAAAAGAAATCAAGATACAGAAGAGTATGATCATCACTCTTCCCCTTTAGATGTCCTAGAGACAGGGGGAGTTGGCGAGCAAGAAAGGTCTACACCTCATGCTACCGATAGTGAAGGTCTAAGACAATCTCCAGTAGACCCAGAAGAAGTTCAGGTTTCTCAATTGCCTGAAGAAGGACTCGATACGTCGACTCCAAATCTGCAAGATTATACAGAAGCACCATTGTCTGCATTCAATCCATCTGAGAAAGCTCCTGCAAGTACACAAACGGTTAACTCAGCAGATTTTCATCGTATTCTTGATGTTCTTCTGGAAATGAAGAGTCAAATCTATGCTCTGGACTGTGAACTTCAAGTCATGAAAAATGCTGGACAAGCATCTTCTGTTACCCTAGCGGATCAATTGAAAGACCTCGCTCTTCAAATTCAAGCCAATGCCAAAGGAGAAGAGGTAGCTCAACTACGGGAAGACTTGAAGAGGTTGGAAGAGATCGTACAGTCTATGGGAGATTTCCAGATCATACGCATTCCCAAGAAAACCTGACTAATTTCTCATCCTTTTTAATGATGACAAAAAGGGGGAGAACCAATTTGAACCAACAACCAACAACTTTTAAACTTTAACTTTAAATTTGTTTTTGTGGTTATGTTTGTTTTTGAGTTTGACTTGAGTGAACTTGGGTGTAAATTTGAATTTGACTGAATTGGTTGTGGATTTAGATGCTTGACTGATTGCATTTATATCAAGTATTGTTATATGGTATTACTTATGAAAGACTAACCAATTTTCTGTGGATGCAGAGTCTGGTTGTTTCATTAATCTTTATAAGTTAGGCATATTGCTTGAGAAATGTTTTTGCAGGTCAAAGTTGTTCAAATCTACAAGAAAGTTTTGTCACCATCAAAAAGGGGGAGATTGTTGGAGAAATCTTTCCAGAATATTTTGAAAGCCGACAAAACGTTTCTATCGATCTAATCTGGATATTTGCAAACCGACAGTTTAAAGTCTCGAAGACTTTATGATCACCGACTCAAGACTCAAGACTATTCTCGCGACGGTCTTTCTAATCCGTGTGACGAAGGAAATCGAGCCGAAGTATATGGTTGAGGATTCGATCCTATCCTCGGAGTAGATCCCTTGGTTGGATAAAAATAACGGATTCTTTTATCCGTATCTAGATCGATTGAAGATCCGATGGTTGACGAAATATTCTTGGAATGTTCTATTCTTGGAAACCAAGATCCTGATTGTATGGGCGAACATGATTGATGGGCTATCGTCAGATTCCTTAAATAACTTGAATGATCTTCTTGATTGATTCCATCCAACGGGTAGATTGGAGGAATTCCTTTGGTAAGTGCCAACGGCTATGATGGCATAAAAGAGTATAAAGAAAGACGTTCTAGTTGTTTTTAGTAACAGGATCGATAGAGAAATTCGAGTCGAAGAACCTTGATTATTAGTCGATACGGTTTGAGTGAAATTGTATACACGAGAGAGTGTTTATACTTGTTACCTTGAACGAGTGTGGTAGATCATCTACACCTAGAAATCAAGGAAGATCAACACTTGTAACATCTCTTTGTTCATAGTGGAATCCAGCCAATAGGCTGTCGTTGCAGAAAGAGTGGACGTAGGCTTGAATCAAGCCGAACCACTATAAACCTCGTGTTCAATTCTCTCTTTCCTTTACTCAGTCTTACGATTGATTATTAATTGTTGCAAATCCTTTAACTGTCTAAGTATTGTGTAATCATCAAGAAAAATCTTTTATATACCTATTCACCCCCCCTCTAGGTACTCGTACTAGCAATATCAAGTTGTTATAGTGATATCAGTGGAGGAACCCTCTAGTAGATATGTGGTTTGAGGATAAACTAAACCCATACCAGATCCGACCAGACTACGTTCAATGATGTATAAGGAAGCCATCATCACACAGGTATTTCTTCTGGGGCTCGACCCGTGTGAATGGGATTGAGTCGCAACACCCAGCTGGCCACCATCGACAAGCGAGACTCTTGCCTTTGCCTGAGACCATTTTTGGTGTTATCCAAAAAAAAGACTAATCCACAAATTGCCGTACACAAAAAATTATGAAGTCATGCATAGTTGTATTAGTCTTTGTCATTCAAAAGACATTTCTGATCTACATCTTAATATTCGAGAGGGGTGATTTGGAAGTTGATAAATTTCGTTGTTCATCGTTTACAAACTTCAATAGTTTTATTAATCTAGTAGTGCCTCAGGCAATATTACGTAAGGACTTCATGTACTACAACAGTACAATATTGGTTGTCCTATTTAATCACGAGAACTGTTGCTTGAGAATGTAGTAGTTATGATGATGAATATCTTTGGATTCCTACATAACAAACTGGGCATCTTCTATGTTAACAAGGTTATAAGAAGATCATAACATAATAACTTATAATACAAGGTTGATTTTCATCGTGTTTGAAAAATGAAGTCTTTCTTCGTCATCTTCTAGATGAACGGTGGCTCCGCTCAATTAGAAATGAAGAAACGCTTAAAGCAAGGACGAATGGTCCAATTCGGAGTGCTTTGAACATTGAATGATGATAGGCTGCTGAACTCTTAACTTGCCTATAAATACCAGGTAATTCTCTTCACTACCTTCATCAGCTCAATCTTTTTTAATAGCAATAACACCAAATCCTTCCATTTCCTAGTTGAATTAATTTCTATTTGCTTCTTACAAGCAAACATGGGTGTCATCACTTACTCTCAAGAGTTTGCATCTGTTGTTGCTCCATCGAGAATGTTCAACGCTTTGGTCCTTGACTCACACAACATCATTCCAAAGATTGTCCCCGGGGGCATCAAGAGCGTTGAGTTCATTGAGGGAGATGGTGGAGTTGGCAGCATTAAGCAGACCAACTTTGGCGAAAGTAAGTTGGATGATATATGTTTATCTACCATGTCAAGTTCATTTATAGACCACAAAACTCAAAATTAATCTTTTCACTCTTGTGAATTCATATAACAGGTGCTCATATCAAGTACACGAAGCATAAGATTGACGCTCTTGATGTTGAGAACTTTTATTGCAAATATACTTTGATTGAAAGTGATATCAAGTTCGACAAAATCAAGTTCATTGTCTATGAGGTGAAGTTCGCATCAGCTAATGATGGATGTGCTTGCAAGATGACAAGTGAATATCATGTTGAGGAAGGTGCAGAGCTCGAGGAAGATGACATCAAGCAGGGAAAAGATAGGGCTATGGGATTGTTCAAGACAGTTGAAGAGTACCTCTTGGCAAACCCCACTGTTTGTGCTTAAATTTTATTTTCAAAATTCTGTGGAGTGATAATCACTGGAAGTTGAGTGGTCCATGAGAATTCAAAATCAAATTTACACTCATTTGAAAAGGTAATTGAAAAAGAATTGGAATAGAAATTTTATGTAGTTATCAAACACATTTATGTTTTTTTTTTTCTATTTCAAAATCAGAAATTTTGTACAATTATCAAATGCGTTCTTTTGCTCAGAAATTGTTCCCGGGAATAGAATAAAAAAGAATAATTTCTAATAAGAAATTATTTCCGGAAACAGAATTGTTACCAAATGCACACTAAGAATAGCCACTCTATTTTTTATTTTATTTATTTTATGGATCTTCTTTAAACCTCGGCTTGACACAAAAGGGGATTTCCTATAAAAAAAAATTTGAGGTTTATTTGGTCAAATCTTATCAATCACATGCAAATTCTTTTGGGATTAGCAAGATATTCCATGAACTCTTAGGTATTCGAGCTTTTAGAATCATGCCTCTAAATTTAGAAAAAATAGAGAGGAAGTACTTCTTTCTTCCTTGATAAACGTTTGAGTTAAATTATTCGGGAGGTGCATGATAACCATCTATTTACATTTACGGAATAGAAATCTGTTTGATAAAATTATTCAAATTTTCTATTTCTGAAATAGATTTTTATTCTAGAAATATGTTTGGAATAAAAATCAGAAGTAAAAATTTTCTACTTCTCTATTTTTGGAACAGAAATGAGAAATAAAAATTCTTCTCATCGTTTGTCAACCGGTCCTTTATTCGTCGCTATTGACCACCTTTTGTCGGTCGGCCACCACTAGCTTGCTGAACGCCGAACGCCGCCCCGGATGCCGGTTGTTGGCTGCCACGGTCGTCGGTGGCGGTCCACCGTCGTTCGAAAAAAGGAAATTTTGTGTTGTTATTAAACGAATTTATATTTTTAAAGTATAAATTTTGTGTCGTTATCAAACGGTTATTTTTGCTTAGAAAATTTTCTAGAAATAGAAATAGAAAAATCTATTTCTTTTCTAGAAATTAATTTCTGGCCAGAATGGTTATCATTCACCCGCTCAATATCACAACACACATACGAGAAATAGTTTGGGGTTCTCACGGTAAAAAAACAGTTATGTAAATTTTATGTAAATTGACTAGTGATATAGTGTATAAGCTAACATAAATCACCTAAACAAGCAAAACTATAACTAAGTTCGTAGTTTCATCTACAACATAAAACCAACTCGAAAGCTAGTAAGCTACTTAAGCATTTTCAACAAAGCCACTTCTGTCATTACTTTGTGGGAATTAAGAAGGATCCTCTGTCCAGACCGATTTGAGTCTCCATGTCCCAACGTTAAATTAGGTACGTCTTACTCAAAGTTGATCACGCCTGCAAAGCCCAAGAACTCATGTTCTCTCTTTTTCTCTCTCTCCACCGCCTACACCCGGCTGCCACCATCAACGACAATTTCCCTAAAAACCATTGTAACATCACCCACAAAAACCACCTTTACCAGCAATATTTCTGCCAAACCCAGCATCGGTAGCTGCCATTTTTACTTGGCAATTTTGATGATTTGTGATATTCCTTTCTTGAAATAATGAGTGACATATATGTTAGGAAACTTATATTTGTGTCTAAATCAGTTCAAAGCATGAAAATTCAATTTTCTTCACGGGAAAGATCGCATCCAGGCAAATCGGGGCCAGACAAAAGAGCTTTTGATCATGATTTGTCCTTTCCTAACCTTCTGGATTGGCTCCTCCCAATAGGAAAACAAGAAAGGCTTGAAAGTAGTTCGGCCCGGTCCAATTGGGAGTGCTTTGTACTTTGAATGATGATGATGGAGTACTGAACTATGGACTTGCCATGGTTGTAAGTACTATGGATTTCTCTTCGTCATCTTCATCAGCTAAAAGCCTTCTTCTATCACACCAAACCAGATCCTTCCATTTCCTACTTGAGTTCGTTTCAAGGCAAAGATGGGTGGCATCACCTGAAGATAAACACGTAGTCTTGGCTAGATTGGCAATTTTTTTACAAAGAATTCGCTTTGACTCTATAATCTACAACATTTGGTTACATAATCATTCTGCTTTTGATGAGAATACACTGTGACCCTTTTTTTAAAAATCCAATTTGATTTATAAGAAATAAAAATTTTCCACTAATTGTATTAATCATAATTAAACAACTTAACATGGATTAATTAAGTTATAGTGTTCTTCTTTGAAAATCATGGAAGGCAAGTATTGTTTCCCGAATAAAGGGGAGAAAATTTAACTACCACAAAAGAAAAATAATAGGTAGAAAAATATTTAAAAAGAAGTGGAAGGACAGTCATGATAGGGACATTTGCCTTTGAGAGATAACCTAAGTTTTCGGTACGGAGTTTTGGGTACGGTCATTTCGATTCCATGACTTAGCTATAGTGGCAATTGAAAAGTCAGAAGCACAATAAATTGGATCCACTTGATAAAAAAGATATAAAAAAAAAGGGCTCCGCCAATGTCCCTTTTTTCCCCCTAGAAATAACTTTTCATTACATTCAGGATTGGATACCCGCATTAGAATAATAAATTAAAGAAGACTACTAATATAATATTTTTAACTTAGATAGGAGTTTGTAAAAGAGAAAAGGTAGCTCCTATTTGATTGAATGCCCGATTTGGAAGCGCATGAGTAGCTCCATTATTAGGTTCGTGGGCCCAAGCCTAACTCCGGCCCGTATTGTGTTGAAGTAGGAAGTAAGAATTTGCGATGAAAGGGAGACATTAATTAAGACATCGCAATCAGTCTTTTCTAATGCTGAGGGACTGAGCATAAATGCATGGGAGAACTATGTAGCATGGACACTCTCCGGTAGTTTTTGTGTCGTGTCCGATACTCCAACACATGTCTAATATGCTCTAACACGTCCCGACACGCGGTCAACGAGTGTCGAAAAATCCAACACATGGTCAACTCTCTCGACCGACACGTGAGTTCGAATTCGGACACGTGATTCGGACACGCACGGTCAATTTTAAAAATTTCTAATACTTGAGGGTCAAAATATAAATATACACAAAAAAAGTAATTAAAAGAAGTAATAAAATTGTTATAAATATACACGCACGGGGTCAATTTTTTTTTTTTTTTTTTTTCAGTTTTGTTTTTTTAGAATTGTTTTATTTTTTTTAAAAGTCTTAAAAAGTAATAAAAAAATGCTATATATGATAACTAAATAAATTTAAAAATATCATTTCAGCATTTTTCTTTAAACAATGTTTTTTTCCTCTAAGTGTTGTGTATTATTGTAACAAATTAAAATAATGAATGATATTATTTAATATTTTTAGTGTAAATTAATTCTAGGCTATTTTTATTATTATTTATTTATTTATTTATATATAAAAATATATTTAATATATAATGTGTCGGAATGTATCGAAATTTTCTATTTTTAAGAAATGACGGGTCGGCGTGTCGTGTCGTGTCGTGTCGCGTGTCACATGTCCATGTCGGTGCTACATAGTGTGAGAATAAGAGCTGCTGCTTACACTTCCATCAACGAGTTCCAACATTTTTCTATTTTTTTGTCCAAGGTTGGACTACTTAGCCACTAGTCAATCATGCAAAATACCTATAGCTCATTTGTTATCTTTTCATGCACCATCTACGTTAAAAATTGGTCCTTTATGCCAAAAGTCTATCCTTTCCCCAAGGGAATCAGCTCCTAAACTTATTTCTGCATCTATCCTTGAGAGCGGAACCAACAAACATAAAGTTATGCCTTAGCAAATGTGTTCATGGCCATATGATATTAAGCCTAAAATTTGTGTTTGAATGAGTTTATGGTATAAAAAATTCAATTTTTGACAAATATTTTATGCAGGCAATTTGGAGGTGAGAAAGAGATTAATTTATTTAGACTCGCCTATTTTACGCTTTTGCTACGAAAATGAATGATTAACGTTACGGCCAAAATATTCCATTTGAATTACTTTTTCTAGAGAGGTGGAATACCAAGTATAGAGTCTATAGACTATCGTGATGGGCACACAACTTCTGCGAAAATTTATAATAATGGCCGGTCAAAGAGCTTTGACCGTGATTTGTCCTTTTCCCTGACCTTCCAGACGATCGGTGGCTCCGGCCAATAAGAGAAAAAAGAAAGGCTGGAAAGCAATTCGGCTGGGTCCAATTCGGCGTCCTTTGACCTTGAATGATGGAATACTAAACAATGGACTTCGCTATAAGTACCGAGGAGTTCTCTTCATCATCTTCATCAGCTCAAGCCTTCTCCTTTAGCAATCACACCAAACCCTTCCACCACCCCCTCTTGAGTTCAGTTCTCTTATTCTCTTACAAGGCCAACATGGGTGTCATTACCTATTCGCAAGAGATCACAAGTGTCATTGCACCGTCAAGGATGTTCAAGGTTTTGTTCCTTGACTCACAGAATATGCTACCCAAGATTGTTCCCGAGGGTATCAAGAGCATTGAGTTCATCGAGGAGATGGTGGAGTTGGTAGCATCAAGCAAACCAACTTCGGTGAAAGTAAGTCACATCATACTCATACTTTTACCATGTCAAGTCTATATATAGACCTTAGAACTAAGAATTAACTTCTTCGCTTTAATGAATTTGCATAACAGGCTCCCACATCAAGTACATCAAGCACAAGATCGATGCTCTTGACGCTGGTAGCTTTTACTGCAAATATACTATGATTGAAAGTGATATCAAATTTGACAAGATTGACTTGGTTGTGGAAGAGGTGAAATTAGTTGCAGCTGGTAGTGGATGTGTGTGCAAGATGACCAGCGAGTACCACGTCCAGGAGGGTTGTGAGCTCAAGGAGGAGGATATCAAGAAGGGTAAAGATAGAGCTATGGGATTGTACAAGGCTATTGAGGAGTACCTTGTGGCCAATCCCGATGTTTGTGCCTAAATGCTATTTTGAAGATCCTTTTTGAGTTATGATATAGCAAAGTGGGTGAAATGTCTCTATTGTATTTTTTGTTTTCACATTGGCTTTGCCTTGGAGCCTTTGGGTGAAAGGTTTTTATTGTGTGATTTCTACGTTATAAAGGGATTTGATTGTTGTGTGTAAGGCCATGCCAAAAATAAAGCTTGAAGGAGCAATGAACAATCCAATATATTATGGGTTTTACCCACGAAAAGATCTCCTTTGCGGTCATGAAGGTGAATTTTGACTTGACTTATGGATCAGTTGCAAAAAAAGAAGAGATAGAGGGAAAAATGAATTAATCCAATTTGATTTGTTAATTTTTTTTCCACTAATTGTATTCATCAGAACTATGCAACTTAAAATTGATGAATTAAGCTGTAGTATGCTTCTTCGCAATTCCTGAAAGCAAACATTGAGATTCTTTACCTAATTAAATCCATCCTGCCAAACAAAATGGATAAAATTTGGCTAGAAAAATAAATAAATAAAGGGTAGAAAAGAACTTAGCAAAAAATTTGAAAAGTAAAGAAGGGTCCCAAGAGAGACATTTGTCTTTGTGGGTTGATCCAAATTTAGAGTACGGTCATTTGGATCCGAGGACATAGCTATTGAAGGCATTTGAAAAGTCAAACTAGCAAAATTGCCCTTCGGAAACACAGCAAAAGCGAAAAGAAAAGAGAAGCAAAGCAAAAGCGCTCTGCGACTATCCTTGATGGCACAACGAACAAGCGTAGAATCATACCTTAGCAATGGTGGTCATGGTTGTCTGTGATAAGCTTAAATTTGTGTCTAAATCAGTTCATAGCATGAAAATTCAATTTTCTTAACGAGAAATATCATATCCAAGCAAATCGAGGCCAGACAAAAGAGCTTTTGATCGTGATTTGTCCTTTCCTAACCTTCTGGATTGGCTCCTCCCAATAGGAAAACAAGAAAGGCTTGAAAGTAGTTCGGCCCGGTCCAATTGGGAGTGCTTTGTACTTTGAATGATGATGATGGAGTACTGAACTATGGACTTGCCATGGTTGTAAGGACTATAGATTTCTCTCCGTCATCTTCATCAGCTAAACCCTTCTTCTATCACACCAAACCAGATCCTTCCATTTCCTACTTGAGTTCGTTTCAAGGCAAAGATGGGTGGCATCACCTGAAGATGAACACGTAGTCTTGGATAGGTTGGCAATTTTTTTTTTTACAAAGAATTCGCTTCGCTTTGACTCTCTAAATCTACAACATTTGATTACATAAACAGCTACCAAGAATTAAAAATTGCCTTCTGTGCCTCCTATTATTCGGTAACACTTATCTATCCTTCTACTTGACGGCTACATCTTATATTCTTTCCCATCGACCGAGTTAACCTACCTCATTTAGTGACTCTTTGCTCCCACACTTGGCCACTTTCCGCTGACATCTCTATCGAACTGACCCGGTCTTCTTTATCGGCTAAACCCTCCCAGAACTTAGTAATCTTCAGCTCCTATCGCCATCTTAACAATCTTTTGTCGGTCAAACTGCAGACCAATCATTTGGGCATTTTGTGATGTTAGCACAACCACGATCAAGATAGAGTCCCCGAGAATGACGGTTTTACGACTCCAAGATTGTAATTCGATCGGAAAAGTCATTTTAAGAAAACTTAATCCTCTTTAGCTTATATATATGTGTATGTATGTATGTATGTATGTATGTATGTATGTATAAAATTGTGAATTGAAGGTTGTTTTGTTTCCTCGCGCTTGCTTCTTGCGATTATTTTAATGTTTTTACTTGAAAGCATATTTGTGTACATTTACATATAAATAAAATGCACGTTTTATTTTCGTGCCAAAATTCGTCGTATTATATGAATATTGAAAAATATCCCGACGCTTGTCGGCGCCGTGGAGATGGAACGCTCGTCCATGGTGCCTCCACTCTCTCTGACTTGATCTAGTTTATTTTTAAGACTTTTGTTTTCTCCAAACTTTTTTTCCTTTTTTAGTTTAATTTTTTATATGTTTGATATATTTTCTGATGTGGTGCCACGTATGCTAACAAGTAGTTTAAAATACGACGATAGATTCTTGCGTGCAAGATCATCGAATTTGACCGTTTACCTCATCAGAAGGACCAAACTACATCCTGTGAAAAAAATAGTAATTTATTGCATAAATTCAATTGTTTAAGATTTGGTTTCATGTTTAGCAAAATTTTTGGGACTACTGATGCCATTTTCCCATTTGTATGTTGTGAAAGTTTTAAATTTTTTAGGTATAAACAAGTCAAATGGTCTGCAGGGCAAAGATTAATTAAGTGAAAGTCAATCTAGACATGCCTTGAAAAATCACATTTCTTATCCATCCCAATATTTAATGCTATAATGTGGAAGGTGACTATTCACGTTGTATCCCATCATTTTCAATTTTGAATGGTTTAGAATCTGGTTGTACCTCAATGCATATCACATAAAAACATCTTTTAATGCGATACTAGACAAATAATATCATAGCCGGGAACAGGAGCTTACCAATAAGGGCCTACTGGTAAGTAAACCTACGGATGTGTTTCTTGTATGGGGCATGAATTCCCTTTCTCCAAATCGAACAGGAGCTTAACCACTTAATTTTTACAAACAAGAAAAAATGAAGAAGTTTCTTATAATTTCAGAAGTAGCTAATTATGTGTTATCTTCAGAATGAGGTTCGAAACATGGCTTTTGAAAATGAATTAGATAGGTTACATAATTCATTTAAAACATCAATAGACTCCATTATCCAAAAAAGAAAAAGAAAAAGAGGACAACTGCTTTTAACATGAGCGTCACTGCCTTCATCTAAGATTCACAACCCCAATTTCTCTATCAAGAATGTTCCAGGCTTTGATTCTGGATTCACAACAGCACATCCCCAAATGCCCCTCAGGGCATCAAGAACATTGAGTTCATTGAAATAGATGGAGGAGTTGGAAGCATCAACCAGACTAACTTCACTGAAGGTATCTATTATCATTAATTAGTGCTGCATGTACTCAGATTCATTCTTCTTACTTATTCCTATGGTGGTGATTCTAAGCAAGAGTTTCAGTTTGGCGACTTATTTTGTGAAAAATTCTCCCCCAGCTAAGTTTAGGATCATGCTTTCCCTTAGAATCACTACAATAGGATTCAATAAGAAGGATGAATATGAGAGTATATGCGCATCACTTATTACGGACATCGAGAACCTTCAGCAAAGTTAGTTTGGTTAATGCTTCCGACTTTTCCATCTCTTTCAATGAATTCAATGCTCTTGATGCTTTGGGGGACAATCTTGGGGATGAGATTGTGGGAATCAAGAATCAAAGCCTTGAGCATTCTTGAGGAGCAATTGGAGTTGTGAATTCTTGGATAAAGGTAGTGACGCCCTTGTTTGTTTCTGAGAGTAAAGATCTGAAAATGAAGTAGCAAGGTGTAAAAGACTTGCTTGAAGGGAGAAGAAGACTGTTGAGTTTGCTGCGAAGATGTTGAGCAACAACGGATGGGTATATATAGATTCCAGGAATGTGTGTGTAATGATTTAGTTGTTTTAGCTGACAAAGAATTCAAAGTTCAATATTTTCTTAGCACTCCACTTTGGACTGGTCCTACTTCTAGATGACAAAACTTATACAATGACTTTTTGTGAGATTGAATAAAGTCAAAAAATTGAAAATATAATAGACTGCAAATGACGCATACTTAGTCATAGACGACCTTAGTACGGAAAATTTTGATATTTCATAGTTTCCATATGGTAAGATGGAATCGACCCCATTCTTTTCTACAAAACGAATTTTACAAATGCTACATTGAGTTCTGGCATGCCATATTTTCAAATAATGACCACAAGCCCACCAAAAGGACCAAATTGCCCGATTTGAAATGTTTAGTATTTGATTGTATATTTGGCCAATCGTTTTGGACTGTCTGGTGCAATTTTTCGATGCTTGTATATTGTGAACGATATATATGTCAAACCTGCACAATAATATTAGTGTTTTTCATTCAAAATTTAAAAGCTTATGCATTTCTCATCGATATCTTACCAATCGAATGTGATGCTTTTGGAAAGTCGACCAATTTCGTTGTTCATCATCTACAATTTTATAAAAGTTGAATTATTCTATATATGCTTAGATTCCTACAAAACAAACTGGACAGAAGAAGATTAGAATATAATAACTTATAATATGAATTGTAGATAAAAAATACTAAAGGGCAACCTATTCTATTGTTTATATTCGTCATGTTTGAAAAAGGAAGTTTTCCTTCTTCATTTTCTTGATAACCGGTGCTCCGCCCGATAAGAAATGAAGAGACACTCAAGCAAGGCCAAATGGTCCAATTCGGGGTGCTTTGAACTTTCAATGATGATGGACTGCAGAATTATCAACTTGCCTATAAATATCAAGCAATTCTCTTCACTATCTTCACCGGCCCAATCCTTCTTCAATAGCAATCACACCAATCCCCTCCATTGCCTACTTGAGTTCATTCCTCGTTGCTTCTTATAGGGCAAACATGGGTGTTATCACTTACTCTCAAGAGTTCACATGTGCTGTCACTCCATCGAGAATGTTCAAGGCTTTGATCCTTGACTCACACAACATCATTCCAAAGATTGTCCCTGAGGGCATCAAGAGCGTCGAGTTCATTGAGGGAGATGGTGGAGTTGGCAGCATTAAGCAGACCAACTTTGGTGAAAGTAAGTTGGATAATATATGTTTATCTATCATGTCAAGTTCATTTATAGACCACAAAACTCAAAATTAATCTCTCCACCCTTGTGAATTCATGTAATAGGTGCTCATATCAAGTACACGAAGCACAAGATTGACGCTCTTGATGTTGAGAACTTTTATTGCAAATATACTTTGATTGAAAGTGATATCAAGTTTGACAAAATCAAGTTCATTGTCTATGAGGTGAAGTTCGCATTTGCAAACGGTGGATGTGTTTGCAAGATGACTAGTGAGTATCATGTTGAGGAAGGTGCAGAGCTCAAGGAAGATGACATCAAGCAGGGAAAAGATAGGGCTATGGGATTGTTGAAGACAGTTGAAGAGTACCTCTTGGCAAACCCCACTATTTGTGCTTAAATTGTCTTTTCAAAATCCATTGGAGTGATAATCACCGGAGCTCAGAGTGATTTTTTTTTTTTTTGGTGTCTGTTTGCCTCTAGCATGGAGCTTTTGCTTGAGCTATGGTTCTTCTAGGTATTTGTATGTTCAAAAGGATTTGTTGGTTATGTGTAAGGTCAAGTCAGAATAAAACTTCAAAAAGCAATGAGCAATTCAATGATTGATGCATTATCAAACAGTTATTTTCACTCACTATGACTTCACTTCCCATCCCAATAACTTTGCAAATTTTCGGGACCTGAAAACTTGGAAACTTAACGGCATTGATGCTAATGCTTGTGGCTTCCGAAAAGCATAGCATGTGAGCCAAAAGGCAGGCAAAAGAATTTGAAGCGCATAAGAAAAACAGAGCACTCTGTTTTGGTGTCACTTTGTCGGAGAGAGTGATAAAAGTTCCTTATAATACATTTTAGAGATGCTGATTTGGTATTTTGACAATATCCGCGGAACAAAATGGTGTGTTAACACTGCCTTCAAATTGTTTCTTGACATCAAGAAAAGACTTTCACAATAAATTTGAAAAAATTTCTGGCAATGATAAGACTAGATAGGATAGAGTATGAAATTTAAGGATTTTGTTATATTATAACCTTAATTATTCGGACTACCAAATGGACCTTGAATCCTGAAAGACCAAATGTACCATATTAAATACTTATTTCAACCCCGGTGACCCGGCCCGGGCCCGTAAGAGCTTGAAAAATTTGACCGGTTTGTTTTGGGTTCTCGAGCCACTGAGCAATTTGCTCAGCTCTAACAACAACTCCATAGTTACAACAGTTTTTAGGAAGTCGCGTCACCCGATTTTGAGGTACTGGAACTTTAAAACATATTTTTAAGCACGTGACTTGTAGCACTTAGCAGCATAACTGCAATACAACCCGACAGAATTACAATTCAGCCATGATTGTACCATATGGACTCTTGATGATTATTGATATATGAGATTATGATTATGTTATATGGTGGAATATAAATATTAAAAAGAATTTTGTTAATAAGTGTTTCTAGAGCACTTATTGAATAACCAATCCCACAAGTTTTACATTTTCTCGTGCACTAACTATTTTTGTGTCATTTGCAAATAGCGTTTTGATAATTGAATTATTCCAATTTTAGTATGTGTAATCAATACCGGAAGTATTTGTTAATGATGGTTTTATTAATTATTGTGATGGCCCTAAGTTGGTCCGTCCGCCCATGTTGAGCCTAAAAGCCCGGCCTGCAAGATAAGGGCCCATGGAGGAACATCTGCGATGTGAAAGGTTGCGTTATTTAGATATGAGGGGTTATGACTTTTGGGGGAACGTATTACGTTGAAGAGTTACGTCTCTTGGAGGAGACGTATTTAAGAAAGAAAAGAAAAGAGGGGAACGTACATTTTTAAGTGAACATACGTCAGTCTCTCTGTCATTCAAAAAGAAGAAAACAAAATAGAACGCTTTGTTTTTCTCCCCCCTAATAGCAACAGCACACTCCTTGGTAGAGGGATCATATTCTTCCTCCAACTTCAACATTGGTGTTTAATCTGTGGACAATATAGTACGCTTGATTCTGTGGTGTGTCTTTGATCGGTGATACATGCTTTTTCCTGGACTCATCTTCCGCACTTGTTTTAGAGTTTCAATTTAGTGTCGAATCCGATTTTGGGAATCATTAATTCCCTTCATTGGTATCAGAGCTGTAGTTCTTGTTTCCTGATCCTTTTCCATGTTTTTCCCGACCTCTTTCATATTTATTGATGATTTCTTATTGATTTTTCGTGAAATTAATTGGCCGACACTAATCGGGGCGGAAAAATCCCGACACCTGAGCACTGTTCATCCAATTTTTTCGAGTTTCTGTAAGTTGAAATCCATTTCTGATGGCGTTGGATGGAATTTCTCGTCGAGACAAGCGCGACAAGTGGTGGAATGCCGTCAAAAGCCGCCGGACGCGCCCCCACTCACAATCGGAACGAACTGGCGTCTTCGGCACATGTGCAGGGGCTGCCGATGGCGTGTGCGCGACACGCATAGGTTGACTTCATCGTGACGTCAGCTGCACATGCGTGCCGCACGTGTGATATAGCTAGTACGAGTACCTAGAGGGGGGGTGAATAGGTATATAAAAGATTTTTCGTGATGATTGCACAATACTTAGACAGTTGAAGGATTTGCGACAAATAATAATCAATGTAAGACTGAGTAAAGGAAAGAGAGAATTGAACACGCGGTTTATAGTGGTTCGGCTTATTTCAAGCCTACGTCCACTCTTCTGCACTGACAGCCAATTGGCTGGATTCTACTATGAACAAAGAGATGTTACAGCGTTGATCTTCCTTGATTTCTAGGTGTAGATGATCTACCACACTCACTCAAGGTATCACCAAGTATAGACACTCTCTTTGTATACAATTTCGCTCAAACTGTATCGACTAATAATCAAGGTGCTTCAAACTCTGGAATTTTTCTATCGATCACATTCTCTAAAGCAACTAGAACGTCTTCCTTTTATACTCCTTTATGCCATCATACCCGTTGGCACTTACCAAAGGAATTCCTCCAATCTACCCATTGGACGGAATCAATCAAGAAGATCATTCGAGCTATTAAAGGAACCTGACGATAGCCCATCAATCCTGTTCGCCCATACAATCAGGATCTTGGTTTCCAAGAATAGAACCTTCCAAGAATATTTCGTCGACCATCGGATCTTCAAACGATCTTGATTACGAATAAAAGAATCCGTTATAATTATCCAGCCAAGAGATCTTTTCCAGAGGATAGGACTAAATCCTCAACCAAATACTTCGGTTGGATTGCCTTCGTCCTTTGGATTAGAAGAAGCTGTCAATGAGAATAGTCTTGAGTCTTGAGTCTTGAGTCTTGAGTCTGGTGATCTGAAAACCTTCAGACTCTAAGGTCTTCATTTATCCAGACTAGACTGATAGAGATGTTATGTTAGTTGTATTATGTGAAAGCATTATTAATATATCATTGTTTGATATCAAAGACTATTTGCTTTATGTTATTATTAACTGTTGTGGGTAGTTCATAGAAATTTTTGTAATTTCAAAGAATTTATTTTGCATAGAATGTTATATTAATAATAACTCTAAGTTAGGATTTTTGGATGATGATTGGAAACATAGTAACCTTTTGATTCTGAAACCTCACTTGAAATTATTCATTAATATGATGGTTTTATGCAAAATAGATGCATAAATAATAGGCATTAATAATTCGTGCATATGTGTCGATATGTTCAGATCGATGACTTTAGTAACTAAGAACATAATTGCTTATTTGAATAAGGAAGACAAAATGAACGGCGAGAATTGTGAAATATTGAATATGAAAATTCAATGTGTGCTTAAAAAGCAAGAAGCACTAGAAGCTCTTGACCATGTTATGGAAGAAATTGAGAATGCTGTGCGCCACCTTGAGCTAGCAGAGGATTGCCTCAAGGGGTTTGAGAAGGAAACATATATTTGTTATATTGCTTCCAGCTTAGAAGGAGCTTCAAGCTCTAAGCGCAAGCGCATTGATTCGTTAAATATGTGGAAATGCAAGGGATCAATTCCTTCTTGCAAGAAACCAAGTGCTGACCAACATAAGAGAGGAAAACATCATCGAGTAAAGAGTATTTCAAGGATGAAGTGTTACAACAGTAACCAGAAGGGTTATTACGCTCGCGATTGTCGCGAGTCAAAGAAGGTACTTACCTCTTGTACTTTTAAGAGCTTTGCTAATGTGTCAAGTTCTGTATTCTTAACTAAATCTGATCCTTTGTGGACTATAGATCGAGAGCAACAGACCATGTAGCGAATAATAGAGAATCCTTCATAGAATTTCAACGAGTTCTGACTGGAACTAAGTGGATCTATGTAGGAAATAACTCCAGAGCTGAAGTTAAAGGGATTGGCACCTGCCAATTAAACATGCGTGGTGGACGCACCTTGTTCCTACATGATATTTTATATGCTCCGGAAATTCATCGAAATTTAGTGTTTGTTTTGGTGTTGGTTAAGCTTAGTTTTAGTGTGAACTTCAATAATAGCGGTGGATTTGTATTTGGATACAAACTACTATAGTTGTGGTCATTTTCTAGATGGTTTTATCGTACTAAATATTGACTATATTAATACAAATGTTTGTTATTCCCTTATTACGTCTCATAATTCATATGATAATGATGTGAATGTGTGGCATGCTAGACTTGGTCATATTGGCCAATAACGTATGAATAGACTAGCCAAAGAGGGCTTGTTGGGCAACATTGAAAAAGTCGATTTGCCCATATGTGAGCATTGCCTAGTAGGGAAAACGACAAGGAAACCATTTGGAAAATGTAAAAGAGCTGAATTTCATCTGCATTTAATCCATTCTGATGTGTGTGGTCCAATGAATGTGAGAGGAAGGCATTGGGCTATTTATTTCATTACTTTTATAGATGATTATACTCGATTCAGATATGTCTATTTGATTTCTCATAAATCTGAAGCATTAAGTTGTTTCAAAAGGTTTATGAACTTGGTAGAAAATCAATTAGACAAGAAAATAAAAGCATTGAGATCCGATCGAGGTCGAGAATATTTATCTGATGAGTTCAGAAAATTATGTGATGAAAAAGGAATAGAAAGACAGTTGTCTATTCAATATACTCCTTAACAAAATGGTGTTGCGGAGAAAAGAAACAGAACACTATTGGAAATGATTAGATCCATGATGGCGCATGCTAACTTACCTATCACTTTTTGGAGTGATGCGTTGTTAATTGCTACATATATACTTAACCGAGTGTCTTCCAAATCAGTTACTTCCACTCCATATAAGTTATGGATAGATAGAAAACCGGACTTAAGTTTTCTTAAGCCATGGGGTTGTGCTACCTATACTCATGAGTCCTCTCACAAGTTTGGGAAATTGGGTCCTAGAGGAAAAAATAGTATTTTCATAAGATACTCTGAACACTCGAAAGGGTATGTGTTTATAGGTGAGCAGAAAAGTGAGAGTATAACTGAATTTGAATCACGGGATGTCACATTCTTAGAGAATGAATTTCCTAAGAAATGTGAAATAGTTGAAGATTACTTCCTATTTGAAACCTTGGATCAAGATAATGATATTAGTAGAGTTCATCCAAGTGGGAGTAATATGAGAAGTGATGAATTGAATTCAACTCATTCTCAATTACAACCACATGATGAGACGACATCATCATTATCTAATCCTAGTGGGAGCATAATGGGGAATGATATGCAAAGTGTACAATCTCCCATACGGCGAACAAATCGCAAAAGTATTCCCCGTCGGCATTTTCACATTGAAGGGGAAACTTTTATGATTGCTCCGCAAGATGAGGATGAGCTAAGAAATATTAATGAGGCTCTAAATTGCCCTAGTAAGGAAAAATGGATTCATGCAATGGAAGATGAGATTGAGTCAATGAAGCCAAACCAAGTTTGGGAACTGGTTGATCTTCCAAAAGGACGTAAAGCTATTGGGAACAAGTGGGTTCTCAAAATAAAGCGAAAATCTGATGACTCGATAAAAATGCATAAGGCTCACCTTGTGGCGAATGGGTATAACCAATAGGAAGGAATTGATTATGAAGAAACATTTTCTCCTATAGTGAGATTTACCTCGATTCGCATTATTCTGGCAATAGTGGCTAGTATGGATCTTGAGTTACATCAAATGAATGTAAAGACTGCTTTCCTTAATGGAGAATTAGAAGAAGAAATATATATGAAATAACCTGTTGGTTTCATTACAAAAGGCCAAGAAGAAAATGTATGTTGACTTTTGAGATCGATATATAGCCTTAAGTAGTCGTCAAGACAATGGTATATACGTTTTCATAATAATATAATGGCGTATGATTTTACAATGATAGATGAGGATCATTGTGTATATATCAAAAGATCCAAAGATCAATTTGTGATCATATCATTATATGTTGATGATATACTAATTGCCAGAAGAAATATGGAGTTTGCTAATACTGTCAAGAGTTGGTTGTCTTCCAACTTTGAGATAAAGGATATGGGTGATGCTGCATACATTCTTGGAGTTAAGATTTGAAGAGATCATTTGAAGAGATCGTTATCTCTTTCGCAAGAAACATATATAAATAAGGTTCTTGAACGATTTCGTATGCAAGATTGTAAACTTATAGACACTCCTATTGCAAAAGGTGAATGATTGAGCCATAGACTGTGTCCAAGGACTTCAAAAGAGAATGAATAAATGAAACATGTTCTTTATGCTAGTGTTGTTGGGAGCTTGATGTACGCTATGATATGTATAAGACCTAATATATATTTTGCAATTGGAATGGTGAGTATCAATCCAACCCAGATCAAGCACATTGGAAAGCCGTTAAAAGAATACTGAGGTATCTAAAGGGAACTGCTGATTATACGTTGAGTTATCAAGGAAATGATCTACAACTCAAAGGCTATTCAGATGTTGATTGGGGAGGAGATTTAGATGAAATGAAATCTATCTTTGGGTTTGTTTTCTTACTGAATAATGGCGCCATATGTTGGAGCAATAAGAAACAAACATAGCCTTGTCCACGATGGAAGTTGAGTTCGTGACATTATCAGCAGCAATACAAGAAGGTGTTTGGCTCAAGAGATTTTTGGATCATTTAGATGTTATTGGAAGTGCTGCAGATTCATTGTTGGTTAACTGTGATAGCCAAGCAGAAATAGCGTACATCAAAGATCCAAAATATCATGGTAAGACCAAACATATAGATACCAAGTATAATTTTGTCAAAGATATAGTTGCACGAAAAGATGTGAACTTACAGTACATGTTACGCATATAATTGTAGCAGATCCTATAACAAAGCAAATACCTAGAGATGTGTTTTGTGACCATGTGAAATCTCTAGGATTGCATAGAGGCTGATGTACTGAATATTGTAATTTCCCTTAAGTGTTCACATTTGATGAATTTGTGTTTTCATCATTAATGCTTATAAATCTTTATTTGACCTTTATGCATCTTAATGCTCAGTGCATTACATTAAGTTGAGAAAGTATGTCGGATAGATATAAGATTAGCCCACTCATCATGGGTAATTGCCTCTATTTACTATGTGATAAATAGAGATGAGATGGTTTTTAAGTTTATTATCTAGGTGATAATCGAGAGCTCAAGCTTAAAATATATTTGTCGCCTTAACTGGGTGTTAAGATGATGATATAATATTTACTATGTCCGAAAGTAAAATACCCCACATATTTTACTTTATTTGTCTAAGATGCCAGATGTTAGTTCTGATGAATTATGTGAATGCGTAGATACATGAACTCAAGTTAGACATTGGGTATATCTGAACTATCATCTGTATGGTATTAAGGTGTAAACATACGCTCAATGGGAAATGAGTTAAATACTGTAATACGTATTTCATACTACATATGCATGAGACGACCAATAAGAGTGGCAAAAGTTTGATTTCAACTTTTATGCCATGTAAGACTCTTGAGGAAAAGAGTTCCTCAATTTGAGTGCCCTCATGATTTTTACTTATTCTCAAGATTTCTATTTAGTATTTGTTATCTTAGGATGTTGCTAATGGTCATGAGTTGATTCGATCTAATGGGACATTTCTAGAAAAGCATGCTGACCTGAAATTGAGAGTTTGAAGGAAAGAGGAAGATCGAATTTGAAGAATCACATTATAGTTTTACATTCACTAGTCGACCAATTATGATTATCTTTGGTATAATCATAATTATGAATACAATATATATATATATATATATATATATATATATATATATATATCATTGTTTAAAAGAGATCAAGAGAGATATAAATGTGATTGATCGATCTAGGATACTGCATACTAAATCTACTCGAGTGTGATGCCCATTATGAGCTGCTATATATTCCTAACGGATGTATGGTAACGAGCTCTCAAAGTATCTTTGTCGCACGGATTATTCACCAAGTATGAATGTTGAAGAGATAAAAAGGATCCTGTTTGGCCCACCATGTGTGAGTGTGAGATAATGATTTTATTAATTATTGTGATGGGCCTAAGTTGGCCCCTCCGCCCATATTGGGCCTAAAAAAGCCCGCAAGATAATGGCCCATGGATGAACAACTGCGATGTGAAAGGTTGCGTTATTTAGATATGAGGGGTTATGACTTTTGGGTGAACGTATTACGTTGAAGACTTACGTCTCTTGGAGGAGACGTATTTAAGAGAGAAAAGAAAAGAGAGGAATGTACTTTTTCAAGTGAACGTACGTCAGTCTCTCTCTCCCTCAAAAAGAAGAAAACATAAAAGAATGCTTTGTTTTTCTCCCCCCTAATAGCAACAGCATGCTCCTTGATAGAACGGGATCATATTCTTCCTTGAACTTCAACGTTGGTGTTTA
Source organism: Eucalyptus cladocalyx (assembly GCA_017140615.1). NCBI lineage: Eukaryota > Viridiplantae > Streptophyta > Magnoliopsida > Myrtales > Myrtaceae > Eucalyptus > Eucalyptus cladocalyx. Next base: position 53,583,015 of record CM029523.1, on the reverse strand, counting down.
ATCTGTGGACAATAAGGTACGCTCGATTCCGTGGTGTGTCTTTGATCGGTGATACATGTTTTTTCCTGGGCTCGTCTTTCACACTTGTTTTAGGGTTTCGATTTAGTGTCGAATCAGATTTTGGGAATTAGTAATTCCCTTCAGTTAACAATGTCCAATCAAAAATAAAATACTACAACCACAAACTCTTCGCAACAAGTAAGTGAGGTCATTATAACTAAAATAGAATTACACGTTCCGTGTCCTATCCTTGATACGAATATTTTGAGCTAAATTGCCTTTCACAGGGGAACTTTGGTGCCACATTTAGCTGGAGCAATATAATGCATTCAAGAGATCTCTTGTGACATTCCAAATCCAGAGTCGTATGAAGTGAAAATTTCATATACAGTTTTGTAATTACCCGATGAAAGATACCCTATTGATTGATATATAAGTTAACATACCTCAAATAGTCAACATCTTACACAATTATTTTGAATACTTGTTTAAGCTCTTGGCCTTCGGGGATCCGGGTGAGATGTTAGTTGTTATAGTGATATCAGTGGAGGAACCCTCTAGTAGATATGTAGTTTGAGGATAAACTAAACCCATACCAGATCCGACCAGACTATGTTCAATGATGTATAAGGAAGCCATCATCACACGGGTGTTTCTTCTGGGGCTCGACCCGTGTGAATGGGATTGAGTCGCAACACCCAGCTGGCCACCACCGACAAGCGAGACTCTTGCCTTTGCCTGAGACCATTTTTGGTGTTATCCAGAAAAAAGACTAATCCACAAATTGCCGTACACAAAAAATTATGAAGTCATGCATAGTTGTATTAGTCTTTGTCATTCAAAAGACATTTCTGATCTACATCTTAATATTCGAGAGGGGTGATTTGGAAGTTGATAAATTTCGTTGTTCATCGTTTACAAACTTCAATAGTTTTATGAATCTAGTAGTGCCTCAGGCAATATTACGTAAGGACTTCATGTACTACAACAGTACAATATTGGTTGTCCTATTTAATCACGAGAATTGTTGCTTCAGAATGTAGTAGTTATGATGATGAATATCTTTGGATTCCTACATAACAAACTGGGCATCTTCTATGTTAACAAGGTTATAAGAAGATCATAACATAATAACTTATAATACAAGGTTGATTTTCATCGTGTTTGAAAAATGAAGTCTTTCTTCTTCATCTCCTAGATGAACGGTGGCTCCGCTCAATAAGAAATGAAGAAACGCTTAAAGCAAGGATGAATGGTCCAATTCGGAGTGCTTTGAACATTGAATGATGATAGGCTGCTGAACTCTTAACTTGCGTATAAATACCAGGTAATTCTCTTCACTACCTTCATCAGCTCAATCTTTTTTAATAGCAATAACACCAAATCCTTCCATTTCCTAGTTGAATTCATTTCTATTTGCTTCTTACAAGAAAACATGGGTGTCATCACTTACTCTCAAGAGTTCGCATCTGTTGTTGCTCCATCGAGAATGTTCAAGGCTTTGGTCCTTGACTCACACAACATCATCCCAAAGATTATCCCCGGGGGCATCAAGAGCGTTGAGTTCATTGAGGGAGATGGTGGAGTTGGCAGCATTAAGCAGACCAACTTTGGCGAAAGTAAGTTGGATAATATATGTTTATCTACCATGTCAAGTTCATTTATAGACCACAAAACTCAAAATTTATCTTTTCACTCTTGTGAATTCATATAACAGGTGCTCATATCAAGTACACGAAGCATAATATTGACGCTCTTGATGTTGAGAACTTTTATTGCAAATATACTTTGATTGAAAGTGATATCAAGTTCGACAAAATCAAGTTCATTGTCTATGAGGTGAAGTTCGCATCAGCTAATGATGGATGTGCCTGCAAGATGACAAGTGAATATCATGTTGAGAAAGGTGCAGAGCTCAAGGAAGATGACATCAAGCAGGGAAAAGATAGGGCTATGGGATTGTTGAAGACAGTTGAAGAGTACCTCTTGGCAAACCCCACTGTTTGTGCTTAAATTTTATTGTCAAAATTCTGTGGAGTGATAATCACTGGAAGTTGAGTGATTTTTTTTTCGATGTTTCTTTTTGGCTCTAGCTTGGAGCTTTTGCGTGAGGAATGGTTTTTCTTTCTAGTGTCCCTGTATGTGCAAAAGGATTTGTTGGTTCCGCGAAAGGCCATGTCAGAATAAAATTTGAAAGAGATGAGAAATTCAATATTGATGCATTACCTTGGATTTTTCCCTCAACCAGATCTCCCTTTGTTATCATTTCTCAAGTTGAATTGGTACGCGAATATCTTCTACGTATACATCAGTTGCTTATGCTATCATAAATTTCCTTCTGGCTCTAGAGAAAAGTTATACTACATATCCCTGTCCTAATGAATTTGGAAATTTTTGGGGCCTTGAAACTTAAAAATTTTAATAAAATCGATGCGAATGAGTTGCGTCTGGATTCAAAAAAGCATAGCTGAAAAAATTTGAGGCGCATTAGAAAAACAAATGACTGTTCTGGTGTTACTTAGTTGGAGTATGTGAAAAAGAAATACCTAGAAAAAGAAAAAGTGTAAAATTGTTAAGAGTGTTCCTTGTAAAAAAAGTTAGAGATGGTGATTAGACCTTTTGACACTTAATCCGCACGACAAGTCGATGTGTTAGAACTGCCTTCAAATTGTTTTTTTTTTTTTTTTTTTTTTTGACATTCAAGGGAAAATTTTGTACGCCAATTATTTCTCAAAATACTGCCCATTTTTAGTAGTAGGGGGTTGTTTGGTAAGTTGCCAAACAGTGTTTGTTTCTATTCTTTTGTTCTCGAAAGTAGATTTGGAACAGAAATGCGTTTGATAAAATTTTTGTTTCTAGGAACAAATTTTTATTTTTTTTGTTCCCAGAAGTAGATTTGAAATAGAATCAAGAAGTAAAAATAAAAGTTGATTCTTTGTTCCCGGGAACAATTTTAGAATCAAGTACCTATTTTCTATCTTTTCTTTTCTTTTTTCTTGTTGTTCTTTCCTCTTTCTTCTTCTTCAACTGCCGTCACCATTGCCGGCGATTGATATGGTAAGCTCGTCGGTGGGCAAGTGGCCCTCATCGGGGCCTCCTCGGCCACCGGTGAGGCTTGACCTCACCCGGATTTGGCGAGGCCGAGCTCGCCTAGTCGCGGCCGAGCTCGACCTCACCGGGGACTGCGAGGATGGTGTCGCTTGGCCAAGGCAAGGCTGACCTCGTGGTGGCCCAGCGAGGGCAAGCCTCGCGGTGGCTGGGTGAGCTCGGTCTCGCCAGATCTAGTTGAGGCCACTCGCCTAGCGGCTGGCGAGGCTCAGCCGACAAGGCACAACCTTGCGAGGGCCGGCGACGCTCCAAGGAGGTTGCCGGCCCTCGTTTGGCCGATCGCTAGTCATCCCAAGTCCGGCAATCGGCTACCTTGAAGAAGAAGAAGGGGAGAAAGAAAGGAGAAAAAGAGAAAAAAAAAAGAGAAAAAAAAAAAAGATTATCTAAAAAATTTTAAAAAATGATTTGATTTCTTTCTATTCTAATATATATATATATATATATATATATATATATATATTTTATATACTGAATACATATTTTATTTTGTATTTTAATTTATTATTTAGTATTTATATTTATTACATATTTTAGGTATATTGGTATAGTTTATACTATAGTTTATTATTTACTATTTAATAAAAAAATTGATTAGTTAATATTTTTATTACTTAGTATAAATATAATCAATCATTAGAATTTCTATGATTTTGATAAATTTTAGAATGGAATAGAATTCTAAATTCGAATTCTTTTGAAATTCCAAATACAATAAAATATAATATGATTTCTTCACTCATAAGAAGACACTTATATCGGTGAGTGGTCCATGAGAATTCAATATCAAATTTACACTCATTTGAAAAGGTAATTGAAAAAGAATTGGAACAGAAATTATATGTAGTTATCAAATGCATTTATGTTTTTTTTTTTATTTAAGAATCGAAATTTTGTACGGTTATCAAACGCGTTCTTTTTCGCCCGAGAAATTGTTCGGGGAATAGAATAAAAAAGAATAATTTATGATAAGAAATTATTTCCGAAAATAAATTGGTTACCAAATGCACTCTAAGAATAACCACTCTTTTTTTTTTTTTTAAAGGATCTTCTTTAAACCTCTAGCTTGACATAAAAGGGGATTTCCTATAAAAAAAATTGGAGGTTATTTGGTCAAATCTTATCAATCACATGCAAATTCTTTTGGGTTAGGACCACCTTCATAGACGAAACACTTGTATGGGATTAGCAAGATATTCCATGAACTCTTAGGTATTCGAGCTTTTAGGCTCATGCCTCTAAATTTAGAAAAAATAGAGAGGAAGTACTTCTTTCTTCCTTGATAAACGTATGGGTTAAATTACTCAGGGGGTGCATGACAACCATCTATTTTGTTTCGGAATAGAAATCCGTTTGATAAAATTATTCAAATTTTCTATTTCGAAATAGATTTTTGTTCCGAAATAGGTTTTGAATAGAAATAAAAAGTAAATATTTTCTACTTCTCTATTTTTGGACGAAATGAGAAATAAAAATTCTTCTCATCGTTTGTCAACTGGTCCTTCATTCATCATTTGTTGACCACCTTCTGTCGGTTGCCCACCGCCCTAGGAATTATTCGCACACTATGAACGATGGCGTGCGTGAACAGTACATTCCCTAGCCTAGTGCTACGATAAAAGGTCGTCAGATGCCAGTTGTTGGCTAGCACCAGTCGTCGGTGGCCGGTCCACCACTGTTTGAAAATGAACAAATTTTGTGTCGTTATTAAACGAATTTATATTTTTAAAGTATAAATTTTATATCATTATCAAACGGTTATTTTTGCTTAGAAAATTTTCTAGAAATAGAAATAGAAAAGTCTATTTCTTTTCGAGAAATTAATTTCTAGCCAGAATGGTTATCATTCACCCGCTCAATATCACAACACACATACAAGAAATAGTTTGGGGTTCTCATGGTAAAAAAACAATTATGTAAATTTTATGTAAATTCACTAGTGATATGGTATATAAGCTAACATAAATCACCTAAACAAGAAAAACTATAACTAAGTTCGTAGTTTCATCTACAACATAAAACCAACTCGAAAGCTAGTAAGCTACTTAAGCATTTTCAACAAAGCGACTTCTGTCATTACTTTGTGGGAATTAAGAAGGATCCTCTGTCCAGACTGATTTGAGTCTCCATATCCCAACGTTAAATTAGGTACGTCTTACTCAAAGTTGATCACGCCTGCAAAGCCCAAGTACTCATGTTCTCTCTTTTTCTCTCTCTCCACCGACTACACCCGGCTGCCACCATCAACGACAATTTCCCTAAAAACCATTGTAACATCACCCACAAAAACCACCTTTACCAGCAATATTTCTGCCAAACCCAGCATCGGTAGCTGCCATTTTTACTTGGCAATTTTGATGATTTGTGATATTCCTTTCTTGAAATAATGAGTGACATATATGTTAGGAAACTTATATTTGTGTCCAAATCAGTTCAAAGCATGAAAATTCAATTTTCTTCACGGGAAAGATCGCGTCCAGGCAAATCGGGTTCAGACAAAAGAGCTTTTGATCATGATTTCTCCTTTCCCAACCTTCTGGATTGGCTCCTCCCAATAGGAAAACAAGAAAGGCTTGAAAGTAGTTCGGCCCGGTCCAATTGGGAGTGCTTTGTACTTTGAATGATGATGATGGAGTACTGAACTATGGACTTGCCATGGTTGTAAGTACTATGGATTTCTCTTCGTCATCTTCATCAGCTAAAAGCCTTCTTCTATCACACCAAACCAGATCCTTCCATTTCCTACTTTAGTTCGTTTCAAGGCAAAGATGGGTGGCATGACCTGAAGATAAACACGTAGTCTTGGATAGATTGGCAATTTTTTTACAAAGAATTCGCTTTGACTCTATAATCTACAACATTTGATTACATAATCATTCTGCTTTTGATGAGAATACACTGTGACCCTTTTCTTTTAAATCCAATTTGATTTATAAGAAATAAAAATTTTCCACTAATTGTATTAATCATAATTAAACAACTTAACATGTATTAATTAAGTTATAGTGTTCTTCTTTGAAAATCATGGAAGGCAAGCATTATTTCCCGAATAAAGGGAAGAAAATTTAACTACCACAAAAGAAAAATAATAGGTAGAAAAATATTAAAAGAAGTGGAAGAACAGTCATGATAGGGACATTTGCCTTTGTGAGATAACCTAAGTTTTGGGTACGGAGTTTTGGGTACGGTCATTTCGATTCCATGACTTAGCTACAGTGGCAATTGAAAAGTCAGAAGCACAATAAATTGGATCCACTTGATAAAAAAGATATAAAAAAAGGGCTCCGCCAATGTCCCTTTTTCCCCCTAGAAATAACTTTTCATTACATTCAGGATTGGATACCCGCATTAGAATAATAAATTAAAGAAGACTACTAATATAATATTTTTAACTTAGATAGGAGTTTGTAAAAGAGAAAAGGTAGCTCCTATTTGATTGAATGCTCGATTTGGAAGCGCATGAGTAGCTCCATTATTAGGTTCGTGGGCCCAAGCCTAACTCCGGCCCGTAATGTGTTGAAGTAGGAAGTAAGAATTTGCGATGAAAGGGAGACATTAATTAAGACATCGCAATCAGTCTTTTCTAATACTGAGGGACTGAGCATAAATGCATGCGAGAACTATGTAGCATGAACACTCTCCGAGAATGTCTTTGTGTCATGTCCGATCTCCAACACGTATCCGACACGTCCGGCGCGATCAACGAGTGTCGAAAAATCCGACACTTGGTCAACTCTCTCGACACGTGAGTTCGGGAATTCGAACACGCGATTCCGACACGCACGGGGTCAATTTTAAAAATTTCTAATACTTGAGGGTTAAAATATAAATATACACAAAAAAGTAATTAAAAGAAGTAATAAAATTGCTATAAATATACACGCATACGGGGTCAATTTTTTTTTTTCATTTTTTTTAGAATTGTTTTATTTTTTTTAAAGTCTTAAAGTAATAAAAAAAATGCTATATATGATAACTTAATAAATTTAAAAATATCATTTCAGCATTTTTCTTTAAACAATGTTTTTTTCCTCTAAGTGTTGTGTATTATTGTAACAAATTAAAATAATGAATGATATTATTTAATATTTTTAGTGTAAATTAATTCTAGGCTATTATTATTATTATTATTATTATTATTATTATTATTATTATTATTATTATTATTTATGTATTTATATATAAAAATATATTTAATATATAATGTGTCGGAATGTATTGAAATTTTTATTTTTAAGAAATGACGAATTCGGCGTGTCGTGTCGTGTTGTGTAGTGTGTCACATATCCATGTCGGTGCTACATAGTGCGAGAATAAGAGCTGCTGCTTACAATTCCATCAACGAGTTCCAACGTTTTTCTATTTTTTTGTCCAAGGTTGGACTACTTAGCCACTAGTCAATCATGCAAAATACCTATAGCTCATTTTTTATCTTTTCATGCACCATCTACGTTAAAAATTGGACCATTATGCCAAAAGTCTATCCTTTCCCCAAGGGAATCAGCTCCTAAATTTATTTCTGCATCTATCCTTGAGACCGCAACCAACAAACATAGAGTTATGCCTTAGCAAAGGTGGTCATGGCCATATGATATTAAGCCTAAAATTTGTGTCTGAATGAGTTTATGGTATAAAAAATTCAATTTTTGACAAATATTTTATGCAGGCAATTTGGAGGTGAGAAAGAGATTAATTTATCTAGACTCGCCTATTTTACGCTTTCGCTACGAAAATGGATGATTAACGTTACGGCCAAAATATTCCATTTGAATTACTTTTTCTAGAGAGGTGGAATACCAAGTATAGAGTCTATAGACTATCGTGATGGGCACACAACTTCTGCGAAAATTTATAATAATGGCCGGTCAAAGAGCTTTGACCGTGATTTGTACTTTTCCCTGACCTTCCAGATGATCGGTGGCTCCGGCCAATAAGAAAAAAAAGAAAGGCTGGAAAGAAATTCGGCTGGGTCCAATTCGGCGTCCTTTGACCTTGAATGATGGAATACTAAACAATGGACTTCGCTATAAGTACCGAGGAGTTCTCTTCATCATCTTCATCAGCTCAAGCCTTCTCCTTTAGCAATCACACCACACCCTTTCACCACCCCCTCTTGAGTTCAGTTCTCTTCATCTCTTACAAGGCCAACATGGGTGTCATTACCTATTCGCAAGAGATCACAAGTGTCATTGCACCGTCAAGGATGTTCAAGGTTTTGTTCCTTGACTCACAGAATATGCTACCCAAGATTGTTCCCGAGGGTATCAAGAGCATTGAGTTCATCGAGGAGATGGTGGAGTTGGTAGCATCAAGCAAACCAACTTCGGTGAAAGTAAGTCACATCATACTCATACTTTTACCATGTCAAGTCTATATATAGACCTAAGAATTAAGAATTAACTTCTTCGCTTTAATGAATTTGCATAACAGGCTCCCACATCAAGTACATCAAGCACAAGATCGATGCTCTTGACGCTGGTAGCTTTTACTGCAAATATACTATGATTGAAAGTGATATCAAATTTGACAAGATTGACTTGGTCGTGGAAGAGGTGAAATTAGTTGCAGCTGGTAGTGGATGTGTGTGCAAGATGACCAGCGAGTACCACGTCCAGGAGGGTAGTGAGCTCAAGGAGGAGGATATCAAGAAGGGTAAAGATAGAGCTATGGGATTGTACAAGGCTATTGAGGAGTACCTTGTGGCCAATCCCGATGTTTGTGCCTAAATGCTCTTTTGAAGATCCTTTTTGAGTTATGATATAGCAAAGTGGGTGAAATGTCTCTATTGTATTTTTTGTTTTCACATTGGCTTTGCCTTGGAGCCTTTGGGTGAAAGGTTTTTATTGTGTGATTTCTACGTTATAAAGGGATTTGATTGTTGTGTGTAAGGCCATGCCAAAAATAAAGCTTGAAGGAGCAATGAACAATCCAATATATTATGGGTTTTACCCACGAAAAGATCTCCCTTTGCGGTCATGAAGGTGAATTTTGACTTGACTTATGGATCAGTTGCAAAAAGAAGAGATAGAGGGAAAAATGAATTAATCCAATTTGATTTGTTAATTTTTTTCCACTAATTGTATTCATCAGAACTATGCAACTTAAAATTGATGAATTAAGCTGTAGTATGCTTCTTCGCAAATCCTGAAAGCAAACATTGAGATTCTTTACCTAATTAAATCCATCCTGCCAAACAAAATGGAAAAAAATTTGGCTAGAAAAAAAAAAGGTAGAAAAGAACTTAGCAAAAAATTTGAAAAGTAAAGAAGGGTCCCAAGAGAGACATTTGTCTTTGTGGGTTGATCCAAATTTAGAGTACGGTCATTTGGATCCGAGGACGTAGCTATTGAAGGCATTTGAAAAGTCAAACTAGCAAAATTGCCCTTCGGAAACACGGCAAAAGCGAAAAGAAAAGAGAAGCAAAGCAAAAGCGCTCTGCGACTATCCTTGATGGCACAACGAACGAGCGTAGAATCATACCTTAGCAATGGTGGTCATGGTTGTCTGTGATAAGCTTAAATTTGTGTCTAAATCAGTTCATAGCATGAAAATTCAATTTTCTTCACGAGAAAGATCATATCCAAGCAAATCGAGGCCAGACAAAAGAGCTTTTGATCGTGATTTGTCCTTTCCTAACCTTCTGGATTGGCTCCTCCCAATAGGAAAACAAGAAAGGCTTGAAAGTAGTTCGGCCTAGTCCAATTGGGAGTGCTTTGTACTTTGAATGAATGATGATGATGGAGTACTGAACTATGGACTTGCCATGGTTGTAAGGACTATGGATTTCTCTCCGTCATCTTCATCAGCTAAAGCCTTCTTCTATCACACCAAACCAGATCCTTCCATTTCCTACTTGAGTTCGTTTCAAGGCAAAGATGGGTGGCATCACCTGAAGATGAACACGTAGTCTTGGATAGATTGGCAATTTTTTTTTACAAAGAATTCGCTTCGCTTTGACTCTCTAAATCTACAACATTTGATTACATAAACAGCTACCAAGAATTAAAAATTGCCTTCTGTGCCTCCTATTATTCGGTAACACTTATCTATCCTGCTACTTGACGGCTACATCTTATATTCTTTCCCATCGACCGAGTTAACCTACCTCATTTAGTGACTCTTTGCTCCCACACTTGGCCACCTTCCGCTGACATCTCTATCGACCTGACCCGGTCTTCTTTATCGGCTAAACCCTCCCAGAACTTAGTAATCTTCAGCTCCTATCGCCATCTTAACAATCTTTTGTCGGTCAAACTGCAGACCAATCATTTGGGCATTTTGTGATGTTAGCACAACCACGATCAAGATAGAGTCCCCGAGAATGACGGTTTTACGACTCCAAGATTGTAATTCGATCGGACAAGTCATTTTAAGAAAACTTAATCCTCTTTAGCTTATATATGTATGTATGTATGTATGTATGTATGTATGTATAAAATTGTGAATTGAAGGTTGTTTTGTTTCCTCGCGCTTGCTTCTTGCGATTATTTTAATGTTTTTACTTGAAAGCATATTTGTGTACATTTACATATAAATAAAATGCACGTTTTATTTTCGTGCCAAAATTCGTCGTATTATATGAATATTGAAAAATATCCCGACGCTTGTCGGCGCCGTGGAGATGGAACGCTCGTCCGTGCTGCCTCCACTCTCTCTGACTTGATCTAGTTTATTTTTAAGATTTTTGTTTTCTCCAAAAAAAATTTCCTTTTTTAATTTAATTTTTTATATGTTTGATATATTTTCTGATGTGGTGCCACGTATGCTAACAAGTAGTTTAAAATACGACGATAGATTCTTGCGTGTAAGATCGTCAAATCAGAAGGACCAAACTACATCCTTTAAAAAAAAATAAAAATTATTGCATAAATTCAATTGTTTAAGATTTGGTTTCATGTTTAGCATAATTTTTGGGACTACTGATGCCATTTTCCCATTTGTATGTTGTGAAAGTTTTAAATTTTTTAGGTATAAACAAGTCAAATGGTCTGCAGGGCAAAGACTAATTAAGTGAAAGTCAATCTAGACATGCCTTGAAAAATCACATCTCTTATCCATCCCAATATTTAATGCTATAATGTGGAAGGTGACTATTCACGTTGTATCCCATCATTTTCAATTTTGAATGGTTTAGAATCTGGTTGTACCTCAATGCATATCACATAAAAACATCTTTTAATGCGATACTAGACAAATAATGTCATAGCCGGGAACAGGAGCTTACCAATAAGGGCCTACTGGTAAGTAAACCTACGGATGTGTTTCTTTTATGGGGCATGAATTCCCTTTCTCCAAATCGAACAGGAGCTTAACCACTTAATTTTTACAAACATGAAAGAATGAAGAAGTTTCTTATAATTTCAGAAGTAGCTAATTATGTGTTATCTTCAGAATGAGGTTCGAAACATGGCTTTTGAAAATGAATTAGAAAGGTTACATAATCCATTTAAAACATCAATAGACTCCATTATCCAAAAAGAAAAAGAAAAAGAGAACCACTGCTTTTAACATGAGCGTCACTGCCTTCATCTAAGATTCTCAACCCCAATTTCTCTATCAAGAATGTTCAAGGCTTTGACTCTGAATTCACAACAGCTCATCCCCAAATGCCCCTTGGGGCATCAAAACATTGAGTTCATTGAAATAGATGGAGGAGTTGGAAGCATCAACCGGACTAACTTCACTGAAGGTATCTATCATCATTAATTAGTGATGCATATACTCAGATTCATTCTTCTTACTTATTCCTTTCGTGGTGATTCTAAGCAAGAGTTTCAGTTTGGCGACTTATTTTGTGAAAAATTCTCCCCCAGCTAAGTTTAGGATCATGCTCTCCCTTAGAATCACTACAATAGGATTCAATAAGAAGGATGAATACGAGATTATATGCGCATCACTTATTACGGACATTGGGAACCTTCAGCAATGGTTAATGCTTCCGACTTCTCCATCTCTTTCAATGAATTCAATGCTCTTGATGCTTTGGGGGACAATCTTGGGGATGAGATTGTGGGAATCAGAATCAAAGCCTTGAGCATTCTTGAGGAGCAATTGGAGTTGTGAATTCTTGGATAAAGGTAGTGACGCCCATGTTTGTTTCTGAGTAAAGATCTGAAAATGAAGTAGCAAGGTGTAAAAGACTTGCTTGAAGGGAGAAGAAGACTGTTGAGTTTGCTGCGAAGATGTTGAGCAACAACGGATGGGTATATATAGATTCCAGGAATGTGTGTGTAATGATTTAGTTCTTTTAGCTGACAAAGAATTCAAAGTTCAATATTTTCTTAGCACTCCACTTTGGACTGGTCCTACTTCTAGATGACAAAACTTATACAATGACTTTTTGTGAGATTGAATAAAGTCAAAAAATTGAAAATATAATAGACTGCAAATGACGCATACTTAGTCATAGACGACCTTAGTACGGAAAATTTTGATATTTCATAGTTTCTATATGGTAAGATGGAATCGACCCCATTCTTTTCTACAAAATGAATTTTACAAATGCTACATTGAGTTCTGGCATGCCATATTTTCAAATGATGACCACAACCTCACCAAAAGGACCAAATTGCACGATTTGAAATGTTTAGTATTTGATTGTATATTTGGCCAATCGTTTTGGACTGTCTGGTGCAATTTTTCGATGCTTGTATATTGTGAACGATATATATGTCAAACCTGCACAATAATATTAGTGTTTTTCATTCAAAATTTAAAAGCTTATGCATTTCTCCTCGATATCTTACCAATCGAATGTAATGCTTTTGGAAAGTCGACCAATTTCGTTGTTCATCATCTATGATTTTTTAAAAGTTGAATTATTCTATATATGCTTAGATTCCTACAAAACAAACTGGGCAGAAGAAGATTAGAATATAATAACTTATAATATGAATTGTAGATAAAAAATACTAAAGTGCAACCTATTCTATTGTTTAGATTCATCATGTTTGAAAAAGGAAGTCTTCCTTCTTCATTTTCTTGATAACCGGTGCTCCGCCCGATAAGAAATGAAGAGAAACTCAAGCAAGGCCAAATGGTCCAATCCGGGGTGCTTTGAACTTTCAATGATGATGGACTGCAGAATTATCAACTTGCCTATAAATATCAAGCAATTGTCTTCACTATCTTCATCAGCCCAAGCCCTCTTCAATAGCAAGCACACCAATCCCCTCCATTGCCTACTTGAGTTCATTCCTCGTTGCTTCTTATAGGGCAAACATGGGTGTTATCACTTACTCTCAAGAGTTCACATGTGCCGTCGCTCCATCGAGAATGTTCAAGGCTTTGATCCTTGACTCACACAACATCATTCCAAAGATTGTCCCCGGGGGCATCAAGAGCGTCGAGTTCATTGAGGGAGATGGTGAAGTTGGCAGCATTAAGCAGACCAACTTTGGAGAAAGTAACTTGGATAATATATGTTTATCTATCATGTCAAGTTCATTTATAGACCACAAAATTCAAATTTAATCTTTCCACTCTTTTGAATTCATGTAATAGGTGCTCATATCAAGTACACGAAGCACAAGATTGACGCTCTTGATGTTGAGAACTTTTATTGCAAATATACTTTGATTGAAAGTGATATCAAGTTCGACAAAATCAAGTTCATTATCTATGAGGTGAAGTTCGCATCAACTAATGATGGATGTGTCTGCAAGATGACAAGTGAATATCATGTTGAGGAAGGTGCAGAGCTCAAGGAAGATGACATCAAGCAGGGAAAAGATAGGGCTATGGGATTGTTCAAGACAGTGGAAGAGTACCTCTTGGCAAACCCCACTGTTTGTGCTTAAATTTTATTTTCAAAATTCCGTGGAGCGATAATCACTGGAAGTTGAGTGATTTTTTTTTTTCTAAGTTTCTTTTTGGCTCTAGCTTTGAGCTTTTGCGTGAGGAATGGTTTTTCTTTCTAGTGTCCCTGTATGTGCAAAAGGATTTGTTGGTTCCGCGAAAGGCCATGTCAGAATAAAATTTGAAAGAGATGAGAAATTCAATATCGATGCTTTACCTTGGATTTTTCCCTCAACCACATCTCCCTTTGTTATCATTTCTCAAGTTGAATTGGTACGCGAATGTCTTCTACATATACATCAGTTGCTTATGCTATCATAAATTTCCTTCTGGCTCTAGAGAAAAGTTATACTACATATCCCTGTCCTAGTGAATTTGGAAATTTTTGGGGCCTTGAAACTTAAAATTTTTAATAAAATCGATGCGAATGAGTTGCGTCTGGATTCAAAAAATCATAGCTGAAAAAATTTGAGGCGCATTAGAAAAACGAATGACTGTTCTGGTGTTACTTAGTTGGAGCATGTGAAAAAGAAATACCTAGAAAAAGAAGAAGTGTAAAATTGTCAAGAATGTTCCTTGTAAAAAAAGAGATGCTGATTAGACCTTTTGACACTTAATCCGCATGACAAGTCGATGTGTTAATACTGCCTTCAAATTGTTTTTTTTTTTTTTTTTTTTTTTTTTTTTTTCACATTCAAGGGAAAATTTCGCAGGCCAATTATTTCTCAAAATACTATGCATTTTTAGTAGTAAGGGATTGTTTGGCAACTTGCCAAACAGTGTTTGTTTCTATTCTTTTGTTCTCGAAAGTAAATTTGGAACATAAATGCGTTTGATAAAATTTTTGTTTCTAAGAACAAATTTTTAATTTTTTTGTTCCCAGAAGTAGATTTGAAACAGAATCAATAAGTAAAAATAAAAGTTGATTCTTTGTTCCGGGAACAATTTTAGAATCAAGTACCTATTTTCTCTCTTTTCTTTTCTTTTTTCTTGTTCTTTCCTCTTTCTTCTTTTTCAACTGTCGTCGCCATCGCCGGCGATTGATCTCGCAAGCTTGCCAGTGGGAAGTGGGCTTCGTTGGGGCCTCCCTCGGCCACCGGTGAGGCTTGACCTCACCCAAATTTGGCGAGGCCGAGCTCGCCTAGTTGTGGCCAGGCTCGACCTCACCGGGGCACTGCGAGGATGGTGTCGCTTGGCCAAGGCAAGGCTAACCTCGTGGTGGCCCAGTGAGGGCGAGCCTCGTGCTGGGCTGGGCGAGCTCGGCCTCGCCAGATTTGGTTAAGGCCGCTCGCCTAGCTGTTGGCGAGGCTTAGCCAACAAGGCACAACCTTGCTGAGGGTCGGCGACGCTCCAAGGAGGTTGCCGGCCCTCGTTTGGTCGATCACTAGTCATCCCAAGTTCGGCAATCGACTACCTTGCAAAAGAAGAAGGGGAGAAAGAAAGGAAAAAAATGAAAAAAATAAGATTATCTAAAATTTTTTAAAAAATGATTTGATTTCTTTCTATTCTAATATATATATATATATTTGCTATATCTTGAATACATATTTAATTTTGTATTTTAATTTATTATTTAGTATTTATATTTATTACATATTTTAGGTATATTTGTATAGTTTATACTATAGTTTATTGTTTACTATTTAATCAAAAATTGATTAGTTAATATTTTTATTACTTAGTATAAATATAATCAATCATTAGAATTTCTATGATTTTGATAAATTTTAGAATGGAATAGAATTCTAAATTCGAATTCTTTTGAAATTGCAAATTCAATAAAATATAATATGATTTCTTCACTCATAAGAAGACAATTATATCGGTGAGTGGTCCATGAGAATTCAGTATCAAATTTACACTCATTTGAAAAGGTAATTGAAAAAGAATTGGAACAGAAATTATATGTAGTTATCAAATACATTTATGTTTTTTTTTTCTATTTAAGAATCAGAAATTTTGTACAGTTATTAAACGCATTCTTTTGCCCAGAAATTGTTCCGGGGAATAGAATAAAAAAGAATAATTTATGATAAGAAATTATTTCGAAAATAAATTGGTTACCAAATGCACTCTAAGAATAACCACTCTTTTTTTTTTTTTTTTTTTTTTAAAGGATCTTCTTTAAACCTCTAGCTTGACATAAAAGGGGATTTCCTATAAAAAAAATTGGAGGTTATTTGGTCAAATCTTATCAATCACATGCAAATTCTTTTGGGTTAGGACCACCTTCATAGGCGAAACACTTGTATGGGATTAGCAAGATATTCCATGAACTCTTAGGTATTGAGCTTTTAGGCTCATGCCTCTAAATTTAGAAAAAATAGAGAGGAAGTACTTCTTTCTTCCTTGATAAACGTATGGGTTAAATTACTTAGGGGGTGCATGACAACCATCTATTTCTGTTTACGGAATAGAAATCCGTTTGATAAAATTATTCAAATTTTCTATTTCTGAAATAGATTTTTGTTCCAGAAATAGGTTTTGAATAGAAATAAAAAGTAAATATTTTCTACTTCTCTATTTTTGGAGCAATGAAAATAAAAATTCTTCTCATCGTTTGTCAACAGCGATGTCAAGCTGGTCCTTCATTCATGTTGTTGACCACCTTGTCGGTTGCCCACCGCCAGCCGGACGTCGGACGCCGGATGCCGGTCGTCGAGATGCCCTGATTGTTAGCTAGCACCGATCGTCGGTGGCGGTCCACCCTTGTTTGAAAATGAACAAATTTTGTGTCGTTATTAAACGAATTTATATTTTTAAAGTATAAATTTTATATCATTATCAAACGGTTATTTTTGCTTAGAAAATTTTCTAGAAATAGAAATAGAAAAGTCTATTTCTTTTCGAGAAATTAATTTCTAGCCAGAATGGTTATCATTCACCCGCTCAATATCACAACACACATACAAGAAATAGTTTGGGGTTCTCATGGTAAAAAAACAATTATGTAAATTTTATGTAAATTCACTAGTGATATGGTATATAAGCTAACATAAATCACCTAAACAAGCAAAACTATAACTAAGTTCGTAGTTTCATCTACAACATAAAACCAACTCGAAAGCTAGTAAGCTACTTAAGCATTTTCAACAAAGCGACTTCTGTCATTACTTTGTGGGAATTAAGAAGGATCCTCTGTCCAGACTGATTTGAGTCTCCATATCCCAACGTTAAATTAGGTACGTCTTACTCAAAGTTGATCACGCCTGCAAAGCCCAAGTACTCATGTTCTCTCTTTTTCTCTCTCTCCACCGCCTACACCCGGCTGCCACCATCAACGACAATTTCCCTAAAAACCATTGTAACATCACCCACAAAAACCACCTTTACCAGCAATATTTCTGCCAAACCCAGCATCGGTAGCTGCCATTTTTACTTGGCAATTTTGATGATTTGTGATATTCCTTT
Source organism: Eucalyptus cladocalyx (assembly GCA_017140615.1). NCBI lineage: Eukaryota > Viridiplantae > Streptophyta > Magnoliopsida > Myrtales > Myrtaceae > Eucalyptus > Eucalyptus cladocalyx. Next base: position 53,565,702 of record CM029523.1, on the reverse strand, counting down.
CTTGAAATAATGAGTGATATATATGTTAGGAAACTTATATTTGTGTCTAAATCAGTTCAAAGCATGAAAATTCAATTTTCTTCACGGGAAAGATCGCGTCCAGGCAAATCGGGGCCAGACAAAAGAGCTTTTGATCATGATTTCTCCTTTCCTAACCTTCTGGATTGGCTCCTCCCAATAGGAAAACAAGAAAGGCTTGAAAGTAGTTCGGCCCGGTCCAATTGGGAGTGCTTTGTACTTTGAATGATGATGATGGAGTACTGAACTATGGACTTGCCATGGTTGTAAGTACTATGGATTTCTCTTCGTCATCTTCATCAGCTAAAAAGCCTTCTTCTATCACACCAAACCAGATCCTTCCATTTCCTACTTTAGTTCGTTTCAAGGCAAAGATGGGTGGCATGACCTGAAGATAAACACGTAGTCTTGGATAGATTGGCAATTTTTTTCAAAGAATTCGCTTTGACTCTATAATCTACAACATTTGGTTACATAATCATTCTGCTTTTGATGAGAATACACTGGGACCCTTTTTTTTTTTTTTTAATCCAATTTGATTTATAAGAAATAAAAATTTTCCACTAATTGTCTTAATTATAATTAAACAACTTAACATGGATTAATTAAGCTATAGTGTTCTTTGAAAATCATGGAAGGCAAGCATTGTTTCCCTAATAAAAGGGAGAAAATTTAACTACCACAAAAGAAAAATAATAGGTAGAAAAATATTAAAAGAAGTGGAAGAACGGTCTTGATAGGGACATTTGCCTTTGTGAGATAACCTAAGTTTTGGGTACGGTCATTTCGATTCCATTACTTAGCTACAGTGGCAATTGAAAAGTCAAACTAGCAAACTGGCCTTTCGTAAACAGAAGCACAATATCCAGAATAATAAGAATAAACAAATCAGAAACACAATAAATCGGATCCACTTGATAAAAAAATAAATAAAAAAGGGCTCCGCCAATGTCCCCTTTTTCCCCCTAGAAATAACTTTTCATTACATTCAGGATGCGATACCTGCATTAGAATAATAAATTAAAGAAGACTACTAATATAATATTTTTAACTTAGATAGGAGTTTGTAAAAAAGAAAAGGTAGCTCCTATTTGATTGAATGCCCAATTTGGAAGCGCATGAGTAGCTCCATTATTAAGTTCATGGGCCCAAGCCTAACTCCAACCCGTATTGTGTTGAAGTAGGAAGTAAGAATTTGCGATGGAAGCGAGACATTAATTAAGACATCGCAATCAGTCTTTTCTGATGCCGAGGGACTGAGCATAAATGCATGCGAGAATAAGAGCTGCTGCTTACACTTCCATCATCAAGTTCCAACATTTTTATTTTTTTGTCCAGGGTTGGACTACTTAGCCACTAGTCGATCATGCAAAATACCTATAGCTCATTTGTTATCTTTTCATGCACCATCTACAGTAAAAATGGACATTTATTTGACGGTCGCAGCTAGAAGTCTGTCCTTTCCCCAGGGGAATCAGCCCCTAAACTTATTTCTGCATCTGTCCTTGGTAGCGCAACCAACGAACATAGAGTTATGCCTTAGCAAAGGTGGTCATGACCATATGATATTAAGCCTAAAATTTGTGACTGAATGAGTTCATGTATAAAAAATCCAATTTTTGACAAATATTTTATGCAGGCAATTTGGAGGTGAGAAAGAGATTAATTTATCTAAACTCGCCTATTTTACAGTTTCGCTCCGACGAAAATGGATGATTAACGTTACGTACAAAATATTCCATTTGAATTACTTTTTCTAGAGAAGTGGAATACCAATAGAGTCTATAGACTATCGTGATGGGCCCACAACGTTTGCGAAAATTTATATAATGGCCAGACAAAAGAGCTTTGACCGTGAATTGTCCTTTTTCGTGACCTTCCAGATGATCGGTGGCTCCGGCCAATAAGAAAAAAAGAAAGGCTGGAAAGCAATTCGGCTGGGTCCAATTCGGCGTGCTTCGACCTTGAATGACGGAATAATAAACGATGGACTTTGCCTATAAGTACCAAGGAGTTCTCTTCATCATCTTCATCAACTCAAGCCTTCTCCTTTAGCAATCACACCGAGCCTTTCCACCACCCCCTCTTGAGTTCAGTTCTCTTTGTCTCTTACAAGGCCAACATGGGAGTCATCACCTATTCGCAAGAGATCACAAGTGTTGTTGCACCGTCAAGGATGTTCAAGGCTTTGTTCCTTGACTCACAGAATATGCTACCCAAGATTGTTCCCGATGGCATCAAGAGCATTGAGTTCATCGAGGAGATGGTGGAGTTGGTAGCATCAAGCAAACCAACTTCGGTGAAAGTAAGTCACATCATACTCATACTTCTACCATGTCAAGTCTATATATAGACCTTAGAACTAAGAATTAACTTCTTCGCTTTAATGAATTTGCATAATAGGCTCCCACATCAAGTACATCAAGCACAAGATCGATGCTCTTGACGCTGGCAGCTTTTACTGCAAATATACTATGATTGAAAGTGATATCAAATTTGACAAGATTGACTTGGTCGTGGAAGAGGTGAAATTAGTTGCAGCTGGTAGTGGATGTGTTTGCAAGATGACCAGCGAGTACCACGTCCAGGAGGGTTGTGAGCTCAAGGAGGAGGATATTAAGAAGGGTAAAGATAGAGCTATGGGATTGTACAAGGCTATTGAGGAGTACCTTGTGGCCAATCCCGATGTTTGTGCCTAAATGCTATTTTGAAGATCCTTTTTGAGTTATGATATAGCAAAGTGGGTGAAATGTCTCTTTTGTATCTTTTGTTTTCACATTGGCTTTGCCTTGGAGCCTTTGGGTGAAAGGTTTTTATTGTGTGATTTCTACGTTATAAAGGGATTTGATGGTTGTGTGTAAGGCCATGCCAAAAATAAAACTTGAAGGATCAAAGAACAATCCAATAAATTAAGGGTTTTACCCACGAAAAGATCTCCCTTTGCGGTCATGAAGGTGAATTTTGACTTGACTTATAGTTCAGTTGCAAAAAGAAGAGATAGAGGGAGAAATGAATTAATCCAATCTAATTTGTTAAATTTTTTTCCCACTAATTGTATTCATCATAACTATGCAACTTAATATTGATGAATTAAGCTGTAGTATGCTTCTTCGCAAATCCTGGAAGCAACATTGAGATTGTTTACCTAATTAAATCCATCTTGCCAAACAAAATGGAGAAAATTTGGCTAGAAACAAAAATAAAATAAAATAAAATAAAAAGGTAGAAAAGAACTTGGCAAAAAATTTGAAAAGGAAAGAAGGGTCCCAAGAGAGACATTTGTCTTTGTGGGTTGATCCAAATTTAGAGTACAGTCATTTGGATCCCAGAACGTAGCTATCAAAGGCATTTGAAAAGTTAAACTAGCAAAATTGCCCTTCGGAAACAGAGCAAAAGCGAAAAGAAAAGAGAAGCAAAGCAAAAGCGCTCTGCGACTATCCTTGATGGTGCAACGAACGAGCGTAGAATCATACCCTAGCAATGGTGGTCATGGTTGTCTGTTATAAGCTTAAATTTGTGTCTAAATCAGTTCATAGCATGAATATTCAATTTTCTTCACAAGAAAGATCGTATCCAGGCAAATCGGGGCCAGACAAAAGAGCTTTTGATCGTGATTTGTCCTTTCCTAACCTTCTAGATTGGCTCCTCCTAATAAGAAAACAAGAAAGGCTTGAAAGTAGTTCGGCCCGGTCCAATTGGGAGTGCTTTGTACTTTGAATGATGATGATGGAGTACTGAACATTGGACTTGCATGATCGTAAGTACTATGGATTTCTCTTCCTCATCTTCATCAGCTAAAGCCTTCTTCTATCACACCAAAGCAGATCCTTCCATTTCCTACTTGAGTTCGTTTCGAGGCAAAGATGGGTGGCATCACCTAAAGATGAACACGCAGGTTTGGATAGATTGGCAATTTTTTTACAACGAATTCGCTTTTACTCTCTATAATCTACAACATTTGGTTACATAAACAGCTACCAAGAATTAAAAATTTCCTTCTGTGCCTCCTATTATTCGGTAACAGTTATCTATAAATGGTTAAAACTCTTGAAATCCTCAATCCCGCTACTTGACGGCTACACCTTATTTTCTTTCCCATCGACCGAGTTAGTGACTCTTTGCTCCCACACTTGGTCACTTTCCGCTGACATCTCCATCGACCTGACCCGGTCTTCTTTATCGGCTAAACCCTCCCAGAACTTAGTAATCTTCAGCTCCTATCGCCATCTTAACAATCTTTTGTCGGTCAAGCTGCAGACCAATCATTTGGGCATTTTGTGATGTTAGCACAACCACAATCAAGAGAGAGTCCCCGAGAATGACGGTTTTACGACTCCAAGATTGTAATTCGATCGGAAAAGTCATTTTAAGAAAACTTAATCCTCTTTAGCTTATATATATGTATGTATGTATGTATGTATGTATGTATGTATGTATAAAATTGTGAATTGAAGGTTGTTTTATTTCCTCGCGCTTGCTTCTTGCGATTATTTTAATGTTTTTACTTGAAAGCATATTCGTGTACATTTACATATAAATAAAATGCACGTTTTATTTTCGTGCCAAAATTCGTCGTATTATTTGAATATTGAAAAATATCCCGACGCTTGTCGGCGCCGTGGAGATGGAACGCTCTTCCATGGTGCCTCCACTCTCTCTGACTTGATCTAGTTTATTTTTAAGACTTTTGTTTTGTCCAAACTTTTTTTCCTTTTTTAATTTAATTTTTTATATGTTTGATATATTTTCTGATGTGGTGCCACGTATGCTAACAAGTAGTTTAAAATACGACGATAGATTCTTGCGTGCAAGATCATCGAATTTGACCGTTTACCTCATCAGAAGGACCAAACTACATACTGCCAAAAAAAAAAAAAGAAGAAGAAGAAGAAGAAGAAGAGGAGGAAGAAGAAGAGGAAGAAGAAGAAATTTATTGCATAAATTCAATTGTTTAAGATTTGGTTTCATGTTTAGCATAATTTTTGGGACTACTGATGCCATTTTCCCATTTGTATGTTGTGAAAGTTTTAAATTTTTTAGGTATAAACAAGTCAAATGGTCTGCAGGGCAAAGATTAATTAAGTGAAAGTCAATCTAGACATGCCTTGAAAAATCACATCTCTTATCCATCCCAATATTTAATGCTATAATGTGGAAGGTGACTATTCACGTTGTATCCCATCATTTTCAATTTTGAATGGTTTAGAATCTGGTTGTACCTCAATGCATATCACATAAAAACATCTTTTAATGCGATACTAGACAAATAATGTCATAGCCGGGAACAGGAGCTTACCAATAAGGGCCTACTGGTAAGTAAACCTACGGATGTGTTTCTTGTATGGGGCATGAATTCCCTTTCTCCGAATCGAACAGGAGCTTAACCACTTAATTTTTACAAACATGAAAGAATGAAGAAGTTTCTTATAATTTCAGAAGTAGCTAATTATGTGTTATCTTCAGAATGAGGTTCGAAACATGGCTTTTGAAAATGAATTAGAAAGGTTACATAATCCATTTAAAACATCAATAGACTCCATTATCCAAAAAGAAAAAGAAAAAGAGAACCACTGCTTTTAACATGAGCGTCACTGCCTTCATCTAAGATTCTCAACCCCAATTTCTCTATCAAGAATGTTCAAGGCTTTGACTCTGAATTCACAACAGCTCATCCCCAAATGCCCCTTGGGGCATCAAGAGCATTGAGTTCATTGAAATAGATGGAGGAGTTGGAAGCATCAACCGGACTAACTTCACTGAAGGTATCTATCATCATTAATTAGTGATGCATATACTCAGATTCATTCTTCTTACTTATTCCTTTCGTGGTGATTCTAAGCAAGAGTTTCAGTTTGGCGACTTATTTTGTGAAAAATTCTCCCCAGCTAAGTTTAGGATCATGCTCTCCCTTAGAATCACTACAATAGGATTCAATAAGAAGGATGAATACGAGATTATATGCGCATCACTTATTACGGACATTGGGAACCTTCAGCAATGGTTAATGCTTCCGACTTCTCCATCTCTTTCAATGAATTCAATGCTCTTGATGCTTTGGGGGACAATCTTGGGGATGAGATTGTGGGAATCAAGAATCAAAGCCTTGAGCATTCTTGAGGAGCAATTGGAGTTGTGAATTCTTGGATAAAGGTAGTGACGCCCATGTTTGTTTCTGAGTAAAGATCTGAAAATGAAGTAGCAAGGTGTAAAAGACTTGCTTGAAGGGAGAAGAAGACTGTTGGGTTTGCTGCGAAGATGTTGAGCAACAACGGATGGGTATATATAGATTCCAGGAATGTGTGTGTAATGATTTAGTTGTTTTAGCTGACAAAGAATTTAAGTTCAATATTTTCGTAGCACTCCACTTTGGACTGGTCCTACTTCTAGATGAAAAAACTTATACAATGACTTTTTGAGAAATTGAGTCAAGTCTAAAAATTGAAAATATAATAGCCTGCAAATGAGGCATACTTAGTCATAGACGACCTTAGTACGGAAAATTTTGTTATTTCACAGTTTCTATATGGTAAGATGGAATCGACCCCATTCTTTTCTACAAAACGTATTTTACAAATGCTACATTGAGTTCTGGCATGCCATATTTTCAAATGATGACCACAACCTCACCAAAAGGATCAAATTGGACTCGGTAAACAACATTTAAGATTTAATTGCACAATTTGAAATGTTTAGTATTTGATTGTATATTTGGCCAATCATTTTGGGCTGTCTGGTGCAATTTTTCAATGCTTGCATATTGTGAACGATATATATGTCAAACCTGCACAATAATATTAGTGTTTTTTATTCAAAATTTAAAAGCTCGTGCATTTCTCGTCGATATCTTACCAATCGAATGTGATGCTTTTGGAAAGTCAACCAATTTCGTTGTTCATCATCTACAATTTTATAAAAGTTGAATTATTCTATACATGCATAGATTCCTACAAAACAAACTGGGCAGAGGAAGATTAGAATATAATAACTTATAATATGAATTGTTGATAAAAAAAATATTAAAGTGCAACCTATTCTATTGTTTAGATTCATCATGTTTGAAAAATGAAGTCTTCCTTCTTCATTTTCTTGATAACCGGTGCTCCGCCCAATAAGAAATGAAGAAACGCTTAAAGCAAGGACGAATGGTCCAATTCGGAGTGCTTTAAACATTGAATGATGATAGGCTGCTGAACTCTCAACTTGCCTATAAATATCAAGCAATTCTCTTCACTATCTTCATCAGCCCAAGCCTTCTTCAATAGCAATCACACCAATCCCTTCCATTGCCTACTTGAGTTCATTCCTCGTTGCTTCTTAGGGAAAACATGGGTGTTATCACTTACTCTCAAGAGTTCACATGTGTTGTCGCTCCATCGAGAATGTTCAAGGCTCTGATCCTTGACTCACACAACATCATTCCACAGATTGTTCCTGGGGGCATCAAGAGCGTCGAGTTCATTGAGGGAGATGGTGGAGTTGGCAGCATTAAGCAGACCAACTTTGGCGAAAGTAAGTTGGATAATATATGTTTATCTATCATGTCAAGTTCATTTATAGACCACAAAACTCAAAATTAATATGTGAATTCATGTAATAGGTGCTCATATCAAGCACACGAAGCACAAGATTGACGCTCTTGATGTTGAGAACTTTTATTGCAAATATACTTTGATTGAAAGTGATATCAAGTTCGACAAAATCAAGTTCATTGTCTATGAGGTGAAGTTCGCATCAGCTAACGGCGGATGTGTCTGCAAGATGACTAGTGAGTATCATGTTGAGGAAGGTGCAGAGCTCAAGGAAGATGACATCAAGCAGGGAAAAGATAGGGCTATGGGATTGTTCAAGACAGTTGAAGAGTACCTCTTGGCAAACCCCACTATTTGTGCTTAAATTGTCTTTTCAAAATCCTTTGGAGTGATAACCACCGGAGCTCAGAGTGATTTTTTTTTTTTTTTTGGTGTCTATTTGGCTCTAGCATGGAGCGTTTGCTTGAGCTATGGTTCTTTTAGGTGTTTGTATGCTCAGAAGGATTTGTTGGTTATGTGTAAGGTCATGTCAGAATAAAACTTCAAAAAGCAATGAGCAATTCAATGATCGATGCATTATCAAACAGTTATTTTCACTTCCTATGACTTCACTTCCCATCTCAATAATTTTGCAAAGTTTCGGGACCTGAAAACTTGGAAACTTAACGGCATTGATGCTAATGCTTGTGGCTTCCGAAAAGCATAGCATGTGAGCCGAAAGGCAGGCAAAAGAATTTGAAGCGCATAAGAAAAACAGAGCACTCTGTTTTGGTGTCACTTTGTCGGAGAGAGTGATAAAAGTTCATTATAATACATTTTAGAGATGCTGATTTGGTATTTTGACAATATCTACGGAACAAAATGGTGTGTTAACACTGCCTTCAAATTGTTTCTTGACATCAAGAAAAGACTTTCACAAGAAATTTGAAAAAATTTCTAGCGACTAGATAGGATAGAATATGAAATTTGGGGATTTTGTTATATTATATCCTTAAGTTTATTCCAACTACCAAATGTAACCCCAAAATTTTCCTTCATGTACCTTGAATCCTAAAAGACCAAATGGACCATCTATGTCACGCCCCGATATTCGGAGACGTGCCCATCCTTCTACTTGGTCGATTTTAAAGTGCGATATCCCAAGACTAAGTATCGCCGACTCTTTCTTTTTATTACGCATGTGGAAGCAATTATGAATCCCCAGACAATAAAACAATGGGATAGAAAAACAAGCCATATTTTTAAGTATTGAAATTCATAACTACACTTTTATTAATAGCACAATTCATAGTATATTTATGATACTATTTACAGCAAACAAGTCTCACATCTATCTATACTAAGACAGGCTTTATAAAAGGGATGGGATCTCAATCAACATCCAGATTATACTCAAGATCCCTCTCTAGATCATATTCTTCTTTAAAAGTCTTTCTCCTCTTCAGGTTCCTCTTCCTCAGCTTCTTCTCAGGATCCTAAAATGGTTATTCAATAACCAATGAGATTACGTCTCAGCAAGTTCTACCCCCCTAAAACTCAATTAGTAAACCAATACACCTTAGGTTGCCTAAGCACATCACGAGTCAGAGGACTTACCTTGGCCTTAGCTCCTTCCTGCAAGTTAGTATATATATCAAATATACATCATCACATCACATCATCCAATCAGATCGAATCATCGATCAATCGACCTAGTCGATTACATGTCATCCAAATTATCTCTTGATCAATCCCTTCCATACTTTCTATAAGTATGATCAACATCCAAGACTACTCACACTATGTGATATATAGATAGTATGTTATCTTATCTCCATACGACATATAGAGTCATCGAGCTATCAAATCATACTGTACTGTCTCAAGATGATCTGTAGGATTATCGAGCCGGTACATCATACCGTACTGTCTCAAGATAATCTGTAGAGTCACCGAGCTGGTAGATCATACCGTCCTGTCTCAAGATGACATATAAAGTCACCGAGCCGGTATACACACAATTTATCATACCGTATTGTCTCCAGATGCTCCGTAGAGTCATCGAGCCAGTAGATCATTATCATACCGTACTGTCTTAAGATGCTCCGTAGAGTCATTGAGCTAGTAGATCCTACAATTATTCATACCGTACTATCTCAAGATGCTCCGTGGAGTCATCGAGCCAATATACTTGCCATTCCAAGCAAACAATCAAATAACCGATTTTATCCTTTCTGATAAAATGACATGTGTGGGTACACGATTGGCCCTAGCCAAAATATAATAATTTCCTTTTTGTAAATCCCACCATTTTCTGTAGTCCACTAAAACATTTTTGGTATCATTAACTGATACCCGGTTAATTTCCAATTGATTTTCCAAGATTATTTAAATTAGGGAATAAATCCCAAATAAATCATTTCCGCACAAAATAAAGCTCAATTAAATAAATGGACTGCACCACGACAATCGGCGTAAAATTCGGTCACTGGCCATCCCAGTTGAATTTCCGGAAAAATAAATAAATAAATAAATAATTTCGAATAAATAAATACTAAAAATCTAATTTATGCCCATATTGCCTAATTGGACGCCGGAACGGATCAGGAAAAATCCCAAGATATATTTAATAAATATTAAAAGCTCTCTACTTGCTAATGACTAAGTCTAACCACCTAACACGCATCATTATGTCACTAATTTAATTGTTCTAGACTAATCTAACCACTTAATTGCACTTAATTAAATCTAACCAACCCCTAAGCATAATTAGCAAACTAAGAAAGCATTAGTGAGTAAAGCTCACTTGGTAAAAGCGGAGATCGAATCACTGCAACAGCGACGCGATGGCGGCCGAAATCGGGCTTTCGATGACACCGGCGGGCTTGGACCGGGCTTTGACCTTGGCCCAACAAATCTCAGCTCAACTGAGGTTTGTTCTTTCTTCGGACCGGGTTCGCTCTTAGGCTTGGGCTTGACTGCAAATGTGCTTTCTTTGCGGGCCGGTCTTCACTTGATTTGCTGAAATTGGGCCGAGTAAGTTGCACAAAGGAAACTGGGCTGATCAGTGGGCTGAAGACTGCTGGAGATGGGCCGAGTTCGGACTGATTTCACTGACTTATGGGCTGGATGGACTCAATTCTTTGGGCCCGCGAGACTGAAGGAGCTGGGCTGAAACCTGAAGACGCTGGGCTGATGGGCCGCTCGATTGCACGCGTGCAGCTTCGCGCAATTGCTGGCAGCTGGGATCGGGGCATGCGGGCGCTGGAATTCTCGAAGATGTTGAGCCCGCTTCACGAAGATCAACGGACGAGGAAGCAGCTGGCGGGTGGTCTTCGAACGGTGCTGCTCGAGGTAACGGCAGGAGGTGTCGCACGTGAAGTTGCTGGGTTGGGCCGCTTCGCACGAGCTGAAGAAGACGCCGTGAAGAACGGAGCTGCTTCGACTTTGCTCGGTGGTCAACCAAATGGGAGCAACCTGAGGCTGTTGGCCAAAGAATCGCGGTGCAGGGACAAGTGGCGCGGACGTGCGGAGGCTTGGACGTCGCTGGAGTTGAGTTCAATGGAGCTGAAGACACGCGGCCACAAGGTCAACAAAATAGGAAATCGGCTGGCTTCGTTTGTAACTTTTGTGGCCGAGAGAGAGAGTGAGTGGGTGAGAGGGATAGGCGAGAGAAATAACACGGGGAGAGAGAATTTCGGTGGAGAAGGGAAAAAAGGCGTCCGTTGGCGCTGCACTTGGTGGAGTTTCGATCTTCAAGGCAAACAAGATAGAGAGAAAGACGAGCAGATGGTGCGGGTTTTGCTCGAGAAAAAGGGTAAGCGGAGAGAGCAAATGAGCAGCTGCTGGCACTGTGGAATTTGATCCGAGAGAGAGAGTTCGAAGGAGGATGAGGCGGCTGTCGAGGCGTGCGGGAGAAGCAGCTGGTGGAGGGCCCCAAAGTCAAGCAACTCAATCCAATACATTGAATGTTTTGGCCCCCACAAGCCCACAATACAATCCTCTTTGTCCCCCTAATCACTTTCAAGCTTATCATCTCACAAATAAACTAATTTAAAGTCCAAAATTACAGCCCTCATCCTATCATGCGAATTTCATAATTTAAGCTTCAAATCTTCATCAAGTTTTCCAAATTTGATGTCCATTGTCGTAGAAGAAAATGGCCATACTATTTCTACAAGTGTCCATCGCCAAATGGCTTAGCTTGGAAGTCAAAACTCGTTTAAATTCGGCCCGTACGAATTTTCGTTAATTTTCGCGACGTCCGAATCGATTTTCCATAAAAATTCCGGAATCTCCGAAAAATCTTCTGAGACTGAGTCAACGTTCCTAAAATAGCTTGTGACACCATAGAACTTTCAATTTCTGAAATCGGGTTCGAATTCATGGTTAATTTTCATTCGACGTGTTTTTAGCGTGACCTAGACTACCGGGTAATTTTCAGAACTTTTCAGTACAAATAACCCGTGGTCGATTTTCTTCGAGCTACAATGAACCCACTCGACTCAATGATGACTCTCGATTGTCGTGAAAATCTCGAGGATTCAAATACGGACATATGGTACCAAAACGATAAGAAAATCAGTCTAGTGTTGGTTGACGAGAATTTTTCAATTTAGTGGTGTCAACCACGATTAGCCATACATCTCAATCGAACCAACCTATATCTAATCACAAATCAATTTATATATGTGCCGTAATGATCTCGATAGATGAAAACTTGATCGGAAATCGATTCGATCATTCGAACTCTCAAGTCTATTTGCCTTAAAATTCTTAATGGTTTCCCAAGATAGTCTAGTTATCTCTAGAATGATTAGTTACGAGAATAGCCCGCGTACGCGTCAATGAAATGCTAGATTTATTCAATTGAAAACATGACTGAAAATCTTGGATGTCACAATATTAAATACTTATTTCAACCACGGTGACCCGGCCCAGGCCTATAAGAGCTTGAAAAATTTGGCCGGTTTGGTTTGGGTTCTCGAGCCACCGAGCAATTGGCAACAACACCTCCACAGTTACAACAGTTTTTAGGAAGTTATGTCACTCGATTTTGAGGTGCTGGAACTTTAAAACATATATTTTTAAGGACATGATTTGTAGCACTTAGCAGCATAACTGCAATACAACCCGACAGAATTACAATTCAGCCATGATTGTACCATATGGACTCTTGATGATTATTGATATATGAGATTATGATTATGCTATATAGTGGAAAATAAATATTAAAAAGAATTTTGTTAATGAGTGTTCCTAGAGCACTTATTGAATAATCAATCCCACAAGTTTTACATTTTCTCATGCACCGACTATTCTTGTGTCATTTGCAATTAGTGTTTTGATAATTGAATTATTCCAATTTAGTATGCGTAATCAGTACCGGAAGTATTCGTTAACAATGCCCAACTAAAAATAAAATACTACAACCACAAACTCTTCGCAACAAGTAAGTGAGGTCATTATAACTAAAATAGAATTACACGTTTCGTGTCCTGTCCTTGATGCGAATATTTTGAGCTAAATTGCCTTTTGCAGAGGAACTTTGGTGCCACATTTAGCTGGAGCAATATAATGCATTCGAGAGATCTCTTGTGACATTCCAAATCCGGAGTCGTATGAAGTGAAAATTTCATAAACAGTTCTGTAATTACCTGATGAGAAATACCCTATTGATTGATATATAAGTTAACATACCTCAAATAGTCAACATCTTACACAATTATTTCGAATACTTGTTTAGGCTCTTGGCCTTCGGGGTTCCGGGTGAGATGTTAGTTGTTATAGTGATATCAGTGGAGGAACCCTCTAGTAGATATGTGGTTTGAGGATAAACTAAACCCCTACCAGATCCGATCAGACTATGTTCAATGATGTATAAGGAAGCCATCATCACACAGGTATTTATTCTGGGGCTCGACCCGTGTGAATGGGATTGAGTCGCAACACCCAGCTAGCCACCACCGACAAGCGAGACTCTTGCCTTTGCCTGAGACCATTTTTGGTGTTATCCAGAAAAAAGACTAATCCACAAATTGCCGTACACAAAAAATTATGAAGTCATGCATAGTTGTATTAGTCTTTGTCATTCAAAAGACATTTCTGATCTACATCTTAATATTTGAAAGGGGTGATTTGGAAGTTGACCAATTTCGTTGTTCATCGTTTACAATCTTCAATAGTTTTATTAATCTAGTAGTGCCTCTGGCAATATTACGTAAGGACTTCATGTACTACAACAGTATAATATTGGTAGTCCTATTTAATCACGAGAATTGTTGCTTGAGAATGTAGTAGTTATGATGATGAATATCTTTGGATTCCTACATAAGAAACTGGGCATCTTCTATGTTAACAAGGTTATAAGAAGATCATAACATAATAACTTATGATACAAGGTTGATTTTCATCGTGTTTGAAAAATGAAGTCTTTCTTCTTCATCTTCTAGATGAACGGTGGCTCCGCTCAATAAGAAATGAAGAAACGCTTAAAGCATGGACGAATGGTCCAATTCGGAGTGCTTTGAACATTGAATGATGATAGGCTGCTGAACTCTCAACTTGCCTATAAATACCAAGTAATTCTGTTCACTATCTTCATCAGCTCAAGCTTCTTTAATAGCAATAACACCAAATCCTTCAATTTCCTAGTTGAATTCATTTCTATTTGCTTCTTACAAGCAAACATGGGTGTCATCACTTACTCTCAAGAGTTCGCATCTGTTGTTGCTCCATCGAGAATGTTCAAGGCTTTGGTCCTTGACTCACACAACATCATTCCAAAAATTGTCCCCCGGGGAATCAAGAGCGTCGAGTTCATTGAGGGAGATGGTGGAGTTGGCAGCATTAAGCAGACCAACTTTGGCGAAAGTAAGTTAGATAATATATGTTTATCTACCATGTCAAGTTCATTTATAGACCACAAAACTCAAAATTAATCTTTTCACTCTTGTGAATTCATGTAACAGGTGCTCATATCAAGTACACGAAGCACAAGATTGACGCTCTTGATGTTGAGAACTTTTATTGTAAATATACTTTGATTGAAAGTGATATCAAGTTTGACAAAATCAAGTTTATTGTCTATGAAGTGAAGTTCACATCAGCTAATGATGGATGTGTCTGCAAGATGACAAGTGAATATCATGTTGAGGAAGGTGCAGAGCTCAAGGAAGATGACATCAAGCAGGGAAAAGATAGGGCTATGGGATTGTTGAAGACAGTTGAAGAGTACCTCTTGGCAAACCCCACTGTTTGTGCTTAAATTCTCTTTTCAAAATCCTGTGGAGTGATAATCACTGGAAGTTGAGTGATTTTTTTTATTCTATGTTTCTTTTTGGCTCGAGCTTGGAGCTTTTGCGTGAGGAATGGTTTTTCTTTCTATTGTCCCTGTATGTTCAAAAGGATTAGTTGGTTCCGCGAAAGGCCATGTCAGAATAAAATTTGAAAGAGTGATGAGAAATTCAATATTGATGCATTACCTTGGATTTTTCCCTCAACTAGATCTCCCTTTGTTATCATTCCTCAAGTTGAATTGGTACACGAATGTCTTCTACATATACATCAGTTGCTTATGCTATCATAAATTTCCTTCTGGCTCTAGAGAAAAGTTATACTACATATCCCTGTCCTAATGAATTTGGAATTTTTTGGGGCCTTGAAACTTAAAAATTTGAATGGAATCGATGCGAATGAGTTGCGCCTGGATTCAAAAAAGCATAGCTAAAAAAAAGTTGGGGCGCATTAGAAAAACAAATGACTGTTCTGGTGTTACTTAGTTGGAGTGTGTGAAAAAGAAATACCTAGAAAAAGAAAAAGTGTAAAATTGTTAAGAGTGTTCCTTGTGAAAAAAGTTAGAGATGCTGATTAGACCTTTTGACATTTAATCCGCTTAACACTGCCTTCAAATGGTTTTTTTGACATTCAAGGGAAAATTTCGTAGGCCAATTATTTCTCAAAATACTACCCATTTTTAGTATTAAGAGTGCGTTTGGTTTAGTATTTTAAGAACCCATTAGAAAAATATAAAGCAGTTTAGCCTAAAGAACTTTAGGCAAATGTAAAAGCCATTTAATAACATATGCTTTGAGAAACAATTTTGAGAGAAAATGCTGTTTGATTGAAAATACATTTGAAAAACCCTTTGGATGATTAATATTAGATTTATAAACTTTATTATTAAAATTGAAAAAAATAATGTATGCAAATTTTTAAATAAATTTTTTGACAATAATACTAAAAAAAAATAAAATATATATACTTTAAAAAAAAAACGAAACCCTTCATCGAAATTTTTTTATTTTTATTTGCTTAAAACTGAAAAAAAATGATGTATGCAACTTTTTAAATATAATTTTGATAATACTGCTAAAAAAATAAAATAAAAAGACCAAATCCTTCATCAATTTTTAAATTTTTTTTTAAATTCAAAAATTAATGTATGAAAATTTTTAAATATAATTTTGGAAATAATGCTAAAAATAAAAATACATACATATATATATATATATATATATATATATATTTTTTTTTAAAAGACCAAACCCTTCATCCCTTCATCGGAATTTTTTAATTTTTAGTTGTTTAAAATTGAAAAAGATAATGTATGCAACTTTTTTAAATATAAATTTGTAAATATATATATATATATAAAGACCAAACCCTTCATTAGAATTTTATATATATATATATATATATATATATATATAAAGACCAAACCCTTCATTAGAATTTTTTAATTTTTACTTGTTTAAAATTGAAAAAAATAATAATTTATGCAACTTTTTAAATATAAATTTTGTCAATAATGCTAAAAAAATCAAATATATAAATAATTTTTTTAAAAAGGCCAAAATATATTAATTTTTTAACATATATTTATTTGATTTTTTTAGCGTTAGTTTGGCATTTAAAAAAATAATAACAAGGGCAAAATTAGAAATTTGACAAATGAGTGAGGATATTTTTGGAAGAAATAAATAAGTTTCAGCATTTGATCAAATGTTGAAAACTCAAAGTTTAGTCCTATTAGTATTGGGCTTTCAGACTTCCCAATGTTGGCTTTTACTTGAAAGTTATTTCAAAATGGTATTTAAACAGTCCAGCATTTTCCCAAAGAGCTTCGGTTTTGAATATACGAAATGGTTGTTTCCTCGACGCACTTATAGTTATTTTAGTCGGATTTGTCGATCATGAGTTAATTAATCTATTAAGTGATGTCGTTAATGGATATAAATCTGACCTACTAGAGAATTTGATCAGAAATCGACTGGTCAACTATAATAATCGGCAATGGTTGTTGACACCTAAATTTTGGCGACTTGGTCATTGATTTATTGCATAAAAAGTAGGGATTGATTTTAACCCCTAAAAAAATCAATGAAAAAAGAAAAAAAAAGAAAGGAAAAAAAAGGAAAAAATGGGGAAAATCAATCTAACCGAAGTTGGAAATCTTGATGAATATTCAAATTTTAATAAATGCGGAAGCGATTAGGAAATTAGGTGAGTAAATTGCTAGAATTTTTATAAAATGGAAGGAATCGAAGCAAAATCGAGCTAATTGCGAAATCACATTTTGATTTGCAGCCATGAATTAATGCAACGAGAAGATGGAAACTCGAAAATTGCCATGAAAAGCGATCATCGAAATCACTATAAAAGGGAGTCACAATTTTCGTGAGCGGGGGCGAATTCAGAAAAATTTTCAAAGCAAAAAAAGTGAGAGTGGTTCTTTCATTTCGTTAGAATTTGAAATTCGAAAAACAAAAATGAGTTCTTTTGTCTTTGTTATCGAGAAAAAAAAGTCAAGAAAAGAAAAGAGGGAAAGAGAGGAGATGAGAGGGCAAAGAGTGTAGTGACAGAGAGAGAAAAGAAGTGACGAGAGAGAGAGAGAGGGAATAAAAAAAAAAAGAGAGGGGAAAAGGGATCGTCTTCTTTAGGAAGGCTTCGCTGACGCCGGCGCCCATCTCTTGCCGCTCGTCGTCGCACCACCGCGGCACCTCTCGTCCGCCGCCACCACCGTTGCTGGTTGCGGCACCGTTGTCCACCCATCATTGCCGCGCCCCTTCGAGCGACGCCACGCCTACACCTCCGCCTTGGCATCCCTTGCAGCTCGAGATCCTCGCTGCTCCGCTCTGACACCCACTGTCTGAGCGTCGTGCGCCTTTCGCCTATTGCTGACACGCCCTCTCCGAGCACCGCTCGTCGCCTACCTGAGCACCTGCAGCAACTCATGCCTCAGCCGATGCCACTGCCCATCGTCGCACCGAAGCCCTGCTGTCGCGCCTGCACCAGCATCTAACGCCTACCTCGCCGTGATCAGTCCTCTGCTTGGGCATCCGCAATACAGCCGCGGCACCGCTGTCGACGCTCGAGTCCGAGCTTTGCTCGCAACCTAGTGTTGGAAAAATGTGGCTTCAAATTGAGTTGAACAATGAAGTCGGATCGAGTAATCAAGTCGGATTTTGAGGCATGATATCACTTTCTTTAAGGATTTATTTGCCCCACAAAGTTGCTAATGGTCACCGGAAAATTTCCTCCAGGATACAACAAAGTCTTAAATGAGAATACTAAATAGCAGTTCTAGTATTTTTCCAGGATCTCTCGTGAGAAACAATTAGAAATAATGGCTGTAGTTTCTTTCGAAAGAAAACGAAAAAATGAAAGAAGATATTGTTTGATCTCAAAACAAATGTACTTATATATGTCTTTCGAATAGAGGTAACCGTTCAAAATGTTACAAAAGAACAAAGACAACCTTTCGTGAACAAGTACGTCTCAAAGGTTACATTAAAAAGACATAAAAAATTGATCGTCAGTTAGTGCCAAATCTCGTCCATGTGCGCACTCACATCTTTTCGATGTGGGACAAGGCACCTCTTTATTTGTTTTATAAACAAATTACCAACAATCCTCCACTTTTGTTTGTAAAACAAAACAAGAAATAAAACATTAGAGGTATATAGCCAAAATTTCCGTGAGATTAATATACATACATAAAGGTCTCTTTCGAGTTAAACCTTTACTTAGTGCAAGTATCTCAAAGCTCTATCAAAGTGACAAGTAGCTCGGCTTTAAACTTGTACTTTTATGTAATAGAACTGGACATATCGCACATACACTAACCTCTTGTTTCAGCGAGAAGTTCTATATTACTTTGCACTATTATGGCATTGTGCTTGATCCTGTTTCATGAGCTCTCTAGAAAGCAACCCTAACTTTCGTAAGAAGCAGCACCACTTCTAAGCTCATATAGGTGAAGTATCTACCATGTGTTTCTGTTACTATCAACACACTACAAACCTATATCATACTTCATTAAGAATTCAATTCAGCCTACAAAACGTAACAGACGATACTGACTTCTCATATCAGGGCTACGTCAGTATCAAACCATCACATTCAATAACTTGTTCTTATCCATTAAACCTTGTAACTAGTGATATTCTAGAAAAATGTCGGGTTACCATTATTGGTGATTTCAATTAAAGGGTTTCAGCCCCATTTCTTATGAGGTCATTATTACCATGTCTCTCGGTAAATCCTTTGTCAAAGGATCAGCAAGATTATTACTTGACCTCACATAGACAATTGTTATGGTACCATATATAATCAACTGTCTCACATGTTTATGTCTTAAACTAATATGTCTAGACTTACTATTATAGATGCTACTATAGGCTCTTGCCAAAGTAGTTTGACTATCACAGTGGATAGACATAGGAGACATAGGACTAGGCCATAATTTGATATTTAACAACAAATTCATAGTCCATTTAGTCTCTTTCTCAAATTGTGCTAAAGCAACGATTCAAGTTTCATAGTTGAGTGAATCATGCACGTTTGTTTATTGCTCGCCCAAGAAACAACACATTCACATAATGTGAAAATCCATCCAGAAGTTTCATCTCCCATACTTGTAATCTAACTAGTATCGATGTATCTTTATAATACAACCGAATAATTATTATACAACAATCACAAATTTTAGGTTCTGTTAAAATAACCAAAAAATTCTAATAATAGACTTTCAATGTTCTATAATTGGATTATTAGTATAACTACTCAACTTGCATATATAAAAAGTAATATTAGGTCTAGTATAATGCATTGCATACATTAAAGACCAATATCACTCACATGAAAAACTCTCCACCAGGAATCAAATGGAGTACTCATATATTTGAAAACAAGATGTTTAAATCTATGCAACATCTTCTCCATGTAATCACTTTAGCTCAAACCCCCACTATTTTTTAATTTTAATACTTAATATAGTATCTGCTCCTCTTAAATCTTTCATTTTGAAAATGAAAGTTAGATACTTTTTAATCTCAATGATTCCAGTCATATTATTTCCAAAGTCCCCTTCAAACATAACCCCACTTCAAGAATATTCCAAGAGGTAATTAATTGAAATTATGCGTCATCAAATCTTCATCCTCGATGAAATACATACGTCAAAATAGAAAAACGATGTAATTATTATTATTATTATTATTATTTTTTCTCTCTTGGCTCATTTATGCTATTCCTTAGAATGAAACCTATGGGGGGCAAGGACAGCAAATAGAATACATTAGAACCAAACAAGGGACAACGAAAAAACCCATTTGGTATCTCCAGATTGCCTCCATAAATAGAGCATTACATATCAGCCCATGCATGTAAGAACATTCTCTAACAATTCAGTAAATACAAGTGAATTGAGTATCGAGGTATCAAAAGTGCATAAACTGGAATTGAGAGAGGTGAAAAGAATATACCGGTAATTTGAGGAATGGAATCAACAACATCATATAATTCGAAACCTTCTAAAAGGTATAATCAGAACCATACCTCATTTCTTCATCAAATTGCACGCAAGAGCAAAACCATAAATTTAACATTTTTATGCTTGATACCATTAGATAATATGATTGAATCGAATTTTCATGCCACTGCTTATGTGCTTGCATAAGCCCATAATAACATAAACATTCATGCACATATTAATCTAGGACATCAAGCAATCAAGCCGATTCCAATTAATCTTGTGCTTGAATGCATGGCTAAAAAATACTAAAGCATGAAACAAAATCAAGGCCCAAAGTCTAGCTCAATCACACGATACCAAAATTCTATAGACACCTTCCAGTTCTAGTTCAAAATTCACACGCTCGTGTCAATCTCGTAATGCATTGCGATTGAACTAACCTTTCTTGGTCAACCGCCTACAACAATCAACAGCTCAAGCATACACATGCGTACCATTTCTTGTTACTGAAGTCTTAAATTGGGGCATATCACGTCTCTTCAATTGTATCATTATCCCACACATGGAATTGAACACACACGCCAAAATGACTAAAGACTAAGAGCAAGTATGAAACCCTCAATGACAAATAGTGTAGCAGTTTACGTGCTAAACATGGAGATAAAAATATCGCATACCTTAGCATATAAGCCGATTAGCAAAAAGCAACACCTCGGTACATTCTCAAGTAATCCTCCAAGACATCCATGAATGACCCAACATTTGCCTTCACTTTCACACAGTTGTCCTATCTGTGGGTGCAGTGACCCCCACTATTCCTGAATTTGATCAGTGCCATTAATGTGACACCAATTGGCAAACATAGGAACATTTCGGTCACATCTACTTGTGTCATCCACAGAAAAGTGAAGCAATACTAGCCAACGAAAAGTTTCAACGGAGATGCAGTCGCTTCAGGCTCTCAACCAAGCAGAGCATGCTTTGTGCTGTTTCAAAATACAGCCAATGGCAATGAGCGATAATCATCAGTGTCCGTGGAAGCCATCGAGGGACAGACCAAATTCTGCTTTGGCGTTTTCTCAACTTCTCCCTGGATGAACTTATCTCCTTCTTTTGGTTTTTTTTTTCTAAGCTCATCTCTTTTCAAATTCTCTCCCCTGCCGATGACTAAGTCTATTTTTTACCGTACTCACAACGACATCCTTAATCCTCCTTATTTATTGAGGAAGCTTCTCCGCTTGAAGGTAGGCAGAAACATAGGACCGAACTGAGTGTAGGACCTCGATCTTCTGTCATACCATGATTGCAGAGAAATAACACCTCTTCTCAAAAGCCTTTTGGTCAATCTCCTATCATCCGAGACCCTCTTTGTAACATTCCACCGTGTCGAGTACTTCCATGTCCTCGTTCATCGAGACTGTCCGTTAATACATGCCGCAGAAACGCTTCTCTCGAGAGGAGTTCATGATTTTCGTGACCCGAATACGAGACCCACATGAGCAAAAAAGGAGAAGCAGAAGTCTATGGGAGTAGGCAGAAAGTACAGACGTGGAGGCGGGCGAACTCCTCGGCGCTTGCGAAGGCGAGATTGGAGTGGGGGGACTTGTCCATGATGAGCTTGGCCAGGGAGATCGGGTTCTTCACCATTGTCACACCAAAAACCGTGCCGCACCTCCTCCCACCCCGTCCATTATGCTCACCTCCATCTCCATCGTGCCCTTCTCCGTCAGGGCCGACCCCCGCCCCGAGTTGAACACCGGATTGGTGATTCTCGTGCAAACCAACGACCATGGCGCGCACTCTGCACAACAATCAAGACTCTTCGACAAAAACCAAGCACCGCACCAATGCAGTTCAACCGAGGCGGGCACGCTGGCGAAAAGACACGACCCGCCGTGTCAGAGGTTCGTGCACTAGTTAAAGCACGTGGATGGCTAAACGTAGAAGGAGCCACGCCATTGACGTCCTTTTGTCCCTCGTGACTGGCGTTGGGTCCCAACCGCCATCCATGCCAATACGTTTCATTCACCATCCGTTCGAGAAAATATGGTTTTGTTTTCGAATTATCGCGACTAAATATTTCAACGGGTGAGATCGTCCATCGATTCCACCATCATCCACGAACCAGCACGAGGATGGAAAAGCTCCACTGTCGCCACCATTTTAGATCCATTGTAGCCTCCTACATCATATAACTTTTGGTTCAAGACGACCAAAGAATGACCCCCTCTTTTCGTGCTCATGTCCTGCTCATGTCCTTTATCGGTCTCCATGAGCGTTCTCGAGGATCAAATCTTTCTGCTGACTCCAAGTAGTCTTCTCCAACGTTCTATACTTATTGTCGAACATCATGCCCTCATGGAGCAGATCAACATGCAAGAAGTCATGGCATGTGATCACTCGATATATTTGCCAAAGAATTTGAAGTCTCCTCCGTATGCACATCTTCTTTTTGTATCAATTGATATCCATCAGGATTTCCTTCATTTTGCTTCCTCCAAAACACAATCATCCTTGTTCTAAGAGTTCCATAATATCCTGAATGTTGTCCTCCGCTTGCAAAATATTCTTCACCCCCTCTGGTGATGCTGTATCATCTATGCATAAGATATATCAATGTGATTGTCACGAGATTTGCCAGAAATAACTGAACTGTCCTGCCACATCAATACGCTCTGAAGTTCCACCAAAGCCCTCTGCCTTGGTTCTCGATTCGAGCAAAATTGCACTGGCGGCAAAGCAGATGAATGTGCTCGACAAAACTTGACTTCGATTAACTCCAACTTCATTGTTGCAGAAAAATAAATCCTTAAAATTGTTGGAAAAATGTGACTTCAAATTGAGTTGAACAATGAAGTCGGATCGAGTAATCAAGTCGAACTTTGAGGCGTGATATCACTTTCTTTAAGGATTTATTTGCCCCACAAAGTTGCTAATGGTCACCGGCAAATTTCCTCCAGGATACAACAAAGTCTCAAATGAGAATACTAAATAGCAATTCTAGTATTTTTCCAAGATCTCTCATGGGAAACAATTAGAAATAATGGCTGTAGTTTCTTTCGAAAGAAAATGAAAAAATGAAAGAAGATATTGTTTGATCTCAAAACAATTGTACTTATATATGTTTTTTGAATAGAGGCAACCCTTCAAAATGTTACAAAAGAACAAAGACAACCTTTCGTGAACAAGTACGTCTCAAAGGTTACATTAAAAATACATAAAAGAATTGATCGTCGGTTAGTGCCAAATCTCGTCCACGTGCGCGCTCACATCTTTTCGATGTGGGACAAGGCACCTCTTCATTTGTTTTATAAACAAATTACCAACACCTAGCACCTGACGCCGTGTCATCGTCGCGCCATTGCACTTGCCACTGCTGCATCCCGCGAGCAGCAGCTGTAGTCCGCTTGTCGTCGCTGATCGCCCAGCTCTGCACCGTCTCCTCCCGAGCATTAGCAACATCGCTGCCGCACCGCTACCACAACTCGCATCCCTGCCCGTTGCCGAGTTCAACCCGTCGCACGCCACCGCGCTAGATCCTCTCCCTCAACCGAAGCCGCGTCCACACCTCCGCAGATCACGTCAGACCTTCGCAACGCTGTCCATCCCTGCTTCGCTTGACGCCGCGTTGGACGCCACACCTCTACCGGTCCCCTCGTCGGAGTTCCAACATCGGCTCCCGTTCGTCCGACGCCAACCCACGCTGCTGCAAGTCCCCTCATTTAGGTAGTTTAGTTTAGTTTTTTTTTTAATGTTATTTTTTTTATTTGATAGCATCTTTAAATTTAGTTATTTAAATTGCAATATTGGATGTTAATATTCATAAAATCTTGTAGGCATTATCTCCGCAGGGGGTTTTCCTCAAAATTATTTTAATTATTAATTTGATTCGTAAGATGTCGGATCATTTTTTTAATTATATTAATTTATGGGGTTTGTTGATAATATTTTAATTGTTGAATCAATATAATTATTAATTTGATCCGTAATAGTTCGGATCAGATTTGTAATTATTTTGAACTTATTTGTCGTGATGTTCAGTCTTAGAGTACAAGACAACCTATTTATAGGCTTTGATAAAAGAAATCAAATCATATACGCATGATCAAAATGTACAGAAAATAAAAGAAAATATCTTAAATATCTCTAAAATATATTTTAATATTGTTATCATCCTAAATATTGCTAAAACTATGTCCATGTGTTTGCAGTGCTCATGAGGATCGAACCCCAAACCCGATAATCCCCGGTAATCTCCGGCTCCAATCCCCAATCCCCAATCCCCTTGTTGGATGCCTGTCAACCTTCGGTTGGGTCTATCTAGTGAGTGAATGGCGGAAGCAAATGGCCTGCGACTTCATAAACTAGACCGAAAAGGACTTAAGTAATGAGGCCGAGCCAAACCAAATTGGGACTCTTATTTCATTTTTACTCTCGCTAAAGAAGAGCGCTTAAATTGTTGGTTGAGAATTAGGTGTCGACGTTCCCCATTAGTACTATACGAATTGTAATCATCTGGACGAGCAACCCATACGTAAATCCTGGTTTTTCGGGTGGTACGACGATCTTCTCATCGGCTCATCCCTCAGCTTGGATCCACCCTCACCAACATACAGCCCATCTTCCAATCGTCTAGTAGGAATGTTCGCGGCAAACTCCTTTCCATGGCCAGACAAACTTTATAATCATGGCTACACCCAATTGGTTTGTGCTTCTTTTAAAATTGCTTGTGCGCAGTGCCTAAAAATTTTGATTTCGGAGAGTTCGAGTATGTAAGTAAATTCAATTGAAAAAATCGTGGAAAGAAAAATTACATGATTTGTTTTAACTAAATCTCAAATCAAAAGCCCATCCTTCCCTTATAAATGATATATGAATACAATAAAATTTTTCATGATGGGACTTGAAGTTCCGGAGGAACAAGACAAACAGCAAAGCTGAAGTATGTGAAAGTACAACTTATTGGAGCACAAGGGCGACGGCTTAACAATAGACACCGGGGTTCACCGAAAGGTATTCCTCGACCACTTTGTAAAGTCCCATAGCCTTGTCTTTGCCTTGTTTGATGTCCTCTTCTTTAAGCTCTACACCCGCCCTAGTGTGATGTTCACTGGTCATTTTGCACACACATCCGCCATTATTTGTAGCTTCAAACTTGACCTCATAAGCAACAAACTCAATCTTGTCAAAAATTACATCACTCTCGATTAAAGTATACTTGCACATAAGGTTGTCAGCATCAATGGCATCAATCCTGTGCTTCAAATACTTCAAATGACCACCTGAAATGTCAATTGCTTAAGTTAACACATTGATTGAAATCCAATCAACGGAACCCTCATTTATGTGTTGAGTATCGACTTGAGTTCACATCAAGACTAACCTTCGGTGAAGTTGGTTTGCTTAATGCTTCCAGCTCCACCATTTCCCTGGAGGAACTCGATGCTCTTGATGCCCTGAGGAACAATCTTGGGCATAAGATTGTGGGAATCAAGAATCAAAGCATTGAACATCCTGGATGGAGCAATTGGAGTTGTGAACTCCTGAGTGTAGCTAGTGACGGCCATCTTATTGATGGAAATGAAGAATATGGATTATGAAGTATTTGAAAGGATTACTAGGGATGCTAAACAGAATGCAGAAGCTTGAGTTCTTCTTGATGCTGAAGAGTACTCATCTGGTGGGTATTTATAGATGAGTGGCCTAATTGATTTGGCTTCTCATTTTACAATTTCTAGGGTTCATACCGACAGCAATCCAAAACCGACTAGTCAGTCGTTAGCCACCGTCCTTTAATTTTCTTCCTGTTCGCATAGTATATGGACCTACCATAATGTAAATGCATATTTATGGGAATGGTTGGCAATCCTAAAATAGGAAAGAGGACCCCTGAATTATGTGCAATCGATTTGAAAAGTAGAAGTCAAATTCGTAAATCACTTTGTATTTTCATTCCTCCTTCCGGAGAAACACCAAATAATTTCTCTATCCAATAAATTTGACTAAAGTCATACAATGACACCTGCTTATTTAATTTGGACGGACCCCATGCCCCCCCCCCCCCCCCCCCCCCCACTTCTTTCCCGCCCTTCGTGATTGACTTTGTTTACCACACACGATGAACATTGACCTCCGTACGTATTGATTTCTCCACTGGTGAAATTTTTTGCCGCTTTGGTGATTGAAAATGACAAATTCAATATGAAGATTCTACAGGTCATCTGAAAATTGACCAACTGATTTTGGGCAAATGTTTTTAAAAAATGAAGTTTACCTATTTCATTTCATGATTGCTTTCCATGTCATGACAAGAACACCTAACTCTTTTTGGCGTGCCATTCAGAATTCGTAGAGAGAACTCCGCATTGGAATACAAGCAACCAGGCACCTTCCAAACTCTTGTCGCTTTCTGCACTGTACGGACCGTCACCTCTCTAGAAGATCATGAAAAGTACTTCAACTCATAAAAAGCAAAATAAGTCAAAGACGACGGAACTTTCGGTGCAAAGAGCTGTCGAACAGTCGTCGTCAAATTTTGTGGGCCAACTACAAAGTTGAGGAATCCCGTGCATGGGGTCAAGAGAGAATAATTTCCCGTATTAAATTTTGTCTCACCGGCATTGAAAATGTGAATGATTGATTAAGTTATTAGGTATAGAGTACACACAGCATTATGAAAACACCATCGGTAGCCCTAAGGCCCTTAATCCTTTGACGCTGCAGAGGAGACTTTGGATTTCGTTGCTCGACCATTCCAACTTTAAACTCGTCTCCAGTTTGAGTAGGAACCAAAGAAGAGCTTTTATGAGGAAAAATTCAACAAAATGATGCTAATAGACTATGTTGAGGTGTATCTAGTCTAAGATGGGTGTCAATGCAATAATAATGCGCATCGAATAGTTCAATCATCGAGTAGTTGATATCTGTATTCAGCTACAATTCACTGACTTTACTTTCTAAATTAAAACCTGGTCTAATTAGGCATGGGTTTAGATTTTGGTTCCCTTTTGACGATCGTAAGTTATTAGATGTTTAGTGTTCATCCAAACAGGTTGCACTGGATCCAATAATTGATTAGATAATCCCCCAATTTATGTTGCTCATAACGTCAAGGAAGGAATACCGCAAATCATCAGCATTGCCAGGTGTGGATGGCAACTACTGATGGTAGGTTTGCCAAACATATTGTGGGCAAAGGTTGTCGACGATGCGGGTGATGGTATGATGGGCATGCCGTTGATAATGGCAGCTAGAGAGAGAGAGAGAGTATCAAGGTTAGGTGAGGTAGCATCCTAGAAATAATTATTCAATTCAGGCCATTTGGTCTGTCGGAATTCAAGGTACATGAATGATAACTTTGGAGGCGTTAGAATGACTATTCTTTTAGGGTCAAAAGGTAATTTAGGTTAGCTTAACCAACTTTTTTATAAGTAGAATATATTTGAGTGCAAGTTCAACGTAATGAGTGATAATTACAAAGGGAGATCTACTTGAGGGCATTTCCAAGGTGAAGCATCAATTGTTGAGTTGATCATTGCTCTTTCAAGTTGTATTGTGACATGACCATACACAAAACCAACAAATCCAAAACCATTCCTCCCACAAAAGCTCCGAGCTAGAGCCAAAAAGAAACAGGGAAAACAAAGCTACTCTAGTTCCAATAATTACCACCACAAACGATTTTGAAAAGAGCATTTAAGCATAAAAAGCGGGATTTGCTAGGAGGTGCTCTTCAATGGACTTGAACAGTCCCATAACCCTGTCAAACCAATGTTATTTTATTTAGATTGGAGATTAATCGTTCAAATCTATAATATATTCCACTTTGAACACCATAAAGAAACTCAATCGGGAAGAACCCAATCAAGGGTTTTAGGACATAATCTTTTCTAATGGTTTAATTTGAAAACCATACAAAAAAACAAACCGTTTTGAAGTGCATCCAGTTATAGTTTGGTAATGAGTTGGTGAATAACTTTTCCACTTCAGACTGTCAAATTTGTCAATTAGCGGTGATAGAAATAAAATAAAAAAACCTTTTGAAGGCAACTGACACAAGATTATTATATTTGTAAAGAATGAATTGAGCCTATTTTATCTCTACCATCACAGTTAGGTTAGGATTGGCATAAAATGGGCAAAAGCCAAAAAAATAAATAAATAAATAAAAGAAAATCAGAGAAGAAAACAACGTTTTCTAGAAAAGTATGGTGTTACTTCCACCTTAAGATATAGAATTTTCCGTACTACGGCGGTCAATGACAGGTATGCTTCGTTTGAAGTCTATTATTATATCTAGAACCTTGGACTTAGTCAATCTCTATGAAAGTCACTAAATGTGATTTTCTTCTAGAAGTGGGGCCAGTCCAAAGTGGAGCGCTACGAATAGATTGATCTTGAATTCTTCGTCAGCGAAAACAACTAAACCATTACACACCCATTTCCTAGAATCTATAAATACCCATCCCTTGTTGCTCAACATCTTCACAGCAAACTCAACAGTCTTCTTCTACCTTCAAGCAAATCTTTCTCCTCCATTTTCAGATCTTTCCTCTTAAAAACAGTCATGGGTGTCACTACCTTTACCCAAGAATTCACAGCCCCAATTGCTCCATCAAGAATGTTCAAGGCTTTGATTCTCGATTCCCACAATCTCATCCCCAAGATTGCCCCCCAAGGTATCAAGAGTATTGAGTTCATCGAAGGAGATGGAGGTGTTGGAAGCATCAAGCAGACTAACTTTGCTGAAGGTAATTATCATCTTTAGTCCATGATTTGCATACTCGAATTTGCCATTCTTATCAATTCATACTATAGTGATTCTAAACAAGAGTTTCAATTTATGCCAGGTGGTCACTTGAAATGTTTGAAACATAAGATTGATGCTCTTGACTTAGATAACCTCGTCTGCAAGTACACCTTGATTGAAGGTGGTGTGATCTTTGATAAAATAGAATCGGTAGTATATGAGGCCAAATTTGAGGCTTCAAGCAATGGTGGATGCATTTGTAAGATGTATAGTGAGTATCACACGAAAACTGGTGTGGAGCTCAAGGAAGAGGACATCAAACAAGGCAAAGAGAAGGCTATGGGTTTGTACAAGGTGGTCGAGGAGTACCTTTCTGCCAATCCTGCTGTCTATGCTTGATGTTCCTTTTAATTAAACCATTTGCTTTCGGCAAAAACTCTGAGGAGTTATCATTTGTTTTTCCTTTTTGGGCCATGTTGTATGGAATTTGCTTTGGGAGATCCAAGTCTTGGGTCTTAAGTTCTTCCGGTATTTATCAATTTGATATAAACAAATTCCTTTGGGAAGTAATAACAAAGTTTTCTGTGACTACTTTTATTTTGAATTCACTTATGATCCGTCAAGTTCGGGGCCCAACTCCATATCAGAAGATGCCCAAATTGTTAATTGAGATTTACTAATCAGCAACGCGCCTTTTGCTTCTTTATAACCATATTCCAGAACAAAGGGAACTCGCAGCGAAAATGATGTGACATAAAAACAAAATTTATGGCCTCATATGTGACCTCAGAGATGGGCCCGTTATTGTTGATGAAACCATACAAACGATGGTTATTTGATGTAGATATTACCTTATACATCATTCAATAAAGTCTCTCCAAATCGATGTGAGATTTAAAGATGTTACAAACTCTTTCACTTAATAAAATGATGTGCTCGTTATTGTTGGCATAGATTGCCTAGTGATACTCATATTATTTAATGTGTAGTACAATCCATTTATAACCCTTTCATCATCCTAAAATCTGTCTGAATCCTTTCACCTTAGCGATCACTCCTTTCTCCTTTTGCTGATGGCGCATGGCACCAGAGAGACAGGCAGTTTCTAATGATCCGTTCACAAGGCTAATAAGGACGGACGTAGCGACCCATGTTGACACGCATTACAAAAGCTTGAAGGACGGGACGCAACTTGGAATTCTGTTCTCAGTTTTAATGACCCCACTTCCCATTGCAAAGGGTGTACGGATCTAGTATTTTATTTCTAAACGGGTCGAGTTATCCAGTGTCTCCAGCCTTTATTACATTTGGAATAATTCAATTTTGAAAACACTAACTCTTCATGAAACACAGTCAGTGCATTTAAAAGTGTTTAATTTTTTAACTGATTATTGCTTTTGGGATACTTATTAATAAACTCTTTTTTTAATTGTGTATCCCACTATATGACACAGTTAGGTATCACAATGATCATTTCGAGCCTGTGCGGTATAATTGTGTTGTGTTTTACTGTAGTTGTGCTGCAAATTGTGTTTAGCAATATATGTTTTAAATTTTGAGCACCTCAAAACCAGGAAAAAGACAACTTTTGAAAAGCGATTGTAACTACTGAAGCGCTGCTTGGGCCGAGAAAAATTGTCTGGTGACCCATAACCCAAATCAAACCAGCGGATTTTTCAGGCTCTTATACGCCCGGGTGGGACCACCGAGCCTGAATTTATAATTCAATTCGAGCCGCGCGCTTTTTGAGGCTTCAAGGCACATGACGGATAGCGATGGAGCTGCTATTAGGATTTCTTTTAGGGCTAGAAGGAAATATATGATAGCTTAAGCAACTGATGTATAAATATGATACACTCGTGTAGTGATGAATGATGATCACCAATGCAGATTACTTGGGCTAAATCCAAGTTAATGCATCAATTATTGAATTGCTTATTGCTCTTTCAAGATTTATTATGATGACCATACACAAAACAGAAAAATCCAACACTATTCACACACAAAAGTTCCTAGCTAGAGCGAATGAGAAACACGGGAAAAAAGTCCGCTGAAGTTCCAATAAAATATCACCACAAAGAATTTTAAAAAGAGCATTTAAGCACAAACACTAGGATTTGCCAAGAGGTACTCCTCAATGGACATGAATAACCCTGTAGCCCTATCTTTGCCTTGCTTGATATCATCTTCCATGAGCTCTGCACCTTCCTTAGCATGACATTCATTGGTCATCTTATAGACATGTCCACCATCAGCTGATGCGACGAAACTTGACCTCATAGACGATGAAATCAATTTTGTCGAACTTGATATCACTATTGATCAAAGTATATTTGCAATAAAAGTTCTCAACATCAAGAGCGTCGATCTTGTGCTTCGTGTACTCGATGTGAGCACGTATTGTATACATTCACAAAAGTATAAAGATTAATTTCAATTTCTACAGTCTATTAATGACCTTGACATGGCAGATAAATATCTATCATCTGACTTACTTTCACCGAAGTTGGTTTGCTTAATGCTACCAAGTCCACCATCTCCCTTAGTGAACTCGACACTCTTGATGCCTCTGGGGAAAATTTTGGGAATGTTGTTGTGTGAGTCAAGGACCAAAGCCTTGAACATCTGGGATGGAGCAACAGCTGATGTGAACTCCTGAGAGTAGGTGACAGCTCCCGTGTTTGTCCAGTAAGAAGCTCAAAGAAATGAAATCGAGTAGGAAATGGAAGGATTTGGTGTGATTTCTATTGAAGAAGGCTTGAGCTGATGAGGATGATGAAGAGTTCCGCTTGGTATTAATAGGCAAGCTAATTGTTCAGCAGTCCATAAGCATTCAAAGTCCCAAGCACTCCGAATTGAACTGTTCACCCTTGCTTTAAGCCTTTCTTCCTTTTTCTTGGGGCGGAGCCCCCAGTAATCTAGAAGATTAAGGAAAAGGCCAAGTTCATTATCAGATCAAACAAGTTCATTATCAGATCAAACATGAAGGATTATAATTCTTTGTTCATATCGTGTTCACCGACATGGTGGATGTGGTACAATTTAAATGGGTGATATTAATAGCGATATCAAATTCACATGTACAAAGAATCACATAGAAATTATTTATCATGATGACAATGTACTTTTCTGTAATTTAATTACGCCATTATATATAGCTCACATTCATCATTTAGGATTCTCCAGACATTTAATCATGTTGACTACTACATTCTCAAGTCACTATCCGCATTGTTCGATATATTGACATAAATTCACGGCTATGATATTATTTGTCCAGCATTGCATAAAAGAAGTTTTTTTTATAATATGCACTGAGGCACAACTATAATTCTAAAACCATTAATAATTGAATATAATGAAATGCAACATGAAAGAACACCTTCAACGTTAGAGCCTTTAATATTGGGATATATGAGATATGTGAGTTTTCAGGCCGTGTCTGATTAACTTTTATTTACTTTTGTTCCTCCATATATCATAATCTATCCAATCAAAAGTAGGGAGGTCTGTTGGTACTTTGTCTTTCAAAAATACCTTATCCAAACATGCTAGCCATCGATTGTTAACTCAAGAAATAAACAATTCATATAAAGGAGCACTAGGCTCTAATAACA
Source organism: Eucalyptus cladocalyx (assembly GCA_017140615.1). Taxonomy (NCBI): domain Eukaryota; kingdom Viridiplantae; phylum Streptophyta; class Magnoliopsida; order Myrtales; family Myrtaceae; genus Eucalyptus; species Eucalyptus cladocalyx. Next base: position 53,533,053 of record CM029523.1, on the reverse strand, counting down.
ATGGATGTTGGCTAACAGTATCACCTAGATGGGTGAATAGATGATTTCAAGAAACTTGACAAAATATTGTGGAACTAAAAGTGTCAAGTTTAATATGCGTGATTGGGCAAAACGGTGTGTTAATATAAGTAAAATTTGGTTATATCAAGTAGTGTAGTTCGCTTCCATTAGGAAATAAATAAATATAAGTAAAGAGATAGAGAAAGATGCATTCGTAGCGTTATAGTTATTTGGCTTAGTGTAAGCTTACGTCTACTCTCCTAGACTAATAGCCACTAACAGACTAGATTCCATTAGCAATCTTTGGAGTAGTTACACAGTAGTACGTGTTGTTTCTACTTGAAGCGCTTCTATACAAGTTGGTGCGGTTTATTCCCAAATCTAATAGATCACACTATCACCCAAGCACTACTACAACAATGATACACTCCTCTTTTAGATTACAATTAGTGATAAGCAATCTTACTAATGGAACTCTCGCTTGACAAGTCAACAAGAGTATAAGTGTACATAGCTCTTTCTATGTCGTTGGTTCTTCTTCTTCTTTAGTGTAGGTCAATCTTCTTATATAGTCTTTTGTGTCCAAACTAGCCGTTGGATAATTTTCAAGAAAATCAGTTTCGCCATTGAAGATAAGCAATCAATCCACCGGAGACCTAGTCATCCATACAATCTTATCTTCCAACAACCTTGTTGCCGCCTTTTTACCAAATGATTGGATTCTGCCTAAAACAATCTTATGGATATCCAAACTTGTGACTAGCTGTTAAAAATGTTCTGATAAAGGTCGTCAGGGGATATCTTTATCCAAATCTTCGTAAGCTTTTGATATGCATTTGTGTGTAGGTAATATAAGCACTTCGCTTAAATCAATAGTTCAACTTCTCGGTAATATCAGACTTCCGCTTATATTAGGCGGCCTGCTTATATCAAGCTCGTGTTGATATCAGACTCCGATTATATCAGACGTCACGACCATATTTAGACAACCTGGTTATATCAAGCTTTACGATTATATCAGGTTCCCTAGTATATTAGGCACTCCACCCATGTTAGCAATTCTCGAGTACATTCAAGCTGCTCGCTCTTATTCTACTTACGATTTGTCATCCATTAATCTTCCTCAATATCTTAGTGATCTAAGACTATATAAATTGTTTTCCTTGTCCAGTACCTCCAACTCTCCACGAACTTCCCTTTCTTCATGACTTGTTCACTTCTATAAAAGTCCGTCCAATTATTATCAATCTTTCACAACACACTCTACATCCCTTTGATATCGACAAAGTATATCAACTTCACTCTTGCTTCTTTCTTTTGGTCCTTCCAAGTATATTCGCAATAGGTTCTACCTTACCATTCACATATTCATGGTACTTCAAAACTTTACCGAAAATCTCATTTTAGGCTTGTTCTCCTTCTATTTAGGTACCTCCAGCTTGTGGACACGTCTATGCCCGATGCATTTTTTTACCATTTATAGAGAACTCAACACCTTTAGATGTCCAATTAGGACACCATCTCTATAAGGGCCTATGTATCTTTTAGTTAGTTACTTAACCATCAAACACATAAGTAGTCTTTGATTATTCTCATCTTCAAAACATTATAAGGAATTTTCCCAACAATCAGCAAGATTCTAAATTAATGGATCATGCTAATAATATATTGTAATTTGAAAACCATTAAAATACTGAATGACAAAGACCGCTAATGAATAGTTTTTAGACATGATATTTTATAATAGACTCGGCGGATGTGCCAACATTGTCGGTCGCACATCGAAGAAGGAATGAATCATTTTCATTTTTTTTAACAAAACAATCACGTTGCTTCCATTCTACCACAACAAATATGAAATATCCAAAATTTCCGTACTCACGGTCGTCAATGACAGCTATGACTCACTCTAAGGGCATTTTTTTCATATGATTTAATAATATTCAGACTTTAGTCTATCTTTTCCTATACGTGTTTTGATCATCTAGAAGTGGGGCCAGTCCACACCGGAGTGCTGCGACCATATTGAAGTTGAATCCTTTGTCGGCTGAAAACAACTAAATCCTTGCACACGCATTCCTAAATTCTATAAATACCCACCCATTGTTGCTCAACATCTTCATTGCAAACTGAGGGACTCTTCTTCTCCATTCAAGCAATCCCTTTCACCCTCATTTTCAGCTCTTTACTCTAAAAAACAAACATGGCTGTCACTACCTTTACTCAAGAATTCACAACCCCGATTGCTCCTTCAAGAATGTTTAAGGCCTTAATTCTTGATTCCCACAATCTCATCCCCAAGATTGCCCCCCAGGGTATCAAGAGCATTGAGTTCATCGAAGGAGACGGAGGAGTTGGAAGTATCAAGCAGACTAACTTTGCTGAAGGTACTTATTGTCCTTACTGAGTGATGCCCATACTTGAATTCGTCCTTCTTATTGATTCTGATATTAGTGATTCTAAGCATGAGTATTAATTCGGTGTTTGTTATGCCAGGTGGTCACTTGAAGTATTTGAAACATAAGATTGATGCTCTCGACTCGAATAACCTAGTATGCAAGTACACCTTGATTGAAGGTGATGTGATCTTCAATAAAATTGAATCCGTTGTCTACGAGGTCAAATTTGAGGCTTCAAGCAATGGTGGATGCGTATGCAAGATGTCCAGTGAGTATCATTTGAAAGCCGGTGTGGAGCTTAGGGAAGAGGACATCAAACAAGGCAAAGAAAAGGCTATGGGTTTGTACAAGGTCGTTGAGGAGTACCTTTCCACCAATCCCAATGCTTATGCTTGATGTGCATTTTAATTGGATTTGTTGTTCTCCAAAAAACATTGGGTGAGGATTTTTCAGTAATCTTTTCTTTAGGGGCATGTTGTATTGAATTTGCTTTGGGAGATCTAAGTCGATCGGTTTGTCACATCGAAGGAAATCGATTACTTCGAGAAATAATAATGAAGTTTTATGTTACCAATTTTGATTTTGAATTCGTTTATAAGCGGGAAGCTTAGGGACAAACTTCCCACGCTCATTTGAAAGAACGATTATCATCTCAGCATCATAACTGCTAGTGCTCAAGCTTTATCGACTATAAGATGCTACTAAAGCTTTGAATATTGGCAAACATGTCGATTCAATGCACCGCTCATGAACCGGTCAGACCATTGTCCTGAACATCGTTAAGGAAGAATTTTCCACAAACTGCCTTGTCCATTCTCAATCTGATAGTTAGTGGGAGAGTGATATGAGAACCTCCGAATCAAAAATGGATAATACATCTTGTTAAAAATTTTCTTTAAAGTGGTGTATGCTATAACCTCGAGTGGTTATTGAGAACCTCTGAATCAATGTCTTTCAGTTTGATTTTTAAAAAAATCAATGGTTACTTTTGCGTATAATCTTATTAAATTTCCAATAAATAAATAATGTGTTTAATTATTCTCTAATGTGTTCATCATAGCCAGTTGCACTATTTACAGAATTATAATGTGCGAACTAGCATAGTTGGGCGATTGCATTACTCTTATCTGCATATGGATGCATTTTTACCAAGAATAAGGACCAAAATAAAACATTCATTAAGGCCGAAATATTGTGCTAAGTGGTTGAGTACCTTTTGGCAAATCCAGCTATCTATACTTAAGTGTTGTGATGTCATGCTTCGCTTCGGCGGTTTAATTTAGAGCTTTGAGTTAGAGTAAATAATGCCTTTCTTGATATTTTTCTTTAGTGAAAAAAGGTTATGATTGTGCGTAAGTCAATGATTCATATATATAAAGTTGATGGGTTTTATACGCTAGTTTCTTCAACGTCATGGGCCATGAGTTGATCCAAGAAAAGAGAACATAAAGAAACAGCAAACGAGCGAAGCTAGAATTTTCAAGAGATCTACATCATGTTCAGTACGGCTCCTCGCCATCAGCTTTCTTTCGCGGTGAAAGGGGTGCTACAACTTTGACGTGTTTGGGAAACATCTCGTGGCTCCAGCTCCTCCAAAATTACAACAGTTTATATCAACTTTTATGAAATTGTTTTACTCAACTATGAGGGATTGCGGTTTTAAAACATGTATTACCAAACATAGAAGTTACATCCCTTCATGACACAATGACTATAATTCAGGTGTAGCTATATACAAGCAGGCTCTTATTATAGTCCGGAGGAATCAATTCAAAGAACCGACCCAACTTAATAAGCATGCAAGTTAGATTCGTAGCTATTTCGAAGGGACTTTTGTAGCTACATATAGCGGAATTCCTGCCTTGGATGCGCCAAAAAGCAGAAAATTGTTTGATATTGGTAATTTAATACAAAATATGAATAAATTACTATATTATTGGTTGCAAAAAGTGACTGGTAAATTGTTTGTCCGGTAACTATTGAAAGTGCATGGCAGAAGTTTAATACCTCCAAAACCGAACTCGTCAATATATCCAATTGTATCCACCTATACTCAAAAGCTTAAACCAATGAGTTATGAGCTAATTAGATCTTCCCCTCACGTACTTTCTATGGGCCCACGTTGCTAAACCACAACGCCCATCTTTCCAAAACTCACGCAATAAAAATTTAATACCTTTACCTGGGAAAATAGCCAAGATGGTGTCCAAATTCGAGTCCGCCAATATTCATCTCCACTCAAAAACTTAAACTAATGAGTTATAGACCAATTATGATATATTAATTATTCTACACCACATAAATTTTTCAATGTGGGATTTTTCTAATACAACTCACTCACACATATGTTCTAATAATAACTTGTTAATTGTGACTTGCCAACTTTTTTCTAATTACTAACCTACTTTCAGCAAGAAAAAAAAAAGACTGGTAAATTGTTAATTCTGGTTTGCCAATTTTTTCTAATAACTAACGTACTTTTATCGACTCAGTCAAATTTCAATAATAAGTATAGCCTCAACCAAAGGAATAGGAGCGATTGCCAAAATATAACCTGTCGCGACCTACCCTCGGGGGGAGGGAGCAGGTTTAGGGGTATTGCCTAAAGGACGGGCCTAAGGCCCATAATCAGGCGCAGGCTCTCCCAAGCCCATACCCCGCGTGACGTTGGGATATTCTTAACAATTTTGCACAAAAGGAGTCGCCACTAGCCTATTGGGGTCGGCTAGAAACCAAGTGAGGCATGGGAGCGTGCCTCACTTCCTACGTGACCGAGAGAATCTAGGTTCGGGGACTTGATTACACTAATTAACCAATTAGTGCCCTTTCGTACCTAATCTTGTTCATTTTAACAAAATGATTTTTGACAGGCAGTTTGAATTGATTTTATACTTATCCACTAACATATAAGGTGATCATGCGGGTGCGCAATCATTAAAGTAATAATCATAACTGTCAAGATCCTAATTGCCATAAAATTAAACACATGCAATCAAACATAATTAGATATCAAATTAAACATGCAACATAATCAATATGCGAGCACATAAAGGTCTAATTACTCTAAAATGACAATACATGGCAAGTCCTAATCAAACCCCATCATTTTTTTTTTTATTTTCGAAATTTTTAATTAATTAATTTTTTTTAAAATTTTTTAAAAGAAAAATAACTAATTTCTAATTTTTAAATATATATTTTTTTGGATTTTTCGAAATTTTTTTAATAATGATTTTTAAAATTTTTAAAATTTTTAAATTTTAATTTTTTTAAAGAAAATATTTTAAATTAATTTTAAATTAATTTTTTTATTTTAAAAGGTGAAGCTGGGTCGGGACGGGTCCGGTCTCCGACCGGACCGGGTTTGTTCGGCAAGCCCAAGGCGGCCCGAAGCTTGGGCCCGGCCAAGAAGCCTCCCCTCCTCTTTTTTTTTTTTTTTTTAAAAAAAAAAAATTACTCGCGAGCCCACGGCCGGGTTGATTCCGGGCGGTGGGCTGCGGAGCCGGGGAGAGACCGAAGCGGGCCCGGGTCGCAGACTGGCCCGGCTCGGCCGCGCTCCCCGGTCCGGCGGCACACGGTCGCGACCCGGGGAGCGCGACGGTGGGAAGACAGGGGGGAGGGGGAGGCACCGGTGATCCGGTTGGAGCCGCGACGGTGCCGCCTTGCCTCGGAAGGATGCGGTCTGGCTTTTTGGCTGACGGCGGCAGCAAACCGACGACTAAAAGACCGGCATGGACTCTACACGGAGGAAACGGGGGGAGAGCCCGCTTGGGCATTACAAAACGGGTAGAGGGCATGGGCAAACCACGGGGTTTCGGCCTAAACCGGACCCGGCGACAACGGCGGTGACTAGCAAGCAAAGCAACAACAGACAGGAAGCTAAAAGGGACCTACGGAGGCCGAAGCTTGCCCGAAACGGACGGAACGAACTCCGGCCAACTCGAGCTCAAGCTGCACACCAAGTATTTGATGAAATGCCAACCGAGTTCCAACGGAATGGCGGCTTGGAGACGCGTCTGCGACGGTGGCGCGGCGATGGCTTGGAGGACGGAGCAGCGAGGCAGCAGCCGGGCGGGGACGGCGACGCGAGCTGGAGCGCGAATCGTGGGTCGTCCGTCGCGGCGTCGATTTGTCACGGGCGGGGGTGGGCGCAGTTGGTCTAGCGGCAGCAAGCAAAAGCCCTTAGTCTTCTCAGACTTCCCCCTTTTCTCTCTCCCCCCTCGCCCTCGATTTCTCCCTGTTCTTCCTCCGAATTCTCTCCGCTCGATTGGCGTCGGGAGCTACGGCGACGGGTACGATGAGTCGACGCTCGGAGAACGGCGGCGGCGTCGCGGCCGGGCTGCGGACGTCGCGGGGGTAGCGGTGGTGCGGCGAGGGCGAGGCTGAAGCGCAGCAACGTCGCGGCTCTGGGCGCGACAACGGCACGGACGGGATCGCGGGCGGTGGTGGCTCGGGGTCGGCGTTCGGCGCGGCGGAGAGCGGGTGGTGACGGCAAGAACGACACGAACGGCGACGGTGGAGTCTTCTTCCACCCGAGCTCGCTCTCCTCTCTCTCCTCTCTGTTTGTGCCTCCCCCCCCTCTTTTTTTTTTCTCTCCCTTTTTTCTACGAGATCTCTCCCTACTTCTCTTCCTTTCGCTCGCGTGCGCCGAATCGGCTCCGCGTGCGTCCGAATCGACTCCCCCCAACCCGCCGACCTGCCCGGTGAGATGATGCTGTCTCCTCCTGCCTTCCCTCGCTCGCTTTCGGCTTCGCCATTTACCCAAGCGGACAGCTGCTTTCGCCGCTGGTTCCCCGTGCGTAAAACGGGCGAGGGAGAAGACAACGAGGTGGGCCGGGCCGAGGGAAGAAGAGGGCTGGGTCGTGCGAGGGGAAAAGATAAAAAGAAAAAAGAAAAAGGAAAGGGGGGAGGTTTGAACCCAAGCCCACGCGGGAGAAAATAAAAGGAAAAAGGGGGCCGGGTCGGGCCAAGGCCGGATCCGGCCCGACCCGGACCTCACAACTCTTTTTTTTTTTTTTTTAAAGGAGATTAATAGCTAAATTTTTTTGATCTTGATTCTGGTTGATTTTTGTTTTATACTATTTAAAAGATAAAAAACTAGGTGTCAACATTTGCCCCTCTTTGAATGTAGCCTCGAAGAGGTTGCAATCAAAGACAAACGACACCTAAATTATTTTGGCGATAGAAAGACCCTAGGCGCATATGCACATATTAGGTTGACGAAAAGGACTCATAATTATGAAAATGCGTCTTGTCAATAAGGTGAAGAAAGACTTCGGGCTGCAGAAGCCCATCGAATCATAAAAAGTGATGAAGACTCCAGGATACAAGGCTGTCCGGGTCATAAGAAGTGAGGAAGACTCCAAGATACAAGGCTCTCCGGGTCATAAGAAGTGATGAAGACTCCAGGATACAAGGCTCTCCGGGTCATAAGAAGTGAGGAAGACTCCGGGATACAAGGCTCTCCGGGTCATAAGAAATGATGAAGACTCCGGGATACAAGGCTCTCCGGGTCATAAGAAGTGAGGAAGACTCCGGGATACAAGGCTCTCCTCGGGTCATAAGAAGTGAGGAAGACTCTAGGATACAAGGCTCTCCGGGTCATAATAAGTGATGAAGACTCCAGGATACAAGGCTCTCCGGGTCATAAGAAGTGAGGAAGACTCCAGGATACAAGGCTCTCCGGGTCATAATAAGTGATGAAGACTCCAGAATACAAGGCTCTCCGGGTCATAATAAGTGATGAAGACTCCAGGATACAAGGCTCTCCGGGTCATAAGAAGTGAGGAAGACTCCAGGATACAAGGCTCTCCGGGTCATAATAAGTGATGAAGACTCCAGGATACAAGGCTCTCCGGGTCATAAGAAGTGAGGAAGACTCCAGGATACAAGGCTCTCCGGGTCTTAAGAAGTGAGGAAGACTCCAGGATACAAGGTTCTCCGGGTCATAAGAAATGATGAAGACTCCAGGATACAAGGCTCTCCAGGTCATAAGAAGTGAGGAAGACTCCAGGATACAAAGCTCCACAGGTCATAAGAAGGGTGGAAGACTGAGGTCTCATCGTGTAAAAACGAGTTTTGATTGGGTATAATTGTCTCACCGTGTACGAACGGGTTTCGACCGAGAGGTAGGTTTCACCGTGTACGAACGGGTTTCGACCGAATGATAGTCTCACCGTGTACGAACGGATTTCGATTAAAAGGCAGACAAGTGTGGTTTATGGATGAACCCACCAATCTTGGAAATGACATGGTTTAAGGTTAACCATAAACCTTTGGAGATGGCATGGTTAAAGGCTGACCATGAACCTTTGGTTTTTTTAGGGAAGCACCCGCTAATCCCTTAGAAAACTGCATGGCTTCACTGATGAATCCTGTCAAACTCAACTTGAGCAAATGTCATTAGAGATGTCATCAAGAGACGTATTGACGATATTGCAGCAATAATTGAACAAAATAATCAAGCTAAGTCCATTTGCTTTAGAAAAACATTCGATGTCCATCAGCATCATGTGGCGCAAAGCTGTCATCTTGCTCGTGGATATATCATTAATCATCAAGTTCTCTAGGAGACAAGTTCTCATCGAACGGCTACGACTCGAGAAAAAGGTTCATTAAGCATGCCAAACTAGAGCTTCTTAGTCGAAAGGGTTTCTCACGCACTCTCAATAAAATGGCTACTTGATCCCATCCATTCATGTGGGAGATAATTGATTGCTGAAGGTATCTCACATAACCTATGTCGAAGGCTTCCGGAAACATTCGCAATGAGCACAATCTGATCAATCAAAAATGTCTTTTGAAAGGACCGCAATATAGGCTCAGTTAGGGCTTACACAAAGAAATTATTGCTTTGAGGCCAACAAAGGAACATTTGTCACTATCTTCATCGGCTTTAAAAGTCGAGAGCTTGGAAGATGAGACAAGATAAAATTACTTCCACTCCTTCAAGCAGTAGCTTCTTGGTGGTATTCTCATTTTCACTCAAACCATCCCAATCAGAAGAGACTTCGGAAGAGGGTTGTAATGTTGGCTTAGGAGAGGCTCGAAAGGCTTAAAATTTTCAATAGGTTTTTTAAGAGTCGGTGATCATCATGGCATCGTGACCAGGTCACTCGACCTTTCGAATCATTTGGCTTTTGAAATACAACGCATCTCGAAAGTCCCTTAACTAATCTTTTGTGCATGGGAGCTTTGCTCCTTTCTCTAATGTCCTTTGCTCTTGTGATGAATTTTTTTTTTTTTTGGCACAAGCACTTGGACCTTGATAATAAATTTTTTTTTTTTTTTCACATAAGATGCAACTTTTGGCTGTTTTTTTTTTTTTTTTTTTTTTTTTTTTTTTTAACGGGCATTGGCCTTGCTTTTACCGGGCACCGCTTTTTATGCCCCCTAATTTGTAGAACTCTTTGCTCTTTGAACTCTTGGAGCTCTTATGACTTTTGAGATGCTGTTCACATTTTCTCGTGACTCTTAATTGTATTTGGTCAATTCTCATGCCTTGCCCCAGTGAAGGGAGATGATCACCGCTCGGGGTTTAGAAATGAATAATCAAGCCCAAATTGGTTAAAGCAATGGATATCAGTGTTTGGGTAGAGAAGGAAATGCTCTTCTTCACTTTGGGATAAGTCAAGATCTAATGAGAATCCCTTTGAAGCTATCACCAGAAGATTGATTCAAATGAAAGTAATAGGATCTTTCCCAATCCTTTGCTTTACAACACATTTGTAACCTCCTATGCTGCCCCAATTTCAGGTTGTCCTCGACGGGGTATTTTGGAGGATCATCTCTATTTGGCCCGAAGGGCTAGCAATATATCGCTTGGCGTTTGGGTTTGATGAAGGAAATGCCTTTATCATTTCGATCTTCACGCTCAATGCGAATGGATCCTCCGTCCTAAGAGAAGGTTGTTTTTCACTCAACTCTTGAAAGTGTTCGAAGGATGTGTTTGGAAATGACTTACCTTTCTTCATCCTAAGCATTCCTTGTTTGGCATGATTAATGTTTCAACTTTTTATCCGAATAAAATCGTTCTTACGAGCTCCCCCCTTCAAGAATTACCGACATGAATCACGTATAGTGGCACCAAAAAATAGGTGGTACGAATGACGCCATGCCCCCGGCCTTTTTTTGCTTTTTTTTTTTTTTTTTTTTTCATTTAAGAAAAGAGATATCCAACCATTTGTGCGGAGACTTAATGGGTCTTTTGAATCGACTTTTCCTTCGCCATTTTCTTCATCGAACGGTAAGGTGCACGAAACACAAATAGATATGCATGTATGTGATATATGTATGATATCTATGATGCTATGCATGATGCCATGTGACTCAGATTGCGCATGAAGTGGTTCTTCGACCTTGATTTCAATCATGGAAAGTATTTCTTGACTGCATCTGAGTTTACAGGTCTAGGCAATTCACTACCATCCATTTCAACCAAAATCATAGCACCACCAGGCAGAATCTTTTTAATGACATACGGCCCTTCATAGTTCGGGGTGAATTTGCCACGAGGGTCAGTATAATCGGAAGCACTTTCCTCAGCACTAGGTCATTGACTTCAAAGTATCTAGGACGCACCCTTCGATTGAAGGCTTTTGCAACTCGTCTCTGATAACATTGGCCATGACACACAGCTTGCAATCTCTTCTCATCAATCAAGTTTAACTGCTCATGCCTCTGTTGCATCCACTCAATCTCATCGAACATAGATTGGGAAAGGACCCTTAGAGAAGGGACCTCAACTTCAACAGGTAAGACTGCCTCAATCCCATACACGAGTGAAAAAGGAGTTGCCCCTGTGGAGGTACAGATAGAAGTTTGATATGCCATTAGCGCGTAAGGAAAGTCTATTGTGCCAATCACGATAATTATCGGCAGTCTTCGATAGGATTTTCTTTATGTTCTTGTTCGCCGCCTCCTTGCTCCATTCATCGAGGACGATACGGTGACGAGTTCAAATGCTTAATTCGAAACTCACTAAACAATCCATCCACGACTTTGTTGTTCAAATTAGTGCCATTGTCGGTAATGATCGCCTCTGGCACCCCGTAACGAGCGATAATGTCGCGACGAATGAACTTCGCCACATTCTTGGCAGTAACATTAGCATACGAATTGGCCTCGATCCACTTGGTAAAATAATCTATCGCCACCAGGATAAATCGATGCCCATTTGAAGCTTTGGGGTTAATGGGCCCAATCACGTCAATTCCCCACATTGAAAAGGGCCAAGGTTGAGACATTTGGTGAAGTTCATTTGGAGGGGCATTTATCCTATCTCCATAAATCTGGCACTGGTGACACCGTCGTACATGCTGAATGCAGTCGGACTCCATGGTCAGCCAATAATAACCGAGTCGCATGATTTTTCTTACCAAGAAGTGTCCATTCATATGGGGGCCACACTCCTCTTCATGTATCTCCTTCATCAAACGGTCGGCTTCTTTAGCGTCGACACACCTTAGCAATGTCGAGTCGAAGGACCTTTTGTAGATGACATCTCCACTAGCGAAGAATTTCGATGCTAACTTTATTAAATGCTTTCTATCTGCTGCTTCACTTCCTTCGGGAAATTCACCATTCTGCAGATACTTCAAGATGTCGTGATACCAAGGCTGTCCGTCCGGTTCTTCTTCAATCGTCATGCAATAAGCGGGCGCCTAAAGATTTCAATTCTTAATGGTTCAATATCTAAGCCTCCAGCTACTTGTAACATTGAAGACAAGGTAGCTAGGGCATCAGCAAACTGATTTTGAGACCTTGACAAGTATTCAAATGCTATTTCTTGAAATTCTTCCGTCAACTTCCCCAGGAACTCATGATACGGAATCAATTTAGAATCATGTGTTTGCCATTCGCCTTTAGTCTGTAAGATGATAAGGGCTGAATCACCATAAACTTGCATCTTTCGGATCTTCATGTCAATAGCAGCTTGAAGGCTGAGAATGCATGCTTCATATTCCGCAATATTATTCGTGCAAGGGAACGTCAATTTAGCGGCAACGGGGTAATCTGACCGTGCAGGGAGATAAGAAGCGCCCGGTACCCGACCCAGCCAAATTAACGCACCATCGAAGTACATCGTCCATTTGTCACTTGATACAAGTAAAATTTGCTCCTCGCACCACTATCCTCGTCGGACGTCCTGGACCTCTCGGGACTTTACGCCAACAAGTCTGCTATGGCGCGACCTTTAACGGACTTCGCCCCAAGCTTTGAACGTCAAACTCGAAATTAAGATTTGCCACTTGGCCAACTTGCCAACTAATGCTTTGGCTTCTCCGGGAGGTACGATGGGATCATTTTCAGTCACCAACAGATTCGGTGATGAAGTGTGTATTGCCATGACTGTGCAAAACCCAAATCAAGGCCACACAAGTTCTCTCAACTTCTGTGTAGTTCATCTCGGAAATAGTAAACTTCTTGCTCAAGTAGTATATCGCGCATTCTCTCCCGTCATTTGGTCTTTTCTGTGCTAACATGGCTCCCAACGATTCATCATGTATGGTCAAGTACAAAATTAGGGGAATTTTAGGGAGAGGGGGTACTAAGACTGGGGCGTGAGTGAGATAGTGTTTTATCTTCTCAAAGGCACCCTGGCACTCGATATCCCACTCAATCTTCGCGTTCTTTTTCAGGAGCTTGAAGAATGGTCTCGCTGTTTCAGACAACTGACAGATGAACCTTGCCACATAATTGAGCCGCCCCATCAAGCTGCGAACTTCCCTGGTGGTGGTCGGGGATCGTAAATCACAGATAGCCTTAACCTTTGACGGATCAATCTCGATGCCCTTGTTACTAACCATGAACCCTAACAGCTTCCCCGATCTTGTCCCAAAAATGCATTTTGTGGGATTGAGACGTAACTTGAATTTCCGAAGACGTTTGAACAGCTTTTGCAAGATTCCAACATGGTCCTCACCCTGTCTTGACTTTGCAATCATATCATCCACGTATACCTCGATCTCCTTGTGCATCATGTCATGAAACAACGTGACCATGGCCCTTTGATACGTTGCCCCAGCATTCTTTAGACCAAAAGGCATCACTTTGTAGCAAAAAGTTCCCCAAGGAGTTATGAATGATGTTTTGCTCATATCCTCCTTCTTCATACGGATTTGATTATATCCGAAAAACCGTCCATGAAGGAGAATAACTCAAATCCCCGTCTTTGTCAACCAAGACATCGATATGTGGGAGTGGAAAATCGTCTTTGGGGCTTGCTCGATTTAGATCACGATAGTCAACACATACCCTGACTCGCCCATCTTTCTTCATTACAGGCACGATATTTGCTACCCAATCAGGATAACGTGTCACTTCGATAAAATCTACTTTCAGCAGCTTCATTACTTCTTCTTCGATCTTCTTGGACAATTCGGGTTTAGTTCTCCTGAGTCTTTGCTTCTTGGGTGGCATATCAGGATCTGTTGGTAGAGCATGTTCCACAATTTCGGGGTCCAATCCCGGCATGTCGGCATATGTCCAGGCAAACGCATCTTGATATTCTTTCAAAAGATTAGTCGTCTTTTCCGCTTCTGACTCTGAGAGACATGCCCCGATCCTTACTTCCCTGACATTCTCTGCATCACCTAAATTTATGGTGATTGTTCGCTCTTCGGTCAACGGCTTCAATCCTTCATATCGATTCCATTCGCGTTCAATCCCCTTCTGATCGTCATCGTCAGTGTCATCGGAACATGGGAGACTTTCTTCATGCACGTCCGAGTCATATGCGTCCTTATTATGATTATGCATAATGTAATGCCTGAGATGCAATAAAATGAGTTAGAGCAATGTCGACAATAAAAATAATGCACGTCTTTTTTTTCGAAATTTTTTTTTTGAAGTATCTTTGTAAAAGTTTCAAGAACTCATCCTCATATCCTCGGATTTCCTCGTCCTTGCAAGGCAGTCAAATAAGGGAGCATGTGGAGACCTAGGCCTCGGTGACCATCATAGGACTAGTTTGATGTGCCTCCACATGTCCTTAATAAAACATGTGTCCATTTTATTGAATGAGGAAAGATAAGGCCGTATTTTAACACACACCACCCACGACCAACGGCTCAAGATCGGGGTTGACCATAGTTCACATTACAAATGACATAAACGGGAAATAAAGAAAGAAAAATTACGAGATCCCACGCAGGGGAGAAGACATAAAAGAAAAGACTAGGCTAGACGAGAACCGCCCTACTTTGAAGGGACAACCATGACTTCAGAGGACTCAGCCTCCTCGCATGCCAGGATGGCACATATGACGTCTTCCTCGAATAGCTCAGTCACACCATAGATGTCCCCCTCTTCCTCGAATAACATCCTTGGAGGTCCTGGAAATGTTTCTTCCAACAACGGATGAAACGGGCCTTGATCGCCCTCACCCTCCTCGGTTTGGGCAATACGTTCACTCCAATCTCTATACCCACCTCGGCCTCCTCGGGCATTCCGGCCTCTCTGCCTTCCACGGCCCCCTCGGTTGCCATGACGACCTTGCTCGCTACGACCTTCTCGCCCCTCAACATATCCTAGGCCTCTCCTCTTCGAGTTTTTATGAGCTTCAATGGGCTTTCGCACACCCTGACCGTGTGATCCAAGGCCCTCTCCAGGATTATACCCACTTGCCAACATAATCTTTCCCGCAGCTATGGCCGGCTTAGACAAATTAGGAGCCTTTGTGAAGGACCCTACAGGTACATGGACCATGGATACCAGCTCGAGGGTTTGAAAGCTGGATTCCTCGGTACACTCTGGCTCCACATAGGGGATGGCTGTTTCGTGATAGATCTTGAAGTCGGATTCTCCATGGACCGTGATAAGCCTGTTGTCCACCACAAATCGTACTTTCTGATGGAGGCTGTGAGGCAACCGCTTTTCTTGCTGTGTGGATCCACGGTCTCCCTAGCAGAAAATTAAAAGCACTTGGTATATCTAACACTTGGAACACGGCTTGGAAAAGTACAGGGCCAATCAGCAGCTCAAGCTCAATTTCCCCTATCACATCCTTCTTCATCCCATCAAAAGCCCGCACAGTCGACTTGCCCGTACGGATTCTCCCAAGGTCAATGCCAAGACGGTGGAGAGTAGCCAACGGGCATATATTGAGTGCCGAACCGTTATCAATCAATACTCTGCAAACAAGAGTGCTTTCATGTTTCACCGAGATATGTAGCGCTTTGGTATGATTAGGACCATCGGGGGGGAGATCTTCATCAGTAAAGGAAATTTGATCTTTTAATAGAACGGCCCCAACGAACTCCTCTAATTGGATTTCATCAATTGACTACGCACATGCACCTCGTTAAGGACTTTTAGCAAGATGTCCCTATGCTTCTCGGAAGATTTGAATAATTCTAGGAGGGAGATTTGAGCCGGCAACTTCCGCAGTTGATCCACCACGTTGAACTCACTAGACTTTACTACCGCCAAAAATTGCTTTGCCTCCTCCTCGGTCACGGCCTTCTTTTCTATTCCCTTATCAGGTGTGTAACAGCGGCCTGATCGCGTGACAACATCTACCTCATTTGTTCCGTAACCCCAAGGTACATCTTTGGAATCGAATTTGGGAGGATACTCCAGCATTACCATTCTGTCTTCCTCCTGGGGAGGCAATTCAATCGTGACCGGCATTGTGTTTCCTCCCGTGACTTCGATTGTCGACATCTCTTCGACCATAAGGTCGATCACTGTGGGTTCAGCAATTTCCAGCTCGATATCGCCTGCGAGCTCCTCATCGGACAATTCAATCACCATCGGGGTAATCATAGCTATCAACCCTTCCTCGTATAAAGCTGGGGTCTTCGAAATTCCATGCATAACCTTCCTCGCCCGAGACATACCAGCAAAGTTGAAGAAAGATGAGCGGAATGATGATGGCATTGTCACGGATACGACATCCTCTTCCGCTTCTCCGCATCTAATTACTCTCATGGTTATCATCCTACGGACGCGGTTCAATTTCTCTTCTAGGGTCACATCCTCCTGGCCTTCATAGTATCCCGCTAGCACTAGGGATTCATACAACTTGGAAGCATCCAATACTAGAGGTTGCTGACTCGCCCGTGTGTCCTCAGAAATTGAGTTCACTCCCCCTACATGATTTGGTAGAGGGTTCTGTTGCACATTGGGTTGAGTTTCCCTGAAAGTCAAAATGTTCTTGTCTAGAAGCTGTTGAACTTTGTATCTTAGCATGTGACAATTATCTACATCATGCCCCCTTTCTCCCATGTGGTATTCACGAGTCTTGGTTATATCGAATCCGGCGAACCTCGGGGGGTTATCTCTAGGCACTTCCTTTGCGACCATCCTCTTTTCAAGAAGCGTGGGCAATAACTTTGACAGCGGGCGTGGTAGTGGAGAAAACCCCTTTCGAAACGGCCTATTGCTATTATCAAATGCTTGTGATGAACTACCTGGAACCATCGTAGGCTTGTGCGCGGGTGTTGCGGTTGGCCGAGGGAAATGGGGCTCTTGCACAAGTGCTACTTCAATTGCGGCCTCCTTATCTTTTCTTGCTGGGAATTTCTTCGCGCCTCCGGTTGAAATCTTTCCCTCAACCATTGCCCATTCAACTCCCTCACCTACCTCAACTAGCTGTGAAAATGTTTGGCAACCCGAGAATACTAACCCTTGGAAGTATTCAGAGGGCAATGTCTTGAGGAACAGCTGCTTCATCTCCCTCTCATTCAAAGCTGGCTTCACTTGTGAGGCCATGGTCCTCCACCTTTGCGCGAAAGCCTTGAATGACTCATTCCTCTTCTTCTCAACGCGAGTCAACTCTTCTCTTGTGGGGGCAAGCTCGGTGTTAAACCGGTATTGTTGTAAGAACTCATTGGTTAAGTCGTCCCAACTAGTGAATTCTTCAATGTCAAGCGCAATGAACCACGTCAGAGCAATGCCTTCCAAACTATCTTGGAATGTGTGTATGAGGAATGGCACGTTGTCAGCATAGCGAGCCATTTTTCTCATGTAATACCTAAGGTGGGTCCTTGGGCATCCCGTCCGTCATACTTTCTTGTGAACTCGGGCTCCTGGAAATTCTCAGGAAAGCTCGTCTTTGTGTATGGAGATAACCTATCAGCTCCTTTCAACTCGTAACCTTGCAAGACACATAGTCGCTCTTCCATCTTTGCCAAACGTTTTTCACTCTCGTCACTTAGGCGAGGTGTTGGGTTTTCCTTCGGAGGAGGATCCAAATTGACGATGATTGGTGTGGCAGAAGGAGCTTCTCCGGCGATTTCTTTCCCGGGGAGATCAGCAACGTGCGTGCCTCCCGTCGATGGAGAAGCATGTCCTGATAACGCAGGAGTGGATGTTCCAGTGACAGCTACGACGGGGGGCTCCTTAAGCTTCTGGCTTATTTCAAGCATCATTGCGGTGAGTTGGGCCAGCTGGTCCTCCATCTTGGCCATACGCACGTTGGTGTCATCGTTCTCCATTCTAACTTTTGCGCGTGTGCGAATTAGGGATCTTCGCTTGGCCGTGTCGACGATCAGTAGAAGACAATCGATCGGTTAGTACCTAAAGCAAAGGTAGATAAGCATATATAAGTGCAAGTAATAATTAGGCGGTCGGTCCATGACAAAGATCTAATCGCCCCAATTTGCTCGTTTCATTGAAAGCCCGGTTGCTACATAATACAAGAAAAAACACAAAAGAAAACCCTTAAACAACAAAGCTATTTCAAAGACGAAAAGACATTCTCCTAACTCCCAATTTTCAACATCGAGACTCGAGACAAACTCCATAATATTGCAACATATGCGAATATGGTCCCGCTACATATTGCGCTCGACTCAATCTAACTAATGAGGATGGCTTCCACTTGTGGTAGCTCCACTAACTCGGGTTAACTTCGAAGCACGCTCCTCGGCTTCCTTGAGCTCCCTTTTGAGGCGCTTGATCTCGGCTTGGTGGGTGATCTTCAATGGCACTTCAGGAATCTTCGGGCGGAGGCTTTCTAGAATCTTGTGTTTAAGAATGTACTCCTTCGAGGCATAATAGGTTTTCTCTTGCCCCTCCAACTCCTCTTCAGGCCATATTAACTTCCGAGGGTGGCACATATCCCACATCGACTTGACCAACGCAACGGAGTCTTCGTGGTCTTGGCATCCGTCAGGGAAGTCTATCTGAGCGGGTCCTCTGGATTGCCGGCGGAAGCTGTTGAATCTCTTGAAACTGACGGGTGACTCGAGTCGGGTAATATTCGGTGACTCCAGTGATTCCCAATAAAGGAATAGGCCCAGTAAGCCCGCACACAAACCGCGCTTCTTGAACTCGAAACCATTTGGCATGCCATTGGAAATCCTCAGGTCCGGGGTTGGTCATGAAAACTAGCCACTCAGAATAATGATAATCAGGGGCAAACTTTTTCCTATCTCTAAACTTTAGGATGGGGTGGCCAAAGTCAGAAATGTCGCTCACAGTCATCAAGCTACCGAACCCCTTAATGTGAGAGAAAAACCAAATTTGCAAGAGTGCAGGAGGAGCATGGAAAACTTTGTCTTTATTTTCTTTAAAACGAGTAAGGGAAAGAAAAGTTTCAGTCAAGATAGCATTAACAAAACTCTTTCCCATACATACTTCATGAACTACCCACGCTACGGAAGGGTTAATAGCATTTCTACAATGTGGGAATATCACAAACCCAAAGAAAGCTAGCAAGAATATCTTATTCTTTTGGAAAGATTGGGCATTTTGAAAAAGCTCATTTAGAAATGAAAATGGGCAGGTTTTGCGATTGGCTTTCAAAACTTTTCTCACATCATCTTTTTTAATTTTAAGGAAATCAGATAAGGTCGATGCATGTTCAATTCCTACGAGTGGGCTAACCAACTCCGACGCTAAGGGTTTTCCAATGGCAATACTGTATTCCTCCAAGGTTGGAGTAAGCTCGTGATCACCGAATATGAACGTGCAAGTTGCGGGGCACCAAAAATGCGCTAACGCTCGCACGACACCATAATGAGTCTCTATCTCTAATAGGGGGAGTAATCGTCCGACATAAGATCGCACCCAATCACGGCCAGTCAGATCCAGTCCATCCCACCACGTGCGGAGCTCGGCCCTCGGGGCGGAAAAGATGTGAAGCTCGGGTACCCCCATCGTATGCCAACCAAAGTTATGACAAACCTAATTTGTCATGGACCGACCAAAAAAAAAAGCGAATAAATAAATTGCACAGAAAAGGATTCGAAAAACTTACCATATTCATTGAGTAGCAATGCCAATGACATAAACATGCGCATGGGCGGTGGTTCGATTTCTACTCTAGACAGCTCAAAATGAAGCCATGGGATCACCGGACTGAACCAGCAAGGTCGCGGCTAGGTCGGGTTACCCATGACTCCGGCTTTGTCAAAGAACCGACCCGTGTCGCGCGGTTGCAGACCGGGGTGGGTACCTTCGACATGAAGAAAGAAATTTCGGGGTTAAGGTGGGCGACTCGTACTACACGGTTGTAGTCGGAGTGGTATCCACCTCAACACCATCCTAAGTGATCCTATGCGGCCCAGGTCCGGCGGGTTGTGTGTGCTATGGTGTAGTGCAATGCAGGGGATGCAAGCATGACAATTCATAAGCAATCAATACTCCATACATGGACAATAAACCATACATTCCTTCACCTCCCTACAAAACAAAAGTGAGCAAACACTTCCCCTTATACCTCCCATTCTACAAAAACATTTAACACCTTTAATGTTAGGGACTAACCTGAAATCCTCGCTGCCAAACAAAAATATTTTTTGAACAAGATTAATATTGGCCTAAGTCCTCTAAGGTTTAAAACCAAACCAATTCCCCAGTGGAGTCGCCAAGCTGTCGCGACCTACCCTCGGGGGGAGGGAGCAGGCTTAGGGGTATTGCCTAAAGGACGGGCCTAAGGCCCATGATTAGGCGCAGGCTCTCCCAAGCCCATACCCCGCGTGACGTTGGGATATTCTTAACAATTTTGCACAAAAGGAGTCGCCACTAGCCTATTGGGGTCGGCTAGAAACCAAGTGAGGCATGGGAGCGTGCCTCACTTCCTACGTGACCAGAGAATCTAGGTTCGGGGACTTGATTACACTAATTAACCAATTAGTGCCCTTTCGGTACCTAATCTTGTTCATTTTAACAAAATGATTTTTGACAGGCAGTTTGAATTGATTTTATACTTATCCACTAACATATGAGGTGATCATGCGGGTGCGCAATCATTAAAGTAATAATCATAACTGTCAAGATCCTAATTGCCATAAAATTAAATACATGCAATCAAACATAATTAGATATCAAATTAAACATGCAACATAATCAATATGCGAGCACATAAAGGTCTAATTACTCTAAAATGACAATACATGGCAAGTCCTAATCAAACCCCATCATTTTTTTTATTTTCGAATTTTTTAATTAATTAATTTTTTTTAAATTTTTTTAAAAGAAAAATAACTAATTTCTAATTTTTAAATATATATTTTTTGGATTTTTCGAAATTTTTTTAATAATGATTTTTTTAAATTTTTTTTAAAGAAAATATTTTAAATTAATTTTAAATTAATTTTTTTTATTTTAAAAGGTGAACTGGGTCGGGTGGGTCCGGTCTCCGACTGAGACCGGTTTGGTTCGGCAAGCCCAAGCGGGCCCGAAGCTTGGGCCCAGCCCAAGAAGTCTCCCCTCCTCTTTTTTTTTTTTTTTTTAAAAAAAAATTACTCGCAGGCCCACGGCCCGGGTTGATTCCAGGCGGTGGGCTGCAGCGGGGAGAGACCGAGCGAGGCCGGGTCGCAGACTGGCCCGGCTCGGCCCGCGCTCCCCCGGGGCCGGCGGCGCACGTCGCGACCAGGGAGCGCGACGGTGGGGAAGACAGGGGGGAGGGGGAGGCACCGGCGATCCGGTTGGAGCCGCGACGGTGCCGCCTTGCCTCGGAAGGATGCGGTCGGCTTTCCGGCCGACGGCGGCAAAGCAAACCGACGACTAAAAGACCGGCATGGACTCTACACGGAGGAAACGGGGGGAGCCCGCTTGGGCATTACGGCGAACGGGTAGAGGGCATGGGCAAACCACGGGGTTTCGACCTAAATCGGACCCGAGGCGACAACGGCGGTGACTAGCAAGCAAAACAACAACAGACAGGAAGCTAAAAGGGACCTACGGAGGCCGAAGCTTGCCCGAAACGGACGGAACGAACTCCGGCCAACTCGAGCTCAAGCTGCACACCAGGTATTTGATGAAATGCCAACCTGAGTTCCAACGGGAATGGCAGCTTGGAGACGCGTCTGCGACGGTGGCGGCGGCGATGGCTTGGAGGACGGAGCAGCGAGGCAGCAGCGGCAGGGACGGCGACGCGAGCTGGAGCGCGAATCGCGGGTCGTCCGATTGCGGCGTCGATTTGTCACGGGCGGGGGTGGGCGCGGTTGGTCCGGGCGGCAAAGCAAGCAAAAGCCCTTAGTCTTCTCGGACTTCCCCTTTTCTCTCTCCCCCTCGCCCTCGATTTCTCCTGTTCTTCCTCCGAATTCTCTCCGCTCGATTGGCGTCGGGAGCTACGGCGACGGGTACGATGAGTCGACGCTCGAAGGGCAACGGCGTCGCGCAGCCGGGCTGCGAGACGTCGCAGGGGGTAGCGGTGGTGCGGCGAGGGCTGAGGCTGAAGCTGCAGCAGCGTCGCGGCTCCTGGGCAGCGACAACGGCACGGACGGGATCGCGGGCAGTGGTGGCTCGGGGTCAGCGTTCCGGCGCGGCAGAGCGGGTGGTGACGGCAAGAACGACACGAACGGCGACAGTGAGTCTTCTTCCACCCGAGCTCGCTCTCCTCTCTCTCCTCTCTGTTTGTGCCTCCCCCCCTCTTTTTTTTTTTCTCTCCCTTTTTTCTACAGATCTCTCCCTACTTCTCTTCCTTTCGCTCGCGTGCGCCTGAATCGGCTCCGCGTGCGTCCGAATCGACTCCCCCCAACCCGCCGACCTGCCAGCGAGATGATGCTGTCTCCTCTGCCTTCCCTGCCCCCTGCTTTCGGCTTCGCCATTTACCCAAGCGGACAGCTGCTTTCTGCTTCGCTGGTTCCCCGTGCAGAAAACGGCTGAGGGAGAAGACAACGAGGTGGGCCGGGCCAGAGGGAAGAAGAGGGCTGGGTCGTGCGAGGGGAAAAGAAGAAAAGAAAAAAAGAAAAAGGAAAGGGGAGGGTTTGAACCCAAGCCCACGCAGGGAGAAAATAAAAGGAAAAAGGGGGCCGGGTCGGGCCAAGGCCGGATCCGGCCCGACCCGGACCTCACAACTCTTTTTTTTTTTAAAGGAGATTAATAGCTAAATTTTTTTGATCTTGATTCTGGTTGATTTTTGTTTTATACTATTTAAAAGATAAAAAACTAGGTGTCAACATAACCTTGATACTCAATTTGCAAAGGCTTACATTCTATAGCATATATATCTTTCTGGGCTCTTAACCCGGCCTCACATTTATGTTCATTGTTATATTCCTGTTCTCAGCTAAAATTTCATATACCTTTCTCGGCCTTTTTGGCTAAAAAAAATAGAAGAATTCCTGAGAATAGTGTTGTGATAATGACCCCAAAACTTGCTTTTTCAGAAAAAGATATCCGTGTTATATATATTTCAGTTGTCATAGAGACAAATCAATTACAGGTCATCCATGTGGCAATTTGGTCTCAAGCGAGTCAAAATATTCCCTCTAAAGTTTGTAATTATAGAACAAATATAATATTATATCATTCATATTGGACTATGGTCTATGAACACATACCTAAAAGTTGTCTGATAAAGGTTGTCATCTTCCCAACATGAAGTGGTTGCAATGTCTCTGTGAGACTTTCATAAACCATCACATGCCAAAGTCATGTACGCTCGGCCAATTTTCTAATAAGTCCGAATTGGCAGACTATTCAACATGATCTTATGATATTTAAAGTAGCACATTTATCATAGCTGTTTTTTTTTTCCCATTGATATATAGTCAGCCTCCTGACATATTATTTGGGTTTTTGTAATATCTTTCAGTGTATCAATACTCAAGCACAAATTTTTTAAAAAGCCTAAACTGCAACACGAGATGTAGAAGCTATCATGCAGTTTGTCGATAGGCTTTTATGTGATCTAAGAATGAAGTAAATCAAACACTCAATTGAGTGTTCAACTAAGGTCCAGGT
This sequence comes from Eucalyptus cladocalyx, assembly GCA_017140615.1. Taxonomy (NCBI): domain Eukaryota; kingdom Viridiplantae; phylum Streptophyta; class Magnoliopsida; order Myrtales; family Myrtaceae; genus Eucalyptus; species Eucalyptus cladocalyx. Next base: position 53,509,513 of record CM029523.1, on the reverse strand, counting down.
ACCATAGTGGTTGTTATCTAAATCAGTTATACGTGGCAGCTAGAAGGGCAAGGAAAGAAAAAGTGCATGATTTTTCTTACATTGACTTGGGGTCCAACTTTTTCTTAGGTTAATTAATTTCAAATGGTAAGTTAAACTTTGGATGTGTTTGTTTTAGCAAAAAAATTCTTAATAGAGGAAAATGTTTTTCTTGAAAATCATTTTTTAAGAAAATTATTAGTTTTTCAGTTGTTCAGTGGTGTGTTTGAAGGTGAGAATTATAAAAATTTACTATCTTCATTATAATTATTTTGTGATCTAATGTAAGATATTAAGATGATATGGAAATTATTATCTCAGATATTAATAATGTACAAGATAAATTTTAATTTTTTTATTATCAAATAAAGCAACCTTAAAAAAGGATGTAAAACAATATAAAATGCAAATATTTAGCAATGTTAAATCTCTCGGTGGTCAAAAAGCTTGACGAGAGAATGGTTTTTCATTCTTTTCTTCTCTTTTTCTCCATCTTTGTGTTCCTCCTTCCTCTTTGCTCGTCCTCTTTCATGTTCTAATTGACCATCACCGTCACTGCCCGCGCCCATCTCTCTCTGCCCCTCCCCGTGCGCCCTTGAACTCGGATCGGAAGTCGCCTAAGGCCAACAATTCATCCACTGGTACTCTATCTACAATAATCTTATAACATAAATGGAATTTCATCCAACTTTTTCCAAATTACTCCAATTTCTTATTTCTCCTTTTCCTCTTTACGTAGAGCATATTCTTATTTCAAAAAATAAAATTGGTATCAACTTGCCAATTGCAATTCGGTCCAAGTCGCTGGCAAGTGGGAAGGGCTATTTTTCTCCCCTTGTGACTGTTCTAGAAAATTGCGGGTCCGTGCCAATGAAGTGAAGACTTTCAAACGATTAAACTTAAACCAAAAAAAAAAAAAAAAAAAGATGAGGAAAAACAAAGCCTTGGTCGGTTAGTCCACCGTGGAGTGCTCTGAGCTCTCTTGAACGTCCATGTGAAGGCCTTAAAAGCTAAGCCCCTTTCAAGAGTCTATAAATAGCTCCTCGGTCCTTTATCTTCTGCATCAAACTCAAGTTCTTCCGCTAGTAAGAAGCACTTACGCATATTCCTTCATATTCTCCACAAATTTCTGGTTCGATTCCTTTCCTCTCCCAAGACAAAAACATGGGTGTCACCACATTTACCCAAGAATTCACCACCCCCATTGCTCCATCTAGAATGTTCAAGGCTTTGATTGTTGATTCTCACAACCTGATTCCCAAGATTGCCCCTCAGGGTATTAAGAACATCGAGTTCGTCGAAGGAGATGGAGGAGTTGGAAGTATCAAGGTCACCAACTTCGCCGAAGGTTAGTTTATAATGATGCTCAAAGAGTCCCCTTGGTTTCACAATTATATGAATGTCTCTTTATTTATATACTTTCTATAGAATGCTATTTGATTTTTGCATGGCATTATAGGTGGTCACTTGAAGTTCTTGAAGCACAAAATCGATGCTCTTGACACCGAGAACTTGGTCTGCAAGTACACTTTGATTGAAGGTGACGTGATATTTGACAAGATCGAATCGATTGTCTACGAGGTTCAATTCTTGGCTTCAAGTGATGGTGGATGCGTTTGTAAAATGACTAGTGAATACCACACTAGAGGGGATGTGGAGCTTAAGGAAGATGATATCAAGCAAGGCAAAGAAAAAGCTATGGGACTCTACAAAGTTGTTGAAGAGTACCTATTGGCTAACCCCAATGTTTATGTTTAAATCACAACTTCTTGTGACATTTCCATCATGCGTCATTGTGCTGTATGTTCCCTTATCTGTCACTATAAGGGGTATGCAAGCGTGATCTATTGTAATTTTGAGTGCGATTGAATGGTAACTCTGGGTGTTATTAATAAATTTCCATTGGAATTGTTGATGTTTTAATATCAGATTGGAGTGAAGAGTTCTCATAATTGACTCTTCACGCTTTCATTTTCATGTTTCCTATATTGATGTCCCAATCATTTAAATCAACAAATCATCTAGTGTTAACTCCTAAATTTCGCCAGCAAGTTCATCATCTAGTTTTTTTTTTTTTTTGAATGAAAATCAGTTCCAAAATCAAATCTGCTGGATACGACGGAATTTGACCCTGGTAACGAAACGTCAGTTTATATGTTCGTGCATTCCTTGCTCCACATCGCCCTTAAAAACTAGAGTTCTTATGCACAAAATTAACCCTAGTCATTTTGCATCAATCCACTAATCTTTAGGTGTTATTATGCTTCGATTAGTGTAATCGTGGTCTATTTGTGTTCAATCGTTCTATTTGTTGTGATCTTAGTGATTAATCATATTGCCGTTAGTGTATGTGAAAGAGTGGCACAAAAAGCATGTAATGAAAAATTACAGAAAAATAGCATTCTCGGAGGTATGGTGGTAGCTCAGTGTTAAGTTGTAATTTTAAGTAATGTTTTGATTCCATGTTTAATTTCGCGTTCTCCTAATCTAATGCAAGGCGTAGCTAGCGTTTTTAGTATAATATAGACGCTAGATCATGTCATTTCGCGTAATTAAAAAGAAAAGAGTTGGCAAAGAGAAAAAGATAAAAAGATAAAAAGAGTAGTGTGGCGTATAGTTTGGATTGTTGTTGCTATTACTTGGCTAGTCGGTTCGTTTTGTCTAGTTCATGATTGTTTCATATTATCTAGTTTGAGGTATAGGCATGATTAATTTATGAAACTGGTCACGGGATCTTGTCCCGTGATATGATAACAAGATCATGTATTTCTTTGCTTGACACCATATTGGGTTTATTTTTCTCACACTTTACATTCCAACTTCTACATTTACATGCTTATTTCAATTTGGCGTGTTGTTTACTTTATATGCTTGACGGATAGCCCTTTTTGCTCACCTAGTGAAATGTACCTAGAAGCTTAAAATTTGATAAGACCACTTGAATCATGTTTTCAATTACACTGTAAATTTAGGTACTACAAGGGCACTAATTAGATAATTAGCATAACCATAGGGCTCGTGAAAAGTGAAACGACCTTCCGAGTTTACTTGGTCCCTAACCGGCCTAAAACAGGTAACTGGTGACTCCAAAATGAAAAAAACATGTTAATCATAATGAACCGAGTCAACCAATTGCTGCAAATTGAATAAGTCTGGGAGAATCCGTGCCGAGTGTTATGATAACATTGTAAGAAGCTCTAGCTGCTCTCACTTAGCAAGCCATCGCCCAGACGGACGCCCAATCCCCATATTTTGCATCGGGAGAGTCGCAAAACCCAGCTCAAGATGTATACACTCATTTAGTTAGTCACAGGGCCCAGAACTGAAACGACAACAAATCGAGCACCAGTTGCTGATAACTTTAAGAAATAAAAAAATTTATGTCTGTCCCAACTTCCAGCATAACTTTTGCGTGCGTACGTGTTGTGAAACTCTGGATTAGGACGGATGTGCAAAGGATTGTTAAGAATTACCCATTTCTAACGCATGCGGTAGTAATTAATTCGGCATCGTACAGGGAATGCCTGCATCTTTCTAGAAGACACCCCGGTCGGTGTCCACGATATACTGATACATGGGGAATTGACCCTGAACCTTCATCGAACTTAGGGATAGGCACAAGATGGGGCAGGGCCGGAGAATGGCGACGTCGAGAAACTAAAAATCAAAGCATATGAACCAGAAGTAGGACACGTAGGAAAATTAGTAGCAACGGCCACAGACAAAGGTCCAGTTATGTGATTAATCAAATCTTGTGGACCCATCACGGGAACCACATAATTCAACGGATGATGTTCTTTGGATCAACGATGCACCCGATAAGTTCTCCAGCGTGTAAGGCTATTTCCAGCTGTGGGTCGAAGGAAAGTCCGTCTATGCAAATTGGGAGTTTCAAATGATGTGCTAAATAATTTTCCGTAGTACGGCAGTCAATCTCCTACAACGTGAATATACATGTTCTTTCATCTAGAAGTGGGGCCAGTCCAAAGTGGAGTGCTACCAATAGAGATCCAACTCGAATTCTTCGTCAGCGAAAACAACTGCACCATTCCACACGCGTCTCCTAGAATCTATAAATACCCATCAAGTTGTTGCTCAACATCTTCACAGCAAACTCAGCAGTCTTCTTCTGCCTTCAAGCAAATCTTTTTCACATTGCTCCTCCATTTTCAGATCTTCACTCTTAAAATCAAATATGGGCATCACTACCTTTACCCAAGAATTCACTACCCCAATTGCCCCATCGAGAATGTTCAAGGCCTTGATTCTCGATTCCCACAATCTCATCCCCAAGATTGCCCCCCAAGGCATCAAGAGCATTGATTTCATCGAAGGAGATGGAGGAGTTGGAAGCATTAAGCAGACTAACTTTGCTGATGGTAACTATCATCCTTAATCTACACGTATTTATCCTTCTTATTGGTTTCTATTGTAATGATTCTAAGTAAGACTTTCAATTTATGTCAGGTGGTCACTTGAAATATTTGAAACATAAGATCAATGCTCTCGATTCTGATAATCTCGTTTGCAAGTATACCTTGATTGAAGGTGATGTGATTTTTGATAAAATTGAATCCGTTGTCTATGAGGTCAAATTTGAGGCTTCAAGTAATGGTGGATGCATATGTAAGATGTCCAGTGAGTACCACACGAAAGCTGGTGTGGAGCTTAAGCAAGAGGAGATCAAACAAGGCAAAGATAAGGCTATGGGGCTATACAAGGTTGTCGAGGAGTACCTTTCGGCCAATCCCGATGTCTATGCTTGATGCGCCTTTTAATTAGACCATTTGTTTTCAGCAAAAACTCTCTGGGTTTATACATTAATGTTTTCTTTTGGGCCATGTTGTACGGAGTTTGCTTTAGGATCCAAGTCGTTCCGGCATTTATCAATTGGAATAAATAAGTTTCTTTGGGAAATAATAATGAAGTTTTATGTGACTACAATTATTTTTTTATTCACTTATGATCCGTCAAGTTTAGGGCCGCACTCCCGACCCGCACTTATCAGAAGACGCCCAAATTGTTGAGGGAGATTAGTTAATCGTCAATGAGAGAAATTGTGCCTTTTGCTTCCAGAGCAAATGGGAACTTGCAGCGAAAACCATGCAACATAATAATAATAATAATAATAATAATAATAATAATAATAATAATAATAATGAACTCAGGTGTGAGCTCAATGTTAAGTATGGTCCTCCTTAATTAAGATACCTTTCAGCTCTAAAATTATCTCAACTCGAATCTCTAATGATCGCCAACTAGTTCAAACGCATCTTTCACCTATTATCTCCTTCCGCACTTGGCAACCATAGAGATTCACAGGATTTGTTATTAAGTCTAGGATTCCAATACACATCGGAGACCAACCAATCAAGTCTAGGATTCCAATACACATCGGAGACCAACCAATCAATCATTTGTTTGGATGCACAATAGAAACCCGATACTTTCAACTAAGAGATCACCAAGTGGGAGCTCAACTCTGAGTTAGTCAATATATTCAGTTCCACTCACCCTCACTCAAAAGTTGAAATCAATAAATTGTGGGCCAACTAGTATATATAACTACTTTACTCCACATCAATTCTGTAATGTGATATTTTTCTAATATAATTCATATGTGTACCTCAATAAGAAGACAGCCAGTAGGGCCAAAACGAAGCGATGAGATTGTGCTAACTGGTTGAGGAATACCTTTTGGCAAATCCATATATCTATGCATTAATTGTTGTGATGGCGTGCTTCGCTTTGAGGGTTTAATTTAGAGTTCTGACTTAGAGTAATTAATGTCTTTTTTGATATTTTTTTTAATGAAATATAGTTATGATTGTGTGCAAGTCAATGATTCATATAAATAAAGTTGATGGGTTTTCTACGATGGTCTCTATAACATCGTGGGCCAATGCCATGAGTTGATCCAAGAAAAGAGAAGAAAAAGAAACAAAAAACAAGCGAAGCTAGAATTTTCAAGAGATTTACAGATGATTTGGTACAGATTCTCGCCATCAGCTTTCGCTGTAAAAGGGGTGATGCAACTTTGAAGCGTTCGGAAAACATCTCACAGCTGCAGTTCCTCCAAAATTGCAACAGTTTATATCAACTTTACTGAATTTTTTTACTCAATTTTGAGGGGTTACAGTTTTAAAACTTGTATTACCAAACGTAAAAGTTACGACCCTTCGTGACACAACGGCTACAATTCAGGTATAGCTATATACAAGCAGGCTCTTATTATAGTCCGGAGGAATCAAACCAAAGAACCGACCCCATTCAACAAGCATTCGAGTTAGACTTGTAGCTATTTTAGAGGGGTTTTGTCGCTATTTATAGCGGAACTCCTGGATTCCATACACCAAAAAACTTTTAAAACTGTTCGATGATGGTAATTTTATGCAAAACCTTGATTAATTACTATATTGTTGGAAGCAAAAATTGACTGGTAAATTACTTGTCCGACAATTTGTTAATTCCGACTTGCCATCTTTTTCTAATTAATAACCTGCTTTTAGCGGATCGACCAAAAAACTGCTTTTACCGGATAAAAAAGGACTGGTAAATTGTTAATAACTAACTACTTTTATCTACTCAGTCAAATCTCAATATTAGATATAGCATCAACCAAATGAATCGGAGCGATTGCCAAAATATAACCCTGATCTTCAATTTGTAAAGGGTTAAATTCTACGGCAAATATATCTTTTTGGGCTCTTAACCTAGCCCAACATTTGTGCTCATTGTTATATTCCTATTCTCAACTTAGATTTAATATACCTTTCTCGGCCTTTTTGGCTAAAAAATAAATAAAAGAATTTCTGAAAATAGTTTTGTAATAATGATCCCATAACTTGCTTTTTCAGACAGAGATATCTGTATCATATATGTTTAAGCTGTCATAGAGACAATTTCATTACAGGTCATACATGTGCCAATTTGGTCTCGAACGAATCACAATATTCCCTCAAAAGTTTGCAATTATAGAACAAATATAATATCATGCCATTCATATTGGACCTTATTCTATGAATCCATACCTAAAAGCTGTCTGATAAAGTTTGTCATCTTCCCAACAAGAAGCGGTTACAATGTCTGAATGAGACTTCCATAAATCATCACATGCCAAAATTATGTATGCTCAACCCATTTTCTATTAGGTCCGAAATGGCAGACTAATCAACTTGATCTTATGTTATTTAAAGTAACACATCTATCATCTATGTTGTTTTTTCCCATTGAAATATAGTTGCCCTCTCAACATATAATTTGGGTTTTTGTAATATTTTTCAGTGTATCAATACTCGAACACAAATTGTTTTTAAAACCTAAACTGCTACACAAGATGTAGAAGTTATCATGCAGTTTGTTGGTAGGCTTTTAAATGATCTAAGATTGAAGTAAATCAAACTACTTAATATAGTTTTCAACCGAGGTCCAGGTTCTATGGTGATTGTTATCTAAATAATTTACATGCGGTAGCAAGAAGGGCAAGGAAAGAAAAAGTGCATGATTTTTCTTACATTGACTTGGGGTCCAACTTTTCCTTAGCTTAATTAATTTCAAATAGTAACTTAAACTTTGGACGCACTTGTTCTGTGAAAAAATACTTAATAGAGGAAAATGTTTTTCTTGAAAATCACTTTTAAGGAAAATTGCTAGTTTTTCAGTTGCTTAGTGGTGTATTTGAAAGTGAGACTGAAAAACTTTACTGATATTCATTACAATTACTTTCTGATCCTAATGTAAGATATTAAGATGATATGAAAATTTTTATCTAAGATATTAATAGCAACCTTAAAAAAGTACGTAAAAAAGATATAAAATGCAAATAATGAACAAAATAGCGAATCTCTCGGTGATCAAAAAGCTTGACGAGAGAATGGTTTTTCATTCTTTTCTTCTCTTTTTCTCCATCTTTGTGCTTCTCCTTCCTCTTTGCTCATCCTCTTCCATGTGCTCTTTGTGGTAATGCCACTCTAATTGACCATCACTCCCGTTGCCCGCGCCCATCTCTCTCTCCCCCTCTCCACGCGCCCTCAAACTCAGATCGGAAGTCGCCTAAGGCCGACTATTCACCCACCGGTACTCTATCCACACTAATCTTATAACACACATGGAATTTCCATCCAACTTCCTACGAATTACTTTCAAATTCTTATTTCTCCCGTTCCTCTTTTACGTGGAGCAGCTTCTTAATCCAAAAATAAAATCGGTACCATCTTGCCAATTGCAGTTTAATAATTTTGCGTCATTGACGTATGTGTTAAGTCAGATACTTCCGTCCAAGTCGCTGGCAAGGGAAGGGCTATTTTTCTCCCTTGTGACTGTTCTAGAAAATGGCAGGTCCTTGCCAATGAAGTTAAGGCTTTCAATAAATTGAAAAGAAAAAAAAAATAAAAAAGAAGAAGAAAAACAATGTTTTGGTCGGTCAGTCCACCGTGGAGTGCTCTGAGCTGTCTTAACATCCTTGTGGTGGCCTTAAAGCTAGGCCCCCTTTGAAGAGTCTATAAATAGCACACTGGTTTTTCATCTTTTGCATCAAACTCAAGGTTTTGCGCTAGTAAGCGCTCACACATACTCCATATTCTCCCCAAATTTCTGGTTCAATTGTCTTTCCTCTTCCAAGACAAAAACATGGGTCTCACCACATTTACCCAAGAGTTCCCCACCCTCATCGCTCCATCCAGAATGTTCAAGGCTTTGATTGTTGATTCCCACAACCTTATTCCCAAGATTGCCCCTCAGGGTATCAGGAGCATCGAGTTCGTTGAAGGAGATGGAGGAGTTGGAAGCATCAGGGTTACTAACTTTGCCCAAGGTTAGTATAAATATCAGATGATGCTCAAAGAGTCCTATTTGTTACACCACCATATGAATGTCTCTTTATTTGTGCACCTCTCTATATAATGTTATGTGATTTTTACATGGTATTATAGGTGGTCACTTGAAGTTTCTAAAGCACAAAATTGCACAAAATTGACTTCCTCGACACGGAGAACTTGGTCTGCAAGTACACTCTAATTGAAGGCGATGTGATCTTCGACAAGATCGAAAAGGCCATCTATGAGGTTCAATTCTTGGCTTCGGGCAATGGTGGATGCGTTTGTAAGATGATCAGTGAATATCACGCTAAGGGGGATGTAGAGCTCAATGAAGAAGATATCAAACAGGGCAAAGAAAAGGCTATGGGACTCTACAAAGTTGTTGAAGAGTTCCTATTGGCAAACCCCGATGCCTATGCTTAAATCGTGTCTTCTTTTGCCAGCTCCATGATGCATCATTTTGCCCTAATTTTCCCTATCTGTCACTACAAGGGATATGCAAGTGTGATCTATTATAGTTCTAAGTGTGATTGAATTGTAATTCTGTGTGTAAATGAATAAATTTGCATTTGAATGGTTGATGTTCTACAAGTAAATTGATCTAATATCATATTAGAGTGTAGAGTACTCAATAATTGACTCTTCATGTTTTCATTTTCGTGTTTCCTTGAATGATGTCCCCATCATTCAAATTGACAAATCATCCAATGTTGACACTTGAATTTTGCTAGTGAGTTCTTTTTTGGTCAGAAAAGATATTTGTTGCATTCATGAAGTACGATAATTACAAGATGTCAACGGGTAGTATTCAGCACATAAAATTTGGCTAGTGAGTTCTTTTCTTTTTTTTTTGGTCGAAAATGCTTCTTCTCTTCATTTACTTGGATAAGTTCGGGGCAATTACATTAATAGCATCAGTGCTAAGTAAATCGATTAAACCGATCGGGGGGTAGCTCACCCAGTTTGGAGGTAGGTAATGCTGTCGTTGGGCCCTTGCAAGCCAGTCAGCGGGCCTATTGGCATCTCTACTGCAGTGGGTCAAAGTCAGGCCCGGAAGTTTTCTCTTTTTCTCTCGTATCCGGTCCATCAGCCCTACCACTTCCCAGTTTGGTGTTGTTTCCTAGGGGTGTGCAACGGGAACCGCCCGAACGGGAACCGACGGACCGGACCGAACCGATCGGTTTTGGGCGGTTCCCATGGTCGGCGGTCCGGTCCCCGGTTCCTAATCTTGGAACCGGTGGCGGTTGGTCCGGTTCCCGGTTTCAAGGTGGGAACCGGACCGAACTAAATTTTTTTATATATAATTTATATACATAGAATTAATAAAATATATAAACATGATAACTTATTGCAACCAAAGTTGCAATTTGAGGTAGCAAACTCTTATGTGGCCAAGAGACCATTAAAACCCCTTTTGTTACTCTTTTATTTATAGAAAAAATCTCTTTGTTAGTTTCGATGTGAGATTAAGACTTCAAGAGATCCCGTGAATCACACGAATGAAGTTTGAATATTTTGCACGTGAAACACGTGTGGTTAGTTTTGTTGAATTGCCCGGGAATCGAATTGGATTGATCGGTTAAGAGCGCGGTCACTCTTTAGTTCTTTAATGCAAAAAAATAGAGTCGATTTTTTTGGACCGGACCGGACCGGACCGGAACCGATGGTCGGTCCGGTTCCCGGTCCTAGGACCAAATGGTCCGGTCCACGGTTTGCAATTTTGGGAACCGGTGCTCCCGGTCCGGTTCCCGGTTTCAAGGTGGAACTGACCGAACCGGGAACCGATCACCCCTATTGTTTCCTCTTCAATCGCTTGCACGAGCATTAATGAGTCGAGTGTACTTCAAAGTCTTTGTCTTTGTTCGGGCAGTTTTAGAGGAAGATTAGGGTTTCCAGCAGTGCTACTGCTTCCGCTTGTTCAGCTGAGGTCGCTATGATCGTCTTTGCGAATCCATCCACCAGGCAGCCATGATGGTCTCGACAGATGTAGGCGATGGCGCTCTAGTGCTCGATTGCTCCTCTGTTTCGTTCGAGATCTGGAGCTGTTGAGTTCAATCTTGGCGCCGTGGCTCCTTCTTCCTCCGGATCTGGTGAGTTTCCGGTGATCTTGAAAAAGGGGGCTGCGTTTTCGTTCCTATTCGGCATCCCTTCATCTGCGGTCTCGGGGGCGTGGGTTGCGCAATTTTGACCCTCCTCTGTTTCTTCTTCCAGTGCTGGATCTACTCGGTTTAGTCTAGTCACCATGTCCCCATATTCCTCCAGATCTGGTAAGTATTCTGCTGTCCCTAAAGAGATGGCTGTAGTTGCATTTCTGGCCCCTGCAGATGTAGCCTCGAGAACGTGGGGTAAGGGATTTTGACCCTCCTCTGATGTGTCTTCCAGCCCGGCTTCACTCTCTGGGGCTTCGTTTAAAGATCCTATCTAGCCTTCCTCAAAAGATATCATTTGGTCTGCTCTGTCTTCCTCCGGTTCTGGAGCACCAACAGTAGAGGAGTTGAGAATACCCTTGTTTTCGGCTATGTCACGCTCCCCTCGGCTCTCGGCCATGTGGGTGCTCGCTTCCCCAACAGCTTCTGAGTCGAGCGCGCCCCTGTTCACAGCCATATCTCGTTCCTCTCTGTTCTCTACCGGTTGATTTCTCTCCAAGTCTGGTAGTTCAATTCCCTCACCCACGTATGAGGCGTCTATATTTATGCTCAAAGTATTTAGTAGTGGTGGTTTCCATCTCGGCTTTTGAGACGTTCTAGCTTTTATTGCTGCTCGGTTGCTGTTACAACTTGTGTAACTTTCATGCAGTGCGGTTGCTTTGGATAGGGTCCGTGACATCCCGATTTTCCGATTCTATTTTCAATTAATTGAGACGGGCATTTCGTTGGCACGCATATAGTTCTTTTCCTTGAGTCGGCCACTCATGTGAAAACTAGTCTATCGGGTGAAGTCGTTAAGAAATTCTAATGCATCAGACTTGAGAATTTGGCCAGGAAGCGACATTTTGACCAAGCTAATCTGCAAGGGTCATTACGGTACAAATAAAAATCGATTAGAGACCGGAGATAGGTCGACTCGACAAAGGCATGTGATCAAGTGTGGGTGATTCCACCGGATCGCATAATCCTCGTCGATCGACACTGGACCGACTTTTCTATCGATTGGATACCCTGTATTCGTATTTGAAACCTTGAGATTACCCCGACAACCGAAAGTCGCGAATGTTTCAAAGATGTACATTGTGGCTTGAGATGATCAACCACAGGTCAAATGCATGAAAATTTCTAAAGGCTACCCGGTAGGTTGGGCCGCGCTAGTATCGTGCCAAAGTGAAATTAACCGTGGAATTGAGATCGAATTCAGAAATTGAAAGTCTGGGTGTGTCACAAATCATTTTAGGAGTATGGACTCATCTTTGGATGATTTTTTCATGCAAGCCGAGTTTTTCGGCAAAATAATCAAGGTATAGTTAATTTGGTTTGGAAAATTGGTACGCCTGCTTTTGGTTGTGCTTTTGGGACTCAAGATGGTCTATGGTCAAGTAATTAGGTGAATTGAAGTGTGGTGACATTGGATAAATTTTATGGACTTCAATTTGGACTCAATTGGAAGTGGATTGATTGTAATTGAAGAATTTGATGCACAAGATTTTATGCCTCGGCGGAAAAATAAAATGGACCCATTGGAATAAGGTTGTGGGAGATAGTGGAGTGTGATGTCATGCATGAGATCATGGTGGGCCATTTGTGGGATTAAAGAAAAAAGGGAATGGTCCCATCCCTCTCTCTCCATCTTCATCTTCTTCCTCCATGTTTGAACCGTGCAAGGGGGAGGGGCGTGCGATGCAGGGAGGAGCTTGGCCAGCAGCTCGCACATTATTCGCGGCCGTCGCTCGTCGCCGGAGCTCGTTCGGCGCCGCTGCGCTCGCTCGCCCGCGCAACCGTCTCCTTTCCCTCTTCAGCCGTAGTCGGAGCCCTCTCTTCTCTCCATCTCCGTTTGCTGCCCGAGATCCCGGATCGGGATGGGCGTCGAAGCAACCCGCGCCGTGCGCGACGCTGTTGCCCTCCGCCGTTCGGGCCGAGCTTCACACCATCGCTCCACCGCTTTGCTCCGCTCATCTCGGTTTCCCTTCTCGCCAGTTCCAGAGCTGTTGTCCAGCTCCGTTTTGGCCAGCATAGGCCACGGTTCGGCCGCCACCAGCCACCGTCGACCTTACCGGAGCTCCGCCCAAGCTGCCGCCCCTCTTCTCCACCGGTTCCGCGCTCGAACCGCCGCCGTACAGCCCTCCGTCCGACCCTAACCAGCAGCCAAGAAAATGGGTATGGCAGTCCCTTCGTGGGCCGTTTTGGCCGCCTTCCCGAGCTCGGATGCTCGGCCCGCCTTGAGGAAAGTCGATCCTCGCGTCGTCCCCGTCGTTTTGGTCTGCTCGGCTCGCTAATCCAGTAAGTTTAGCTCACTAAATCTTGATTAGATGGTTAATTATGCTCTAAGTGTGCTTAGTTTAAATTAAGTAAGTTTAGGTGTGTGGATTAGTGTATTTAATTATACATTGGATTAAGAGGTTGGTTTATATTAAAGTGTGTTTAAATTAAAGGTTAAAAGAAGTTATTTAAAGTTAAGCCTTGATGTGACATAAAATGATTTTAGTTTTGAATTATTTAAGTGCTTCGAAATTCTGGAAACTATAATATTATATTATAATCCGAAATTATTAAAATATTATTATTTATAAATAAATAAAAAATCAGAAAAATTATTTTTGACCCCGGTTGCTCAGAATTTCGTGCCGATCGCTACTGTGTATTCGGATTTTGAAATTGATGGTTGGATATTATAAATTGAGTGTGGATTGCGAAAAATTATGGATATTATTATTTAATTATTTTCGGAATAAATTTAATTAATTATTAAAATTCGAAAATTTTCGTCAGGACCCTAAACTCTCAGAATTTCGTGCCGATCGCTGTTGTGTATTTAGAATTTGAATTTGATGATTGATTGTGGAAAATTGAGTGTGATTGCGATAGATAGAGATTCTTTGTAAAATCACAAGTGTCGAAATTGATGGGAGATTGGCCGTGATTAACCACCTATTAAAGGTCGTGCCCAGTGAGGCCGTGATGAACCACCTATTAGAGGTCGTGCCCAGTGAGGCCGTGATGAACCACCTATGAGAGGTCGTGCCTAATAGGGCCGTGATGGACCACTTTTGAGAGGTCGTGCCTAGTGAGGCCGTGATGGACCAGCTAATTAAAGGTCGTGCCAAGTAGGGTCGTGATTGCCACTGGTTATTAAACCTTCCTATAGGGCCGTAATTGAGAGCAATGATTGATTTGCTAGAATGACATGTAATCGGCTAAATCGATTGATCGCTGAGACGATCCAAGTGATTGTATTGTTCTGATGATGTGATTGTGCCATGGTTGTTTGGTTATCATAATTGCACGTGGTTGAATTATATAAATTGTGTTAACCTGCAGATGAAGGCTAATGCGAGGTAAGTCTTCTGTGTGATGTGACTAGGCCACCCGGGGCGTATTTTCTTTCTAATAGGGGTTTAGGGGGTTGAACTTGCTGAGACATCGTCTCATCCCGGTTGTGGGATTAAAATTTCAGGTCCCTGGTGGACGGAGCGACCGGATAGTTTTGGTTGGCCTTTAGGAGTTGCAGAGGTGAAGTCATAAGATTGGAGAACGTATCCGACTTGTAGGTCATAGGACAATTCCTTTTTAAGAGCCAGTCTTTTGTAGACTTTTGGCCGTAGACCTCTGTTTGTAATTCTATTGAATTATGAAAGTGTTATGTTGTGGTTTTACTTCTTGCTTTTCTATCCCGCATTTTATTGTCATGGGTTTTATAATACGTTCCGCTTGTGCATTAATAAATTAATGGGGGCAGCGACACTACCTGGGAATGTCGCATTTGATTGACCGTAGTGGGATGTGCGCGCGCTCGGAGTTCGAGGCGTGACAGGGTCTGCTGCCAAGACAGGGGATGATGCTAAAAAACAAACCTGTTTCGATCTTTCCAAATGCACCACATAGCCGTGGCAACTAAGTTAACATATGGATCTCTGTTTGGGTCTTCTTTTTGGGATCTTAGCCAGTCATCAACGCGTGTTAACCCAATTCTGGATATCTTTACTTGCAGGGGACTAGCTCGCCATAATTGGGTAGTCCAAGGACATAACAGGAGCGCATGTTCAGTGGTCTCAGCTTCTTTCTTACAGATTGGGCATATAGGATCAGGTACAATTCTCCTCCTATGCAGGTTTTCCACTATAGGAAGTGCATTCTGGCAAGCATTCCATAGAAACTGTTTAACTCTAGGGAGAGTATTCGATTGCCAAATGAATTTCCAGAGGTTCACCGAATAGTCCCCTGACTTGTTGCCCATCCATACCCGTTTATCTGCTGTAGAAGGTAATCCAATGGGAGTTTCCAGTATTTCCTTGACTCTTTGGTTATCAAACATTGTCCGTAGCATACTCTCATTCCATTTCCCATCTCGTTGGTCTATTAATTCCTTCACTTTATGTGGTTCATTTCTTGCCGCTAGCCCTCTGATAATACCGCTTCGTAGCCATTTATCTTCTCTTATTGAAATAGATTGTCCGTTGCCAACAGTCCACATTACTTGTGGTGTGATCAAGTCTCTCCCCAAAATTATGCTTTGCCATCCCCAAGATGGTCTACTACCTTTTCCAGCTTGCCAAAAGTCACCTTGTGGGTAGTAAAGACCCTTCATTAATTGGCTGAGAAGCGAAGATGGCTGCTGAGAAATTCTCAAGCTTGCTTGCTTAACATCACCTTATTAAAGGCTAAGAGATCTTTAAATCCGAGCCCGCCTTCCCCTTTTCTGAGTTTTAAGTACTCCCATTTCTTCCAATGAATTCCAACAGCTTTGTGCCCATTCCTCCACCAAAAGTTGGCGATTTTCTTCTCAATGGTTTTACAAATTGACACAGGTAGTTTGAAAATGGACATAGCATATTGTGGGATGGCCTGCACAACTGATTTTATCAATATTTCTTTCCCAGATTTTGACAGCAAATTATCCTTCCAGCTCTTTAACTTCATGTTGACTCTTGCAATAATCCATGCAAACAGTTCTTTTTTCGATCCTCCCCAATCCAATAGAATTCCGAGATACTTTCGTGTTTTCTCTATTTCTTGTACTCTTAACATCTCAGCCATATTTCTTCTCAGATTCATAGGGCAATTTTTACTGAAATGGATACCTGATTTGTTGCGATTGATGGCTTGTCCTGAGGCAAAACAATATTGATGCAGTATATCTGCCAAATTCTGACATTCTACAACAGTGCCATGGAGAAGAAATATTGAATCATCCACAAATAACAGGTGGGATAGGCTAGGACAGCAGCTGTTTAGCTTAATACCACGTAGAGTGCCATCTATTATTGCTTGTTTCATAAGGAAGGATAGTACATTGGCCACTAGGATGAATAGATATGGGGAGATTGGGTCACCTTGTCGTAGTCCTCTGGTTGGCTTGAAATAAGATAGTGATTCGCCATTGAAGTTTATGCTGAAAGAGACCGTAGACACGCACTGCATCATCCATGTGACCCATTGTTCACTGAATCCCATCTTCCTCAAGCAAGCTTGTAAGAAATCCCATTCGATTCTATCATATGCTTTTTGCATATCAAGTTTGAAGACAGCTTGGAACTTGCTTTCTCTCCCGTGTTCTCAACTTATGTAGCACCTCCTGAACAATCAAAATTTTGTCTTGAATTTGTCTTCCCCCCACAAAGGCACTTTGTTCTTCGGCTATGAGATCTGGTAATAATGGTTTTAATCGATTTGGCTAGTGAGTTCATCACGCACTTTTTTGAATGAAAATTAATTTCGAAATCAAATCAACTGGTTACGATAAAATTTGACTCTTGTTAAAATAAATAAATAAATAAATAGAAAGTTAGTTTATATGACCACGCATTCCCTGCTCCACATCACCCTCAATAACTAGGGTCATTATGCACAAAATGAACCCTAGTCATTTTGCATCGATCTACTAATCTCTAGGTGTTATTATGTTTTAATTAGTGTAATTGTGGTCTATTTGTGGTCAATCGTTATATCTATTGTGATCTTATGATTAATCGTCTTGCCGTTAGTGTATGTGAAAGACCGGCACAAAAAGCATGTAATGAAAAATTACAGAAAAATAGCATTCTAGGAGATATGGTGGTAGCCTATTGCTAAGTTATAATTTCAGTAATGCTTTCAGTCTAAAACATTGTTCTAACCTAATGCCTGGTGTAGCTAGCGTTTTTAGCATAACATAGACATTAGATCATGTCATTTTGCGTAATTAAAAAGAAAAGAGTCGGTAAAGAGAAAAGATTAAAAAGAAGAAGAAGAAGTTAGTGTGGCGTTTAGTTTGGAATTGCATCTAGGGATAGGATTAATTCGTTTATTGCATTTTCGTTGCTATTACTTAGCCAGTTGGCTCGTTTTGTCTTGTTCATGGTCATTTCATGTTATCTGGTTTGAGGAATTGACGTGATTAATTTGTGGTATTGATCACGGGAGTCTTGTCGCAAGGCTTGATGATAAGGTTATGTATGATACTATATCTAGTTTTACTTTTCTCATACTTTACATTCCATATTCCTTATTTACATGCTTATTTCGATTTAGCATGTTTTTTATTCTATATCCGTGATGGACACCCATTTTTGCAAGCAACCATGCATGATCCCCAAGTGAAATGTAACTAGGAGCTTAAAATTTGATAAGATCACTTGAATTACATTTTCGATTACATTATAAGTTCAGGTATTGAAGGAGCACTAATTAGACTATTAGCATAATTAATCCTATTCTTAGGGTCTTGGCTCATGGAAAGTGAAACAATCTTCCCCCGACCTAAAAACAAACAAATTTTCACATTTCACTTGATCCCTAATCGGCTTAAAATATGTTAGCGGCGACTCCAAAATGAAATAACATATTGGTCATAATGAAATGAGTCAACGACCTACCGCAAATTGACAGGGTCTTCGGAGAACCCACACCGAGTATTACCATAAGCTTGTAAGAGTCTCTCGCCTCTCTCACTGGGCAATTCGTTGCCCTGACAGAATCCTGATCCCTCATACCTTCACGTCAGGAGGGTTGCGACACCTAGCTCAAGATGTATAAATTGATTTAGTTAGTCATGGGACCCAGAATAAAACGACAACAAATCAAGCACCGGTTGCCGATTACTTAAGAATTGAACAAGTCTACATGTGTTGAAAGTCCTGTTTTAAATGAGAGCCCCTCTTATACCAGTCAGGGGAATTAATCCCTTTCACCCGTCGATAATCCAAGTTTATATTTATTCCAACTTCCTGCATAACTTTTACGTGTCTACGTGTTATGACACTCTGGATTAGGACGGATGTGCAAAGGATTGTTAAGAACTACCAATTTCTAATGCATATGGGGTGTAATTACTCAAGTATCGTAGAATTTACACCCTTTATATTTCTACAGGACACCCTGCAAGGTGTGCATTGATGGATGCAAATAGCGCAACCTCAAGATCTCTATAACTAGAACAAAAATATGCATCATTGAGTAAAAAGATTAACGTACATATTTTGGAATCCATCGTTCTTGAAACAGAAACGGAAACACAATGTTCCACACGCAAGTCATTCTCCTTTATTGCCCTCCGTATCACTGACTCAATGAGGTGGCCCCCTCACATTTAGCGTTAGGTAAATGCTCCTTAGTGATGATACATGTGAGAATTAGGATTAGATGAGAGACTCGAGCACTATTTATAGAGTTTCCAGCCAAATCCCCTCATTACGGGCCAAGCTCAACTCAGCCCACACTAGTCGGTCCTATATTAGACTAATTAAGAAATCTTTTATCTCGCCTTAGACCAACTCTATTTTACGATAACTATAAAAATAATAAATTACAATATTAATTAATGTAGTCCAGGAATGTGTGTGTATTGATTTAGTTGTTTTAGCTGACAAAGAATTTAAGTTCAATATTTTCGTAGCATTCCACTTTGAACTGGTCCTACTTCTAGATAAAAAAACTTATACAATGACTTTTTGAGAGATTGAGTAAAGTCTAAAAATTGAAAATATAAGAGCCTGAAAATGAGGCATACTTAGTCATAGACGATCTTAGTACGGAAAATTTTGTTATTTCACAGTTTCTATATGGTAAGATGGAATCGACTCCATTCTTTTCTACTAAACGTATTTTACAAATGCTACATTGAGTTATGGTATGCCATATTTGCAAATAATGACCACAACCTCACCAAAAGGACCAAATTGCACTCGGTAAACAACATTTAAGATTTAATTGCACAATTTGAAATGTTTAGTATTTGATTGTATATTTGGCAAATCATTTTGGACTGTCTGGTGCAATTTTTCAATGCTTGTATATTGTGAACGATATATATGTCAAACTTGCACAATAATATTAGTGTTTTTTTATTCAAAATTTAAAAGCTTATGCATTTTCGTCGATATCTTACCAATTGAATGTGATGCTTTTGTAAAGTCGACCAATTTCGTTGTTCATCATCTACAATTTTATAAAAGTTAAATTATTCTATATATGCTTAGATTCCTACAAAACAAACTGGGCAGAAGAAGATTAGAATATAATAACTTGTAATATGAATTGTTGATAAAAAAATATTAAAGTGCAACCTATTCTATTATTTAGATTCATCATGTTTGAAAAAGGAAGTCTTCCTTCTTCATTTTCTTGATAGCCGGTGCTCCGCCCGATAAGAAATGAAGAAACACTCAAGCAAGGCCAAATGGTCCAATTCGGGGTGCTTTGAACTTTCAATGATGATGGACTGCAGAATTATCAACTTGCCTATAAATATCAAGCAATTCTCTTCACTATCTTCATCAGCCCAAGCCTTCTTCAATAGCAATCACACCAATCCCCTCCATTGCTTACTTGAGTTCATTCCTCGTTGGTTCTTATGGGGCAAACATGGGTGTTATCACTTACTCTCAAGAGTTCACATGTGCCGTTGCTCCATCGAGAATGTTCAAGGCTTTGATCCTTGACTCACACAACATCATTCCAAAGATTGTCCCCGGGGGCATCAAGAGCGTTGAGTTCATTGAGGGAGATGGTGGAGTTGGCAGCATTAAGCAGACCAACTTTGGCGAAAGTAAGTTGGATAATATATGTTTATCTAGCATGTCAAGTTCATTTATAGACCACAAAACTCAAAATTAATCTTTCCACTCTTGTGAATTCATGTAATAGGCGCTCATATCAAGTACACGAAGCACACAATTGACGCTCTTGATATTGAGAACTTTTATTGCAAATATACTTTGATTGAAAGTGATATCAAGTTCGACAAAATCAAGTTCATTGTCTATGAGGTGAAGTTCACATCAGCTAATGGTGGATGTGTCTGCAAGATGACTAGTGAGTATCATGTTGAGGAAGGTGCAGAGCTCAAGGAAGATGACATCAAGCAGGGAAAAGATAGGGCTATGGGATTGTTCAAGACAGTTGAAGAGTACCTCTTGGCAAACCCTGCTGTTTGTGCTTAAATTGTCTTTTCAAAATCCTTTGGAGTGATAACCCCGGAGCTTAGAGTGATTTTTTTTTTTTTTTGGTGTCTGTTTGGCTCTAGCATGGAACTTTTGCTTGAGCAATGGTTCTTCTAGGTATTTGTATGTTCAAAAGGATTTGTTGGTTATGTGTAAGGTCATGTCAGAATAAAACTTCAAAAAGCAATGAGCAATTCAATGATTGATGCATTATCAAACAGTTATTTTCACTTATTATGACTTCACTTCCCATCCCAATAACTTTGCAAATTTTCGGGACCTGAAAACTTGGAAACTTAACGGCATTGATGCTGATGCTTGTGGCTTCCGAAAAGCATAGCATGTGAGCCGAAAGGCAGGCAAAAGAATTTGGAGCGCATAAGAAAAACAGAGCACTCTGTTTTGGTGTCACTTTGTCGGAGAGAGTGATAAAAGTTCCTTATGATACATTTTAGAGATGCTGATTTGGTATTTTGACAATATCCACGGAACAAAATGGTGTGTTAACACTGCCTTCAAATTGTTTCTTGACATCAAGAAAAGACTTTCACAAGAAATTTGAAAAAATTTCTAGCAATGATAAGACTAGATAGGATAATGTATGAAATTTAGGGATTTTGTTATATTATATCCTTAATTTTATCCGACTACCAAATGTAACCCCAAAATTTTCCTCCATGTACCTTGAATCTTGAAAGACCAAATGGACCATATTAAATACTTATAAGAGCTTGAAAAATTTGGCTGGTTTGGTTTGGGTTCTCGAGCCACCGAGCAATTTGCTCAGCTCTAACAACACCTCCATAGTTACAACAGTTTTTAGAAAGTTGCGTCACTCGATTTTGAGTTGCTGGAACTTTAAAACATATATTTTTAAGCACACATGTAGCACTTAGCAGCATAACTGCAATACAACCCGACAGAATTACAATTCAGCCATGATTGTATCATATGCACTCTTGATGATTATTGATATATGAGATAATGATTATGTTATATAGTGGAATATAAATATTAAAAAGAATTTTGTTAATGAGTGTTCCTAGAGCACTTATTGAATAACCAATCTCACAAGTTTTACATTTTCTCGTGCACTGACTATTCTTGTGTCATTTGCAATTAGCATTTTGATAATTGAATTTTTCCAATTTAGTATGCGTAATCAGTACCGGACGGCGGAAGTATTCGTTAACAATGCCCAATTAAAAATAAAATACTACAACCACAAACTCTTCGCAACAAGTAAGTGAGGTCATTATAACTAAAATAGAATTACACGTTCCGTGTCCTATCCTTGATGCGAATATTTTGAGCTAAATTGCCTTTCACAGAGGAACTTTGGTGCCACATTTAGCTGGAGCAATATAATGCATTCGAGAAATCTCTCGTGACATTCCAAATCCGGAGCCGTATGAAGCGAAAATCTCATATACGGTTCTATAATTACTTGATGAGAAATACCCTATTGATTGATATATAAGTTAACATACCTCAAATAGTCAACATCTTATACAGTTATTTCTAATATTTGTCTAAGCTCTTGGCCCTCGGGGGTTCGGGTGAGATGTTAGCTGTTATAGTGATATTAGTGGAGGAACCCTCTAGTTTGAGGATAAACTAAACCCATACTAAAGGTGTCAAAATGGGTCATTGATCCATTTTTGGATTCATATTTTATATATATATGGGTTGTATATGAGTCAGAGACTTTTAAAACCCAATTAAAAATGGGTAAAAAAAATGAGTCTGATTTAAATGGGTCAAAAATGGATCAGAACTTGTGACCCATTTAAAATATCAAGTGGGTTGGAACCTTAGAACCCATTTCTAAATTTCCAACCCAAGCCCCACACTATCTTTCTCTCTTTAACTTTATAATTTTTTAAAATAAAAAATCAACATTATAATTTTTTTAAATAAAAAATCAACATTATAATTATTTTCCATATTTCAATTTTCTTTTCTTTTCTTTTTTCTTTCTTTTTTCCTCCTTCCTTAGCCGGTCCGGCATGGTGACAGGCCAGGCGAGGCTCGAGCCTCGCCAAATCTGGAGAGACTCAAGCTCGCTGATGTCGGGCGGGGCTCGATCTCGTCGGTGTCGAGGTTGAGGCCCGCCCGACATTCGATATTCGTCAAATCGCTCGGTCTTACCAACGGCGGCGAGGCTCGAGCCTCACCGGACCTAGTGAGACTCGAGCTTGCGATGTTGGGCGGGGCCTCGACCTTGCCAGATTGGCAAGATCGAGCCTCACTCGATGCCGGTGGGGCCTTAGTCTCGCTAGATCGGCGAGATCGAGCCTTGCCGACGACTGGCGAGGCTCAAGCCTCGCTAGATTTGGTGAGACTCAAGTTCACTGGCGTCGAGCGTGGCTAGACAATACAAAAACAATGCCATTTTGGTTATGACGTGGTAAAAAAATTAATATAAAATTAATTAAATTAAATTTAAAACTAAATTTATTTAAAAAATTTAAATTTAAAATTAAAAAGGGGGGGGCGGCAACGCGAGGAGCCTCATCGGATCGGGGCGAGACTCGAGCTCGCCGACATTGGGCGGGGCCTCGACCTTGCCGGATTGGTGAGATCAAGTCTCACTGATGCCGGCGGGGCCTCGGTCTCGCTAGATCGGCGAGATCGAGCCTTGCCAACAACTAGCGAGGCTCAAGCTTCTCTAGATTTGGTGAGACTCAAGCTCACTGGCGTTGAGCAGGGCCCTGGCCTCGCCAGATTGGCAAGCTTGAGCCTTGCTCGACACTAGTGAGACTCAAGCTCATCGGTGTCGGCGAGCTTGAGCTCACCTATGGCTGGTTGCCAACCATTGTCATGGCTGGCGACCGGCTAAAAAAGAAAAAGAAAAAAGAAAAGAGAAAAGAGAAAGAGAAAAAATAATAATTTAAATTTTTAGTTTTAAAAAATTTTAAAATTATATTTTAAAAAATAATTAAAATTCGATTTTTTTAAAAATATTTAGAAAATAATTATAAAAATTTCATTAAATTTTTATTGCATAAAAGTGTTTTAAAAATACTTTTTTTAAAAAAAAATCTTTAAAAAATGAGTTTTTTTTTTTTTAGTTTTAATTAAAGATTTTTCATACTACAGCTTTCAATTACTCAATAGTATGTTTACTTCAAACAAGAGGAGCATGTGCATGGTCTTATTCTTTATAAATATTTCAATTTAAAGGTTTTTTTAAAACTTTTTTATTTTATTTACGATTTTTTATTTAATTTGAAGTTTTAATCCAATTAGCATATAGTAGGTGTGGGTTTTCCTTGAATTTTAATAGGTTTTAGCAATACAAGTTGGGTCGGGTATGAGTTGAGTATGGTTCAAGTCAGGTATGGATCACTTGATTTATACTACATGAATATGGATTAACACAGGTTAAATGAGTCAAATATAGGTCGGCCCATTTTTGACCCGATCCAAACCTGACCCGACTCACCCATTTGACGGGTCTAACCCATACCAGATCTAACCAGACTATGTTCAATGATATATAAGGATGCCATCATCACACGGGTATTTCTTCTGGGGCTCGATCTATGACATCCAGATTTTGGCCACCAACCGACCCTTGCCTTTGCCTACTGACTAATAAATGCATGTTGTGTTATTTCATTCAAAAGACACTTCTGATCTACATCTTAATAGGGCTATTTTGAGAATTGATCGTTTATTCTTCAATGAGATAACTAGTGACAATATCTTCATGGAAGCCATTAAGAAATTTAATAAGGCAATAGAGTTATGATGATGAATATCTTTGGATTCCTACATAACAAACTGGGCATCTTCTATGTTAACAAGGTTATAAGAAGATCATAACATAATAACTTATAATACAAGGTTGATTTTCATCGTGTTTGAAAAATGAAGTCTTTCTTCTTCATCTTCTAGATGAACGATGGCTCCGCCCAATAAGAAATGAAGAAACGTTTAAAGAAAGGACGAATGGTCCAATTCGGAGTGCTTTGAACATTGAATGATGATAGGCTGCTGAACTCTCAACTTGCCTATAAATACCAAGTAATTCTCTTCACTACCTCATCAGCTCAATCTTCTTTGATAGCAATAACACCAAATCCTTCCATTTCCTAGTTGAATTCATTTCTATTTGCTTCTTACAAGCAAACATGGGTGTCATCACTTACTCTCAAGAGTTCGCGTCTGTTGTTGCTCCATCGAGATTGTCCTTGACTCACACAACATCATTCCAAAGATTGTCCCCTGGAGCATCAAGAGCGTCGAGTTCATTGAGGGAGATGGTGGAGTTGGCAGCATTAAGCAGACCAACTTTGGTGAAAGTAAGTTGGATAATTTATGTTTATCTACCATGTCAAGTTCATTTATAGACCACAAATCTCAAAATTAATCTTTCCACTCTTGTGAATTCATGTAATAGGCGCTCATATCAAGTACACGAAGCACAAATTGACTATTGATATTGAGAACATTTATTGCAAATATACTTTGATTGAAAGTGATATCAAGTTTGACAAAATCAAGTTCAATGTCTATGAGGTGAAGTTCGCATCAGCTAATGATGGATGTGTCTGCAAGATGACTAGTGAATATCATGTTGAGGAAGGTGCTGAGCTCAAGGAAGATGACATCAAGCAGGGAAAAGATAGGGCTATGGGATTGTTCAAGACAGTTGAAGAGTACCTCTTGGCAAACCCTACTGTTTGTGCTTAAATTTTCTTTTCAAAATTCTGTGGAGTGATAATCACTGGAAGTTGAGTGATTTTTTTTTCTATGTTTCTTTTTGGCTCTTGCTTGGAGCTTTTGCGTGAGGAATGGTTTTTCTTTCTAGTGTCCCTGTATGTGCAAAAGAATTTGTTGGTTCCGCGAAAGGCTATGTCAGAATAAAATTTGAAAGTGATGAGAAATTCAATATTGATGCATTACCTTGGATTTTTCCCTCAACCAGATCTCCCTTTGTTATCATTCCTCAAGTTGAATTGGTACACGAATGTCTTCTACATATACATCAGTTGCTTATGCTATCATAAATTTCCTTCTGGCTCTAGAGAAAAGTTATACTACATATCCCTGTCCTGATGGATTTGGAATTTTTTGGGGGCAAAAGAACGCTTCAAGTGCCATAACTTTGGACAAATGGACACTTAAGTGCCATAACTTACGAAAGATATACTTAAGTGCCACTTTCAAGAAAAACGGATCACTTGAGTGCCAATCCGGCGAGAATCCGGCCAAAATGTCGACGTGACACTTTTCCAGCGAACTAAGCTCAAAAAGGACGCCATTTTGCACGCTGATGTGGCCAAACGGCGTCGTTTTGGCTGATGTGGCAAAAAAAAATAAATTTAAATTAATTAATTAATTTATTTAAATTAAATTTATTTAAAATATTTTAAAATAATAATTTTAAAATAAAATTTAGTTGGAATATTAAAAATTTAATAATTAAAAATTTAAAATTTTAAAAAAAAAAAAAAAGAAAAGGGGGCGGCCGAGGATTCCTCGGTTGCCTCCGCCGCCGCCCGGAAGGGCGACGGCGGGGAAGGGTCGGCCGGGTCGCCAGGCCTTGGCCACGGGTCGGCGACCACGGCCGGCCCGGCGACCACGGCCGGCCGGCGGCGAGGGCTCGCGAGCCTCGCCGGATCTCGTGGCAAGGGATCGCGGCCCTAGCCTGCATTCGGCGACCCCCACGAGCCCTCGCCACGATCCGGCTACCCTCGGCGGGCGGCGGCCCTTTGGCCCGGCCGGCAAGGGCCGTCGACCCTTGCCGGATCTCGGGCAAGGGCGCGACCTCGCCCCAATCAGGGCGAGGGCTCGAGAGACCTCGCCGCCGGTCGCCCGGGGTCAGCCCCCGCCGGGACCCGGCAACCCCGACCGACCCTCCCGCCGTCGCGGGCCCTTCGCTGGCGGCGGCGGCCGAGGGCTAATCCCCGAGCCGCCTCCCCCTTTCCTTTTTTTTTTTTTTTGTTTTTTAAATATTTCAACTAATTTCAAAATTATTAATTTAAAATATTTTAATTAAATTTAATTTTAAAATTACTATTTTTAAATATTTAAATTAATTTAATTTAATTAATTATTTTATTTTATTTTTTTTTTACATCAGCCAAAACGACACCATTTTGGCCATGTCGCATGCAAAAAAATGCGTGCGTTTTTGAGCTCGGTCGCCGGAAAAGTGCCACGTCAACATTTTGGCCGGATTCTCGCCGGATTGGCACTCAAGTGATCCGTTTTTCTTGAAAGTGGCACTTAAGTGTACCTTTCGTAAGTTATGGCACTTAAGTGTCCCTTTGGCCAAAGTTATGGCAATCCGGGTCCGCGTCATTTTTTGGGGCCTTAAAACTTAAAAATTTTAATAAAATCGATGCGAATGAGTTGCGTCTCGGATTCAAAAAAGCATAGCTGAAAAAATTTGGGGCGCATTAGAAAAACAAATGACTCTATTCTGGTGTTACTTAGTTGGAGTATGTGAAAAAGAAATACCTAGAAAAAGAAAAAAGTGTAAAATTGTTAAGAGTGTTCATTGTAAAAAAAGTTAGAGATGCTGATTAGACCTTTTGACATTTAATCCGCACGACAAGTCGTTGTGTTAACACTGCCTTCAAATTGGTTTCTTTGACATTCAAGGGAAAATTTCGTAGGCCAATTATTTCTCAAAATACTACCCATTTTTAGTACTAAGGGATTGTTTGGCAACTTGTCGAACAATGTTTATTTATATTCTTTTGTTCCCGAGAGTAGATTTGGAATAGAAATGCGTTTGGTAAAATTTTTGTTTTTAGGAACAAATTTCTATTTTTTTGTTCCCGGAATTAGATTTAGAACAGAATTGAGAAGTAAAAAAAAGTTGATTCTTCGTTCCCGAGAACAATTTTAGAATCAAACTCCTATTTTCTCTCTTTTCCATTATGTTTTCTTGTTCTTCTTCCCTCTTTCTTCTTCTTCAACTACTGCTGCCATCACCGGCGACTAATGCAGTGAGCTCGCCGGTGGCCAAGTGGGCCTCATCGGGCCTCCTCGGTCACCGGTGAGGCTCGACCTCGCCTAGATTTGGTGAGGCCGAGCTCGCCTAGCCGTCGGCTGGGCTCAACCTCATCGGGGCAACCGACGACGGTGGGTAGTGGATAGTGGCAGACAGCAACTGCAACGGTGGCAATAGATTAAGAAGAAGAAAAGGGAAGAAGAAGAAGAAAATGGCTTGATTTTTAAATTTGTTCTTGGGAACAAGAATTAACTTTTTTTTTTTATTCTTGATTTTGTTCCAAATCTATTTATGGGAACAAAAAATTAGAAATTTGTTCTCAGGAACAAAAATTTTACCAAACACAATTCTATTCTAAAACTACTATTGGGAACAAAAAAAAATCAGAATCTGGCACTATTGGGATGATTACCAAACAGGCCCTTATAGTCCAATGTGGAGTACTCTTTGAATCTGAATCCGAAACAATTGACCTATATCGATCACACTCTCGTCCGTAAATACCACCTAGATGCTCTCTGAAAATCATCGACGCAAAACCAAACCTCTTGCATTGAGACTTACTAGTAATCCTTTTAAAATACTCTTAATTCTCTCCCCCTTCATCCGCATCCTGGAAATGGCAATCACTAGCTACACCCAAGAATTTACTGCCTCCATTGCCCTTTCTAAGATCTTCAAAGCTCTTAAAATTGATTCACACAATTCATTCCCAAGATCACTCCCCAGTATATCAAGAGCATTGAGTCTGTCAAAGGCGATTGGGGTGTCAGAAGCATTAAGCATACCAACTTTGCTGAAAGTTAGCGTCGAATCTTATGCATACATATTCAGTAAAAGTGATTTCATGAACATCCTTTTATTATGTAGACTTCAGTTAATTCAATCGTTATTAATGCAAATGGCATGACAGGGGGGCACTTGAAGTATTTGAAGCACAGGTTCGATGTTCTTGATACTAGCAACTTCTTGTGCAAGTATACTCTGATCGAGGGTGATGCCATCTTCGACAAGATCGAGTCAGTCATCTACGAGATCATTTATGAAGTTAAGTTTGAAGCTTCAAGTAATGGAGGGTGTGTTTATAAGATGACCAGCGAATACCACACCAAAGCAGGCATTGAGCTTAAAGAAGAGCACGTCAAGCAAGGCAAAGTCAAGGCCGTAGGATTATGCAAAATTGTTGAGGAATACCTTTCGGTGAATCCCAATGTCTATGTTTTTTTTTTTTTTTTGGTCGAAAAGAGACATTGCATTTAGTAGAAAGAAGCAGGGCAACCCGCTTCAATAGTGTCTTAAAAAAGAAGGTCCAACAAAGGAGTGGGGGGGGGGGGGGGAACGGCCTAATTTGGAGACAAAGAGCCATTGCTATGGGCCTTGGCAGCCCAATTCGCATCAAAATTTGCTTCGCGTCTGCAAAACCTAACTTGAAGACGATGGAAATAGGGGAGGAGAGCAACGACTTCGCTGAGCAACAATCTGACCTCCCATGGCATTGCCTGAAGATCTTGCACCGCTTCAACCATCGCGAGACAGTCCGACTCAATTAGAAGGTGATCCCGAATCTTGTTGGATCGCAGCAGATGATGTAGGGTCAAACTCAGTGCCTGGATCTCCACTTGCAATGTCGAGGAAGTAGGTACATCTCTAGTAAAGCCCTCGATCAATTTACCTATATGGTCGCGACAGAGGTATGTTATTGATCCAGTGGTGCTTCCTAGCTGAAAAGCCCCATCAATCTTGATCTTTAGGGTTCCGGGATTGGGTGGCCTCCAAGCTGTGGCTGGATCTGGGTTACTTCGAGTTGATCCCGCTGCATGGACAAAAGCAACTTGTGCCATTCGAGCTTGGGCGAGTGCTGCAGCCATGACATAGGAGGGATCTAGACTCTGCCGGCTGAAGATGGACTTGTTGCGCGCCTTCCAAATTTGCCATATGATTGTAGCGATAAGCTCCATACCAAGTAAGATGTTCCTTTTTTCAAATCGATCTGCAATCCAAGCCTCTATACAATGGATTTCTGTGGGTAGTATACAAATGCTAATTTGAGGATGAGACCAAACTTTGGATGTCCATGTACAGAATAAAAATAGGTGTTCCATTGTTTCTGGTTGTTGAGCTGAGCATAAAGTACAAACTAGATCTAAACCGATGCGTCTGTGGAAGAGGTTGGCTTTAGTGGGCAGAGCATTTTGGCATATTGACCAAAGGAAAAGCTAGATTTTGGGAGGGAGTTTGAGTTTCCATATGTTTTTTCAAAGGAGCTTTGGTGTTTGATATGAAGATGATGCTCTGTTTTCATTAATACTAGGGCTTGCCTGCTGTATAGAACGATAGCCACTTTTCACGGTATACTCACCATGAATTGTATTTGTCCAAATGAGCTGATATGCTATATAATTAGGCCTTACCAAGATCTTGAGTATTTCCGCTATAGTTTTGGCATCAAAATGATGTTGTAGTAAAGTCACATTTCATTGACTGATTTCCGGATCAATCAGGGCAGCCACTTTTTTAGGATTCGTCTCTAGCAGTAATAGCACCTAATATGCTTCTAGGGAGCCATCGATCTTCATGAATTCTGATCTTTGTCCCGTCTCTTCAACCTTCCCAATGTCTATGCTTGAGAATGTTTATCTTGTGCTATTTTGCCCCTCTTGTCATTCATGTTTCAGATTTGTTGGATGTCGAAATTTAAAAATTTTATTTTAAATCTACTTTTCAGTCATTGACAAAGAGAATAATTGTAATTGTGGAAAAGAGTTTTTTTTTCCTCCTATCGATCATGCGGGGCAGTTTACCGCATATATTTTGAAGGTCCGACCCAAGGAAAAATAATTTGAACTTTGAACTGCTTTTTGCCTACCGAAAATTTAAAATAATATAGATTCTGCACGTGGGACTTGGTAGGAATTTGTTCGTTTGACAAGTAAACTGGAAACTACATGCAAGCGCAACACACTCAACCAAAAGAAATTGTAGTATCAATCATGTGGAAAATAGATGCGCCTGTCTAAATTAATAAGAAAAGGACTTCCCAAGAATATATGTAGTTGGGGCCGAAACCTACGTTCGGTCGGAGGTCGTGTAGAATGCATTGAGGGGGCAATATGCTTGCGCACCCCTGCTTTTCAAGATGTGTTTTAAGAGTTAGTTTTGCCCTAACATTTACGTAATATCCAACTTTCTTATGGATTGTGATCATCATTACTTGTCATGAAATGAAATATTACTTATGTTGGTTAAATTTGGAGGTTAACATATTGTAAGGGCCTAGTGGTAACTCAACAATATTTATGTCGCAAAAGAAAACCCGAAATTTCAAGTATGACTTGAGGCATGAGCTTCCTTGACTGGACATGAGTTTAAAGGTAAGTTTGTTTTCAAGAAAAATGAATGATTTAGAAAATATTTTCTTAATAATAATATCTTATATTGCTTATAATAATAAATAAAAAATATTTTCATTGTCATGAAAAATATTTAGATGTAAATTGTTATAGACAATGAAAATACTTTTATTAATTACTTATTGTAAGTAATATGAGTAAATATTTTTAGGAAAATATTTTTCAAATAATTTATATTATGTGAAACGAATGAAGACTAACTACTTAGTTTTTTGTATCGGTGAAAAAATAAAGAATTTCCCTTGAGGTGTTCTCGTCATCAACTCCAACAGGAAATCAAGTTCTTATACCGATCTCTTCCTAGTTCTCGTCATGACGTGGAAAGCAGTCGATGGAAAAGATATAGGAAACTTAATAGTTCATTTTGTAAAAACATTTGCTTTGCAAAATCAAATGTTTGGAAATAAGAATGCGGAAGAGAGAATTGAGAGATTTTAGTATATTGCAATATATATATATATATATATATATATATATATATATATATAAAGAGTGCAAGGCAACCTATTTATAGGTTTAGACAAAGAAAATCAAATCAGATGTACATAATCAAAATAGATATAAAAAATCAGAGAAAATATTCTAAATATCTCTAAAAGATATTTTAATATTGTTAACATCCCTAATTAGGGGTGAGCATCGGTCCAGGGTCAACCCTGGACCAACCCTAGATCGGCCCAACCCTATTAGTTCTGGTTCGGTTCCTAGAGAGATTAGGTCGGTCCTCGGTCTCGAGAGTTCCGGATCGGTCCAATCCGAACCAACCCAGAATATATATAACAAATATATTATTTACAATTTTTTTATATAAAGAAAACCTTAAAATAAGTGGCGTCAACAACATTAAATAGATTTTTAGTGAGGAGTTCAAGTAATTTTACATTGTTCTTTAATAACTTGATTTTTAACGACTTTTACGACATCAATAGTCATAATTTACAAAGGAGGAAAATGTTATTGTGAGGAGTTCTCACGGCGTCCAAAAAGGTATAAACAACTCCTTATGGTATCCTTCTATAGTATTCGTTATCTTCTTTCTTATTTGTTCTCTTAGTCTTCAATTTTCCAAAATTGAAAGAAAAAACTTCTCCGCTCGCCACTCGCCTCAGTCGCTTTGGGTCACTCGTGTCACACCTTGAACTTCAAGCATGCGCACATCCCTCGATAGTCGATTAAAAATGCGATATCTTAAGATGTGTCGCCGACCCATTCATTTTATCTTGTAATGAAGCATATGCGGAAGCGAATTAAATACAACACCCAGTCAACAAATAAACATAGGGATAGTCAAACACGATTGCAATTTTCCCATAAAAACCATGAATTATCTATCCGCCGTTGTCTCTAGGAAGTTTAATGATTTACAAGTCCTTACACTAGCAACTTCCAACCGACCCTCTCAAAAACCTTTAGGGATTAGGGTCACCCTAAACTTCGCTAACGACAGGGCTAGCCAAAGGTGCCGCATCTTGTGCCCACCACATCCGCACTCAGCAGATCTCCACGCTACGGCCCTAAAAAAGGTTAGCCTATGACGGGGTGAGATAAAATCTCAGCGAGTCAAAATCCTAAACCCCAATTAAGACGCAAATTCGCCTCGAAGGCGGTCCTAAATATACACCATACATAACTCATCTCACCTCGTTGTGTCCCTACACGTTAGCTCATCACATATGCTAATATCAATGTAGCAAGTGCAATAAATAACCGGAACACATCATTTTCATCATTCAAACAATCACATAGGTCCCGATTATAAAGCCAAACCATTATACTATGTAGCATACCATGCCACATAATTTTGTCCTATAATCAGGCGCAGCTATCACAACCATTTAGGCATGTTCCAGTTATTACGACCCATCGGCAACGGTCAACTCAAAAGTCGGCAGTCATCCGACATAACTAGGCATCGTCCTGCCCCGTCGGGCATGGCATTGTCTAGCATCCTCCACCTAGACGGCATTCCACACAGGAGATTCATTCCAAAATCCATTCGCAAATGGCAACGTCTAGCATCCTCTGCCTAAACGGCATTCCACATGGGAGCATCGTCTCACGTATTCATATGCATTAGGACGGGTTCCACTTAGTGACCATGCAAGCACGTCATCAATCAACTCATTTCTTATCCTTCGTCAATTAACCCAAAACACTAAAAATCCTATTTTAAACAATAAACCTTGCACCCTTTTCTTTTGTTCAAAACTTTCCAAAATAAATTCGTAGGTGCTTGCGTACTCAAAAATTAATCCATCAAACTTTGCAAGCACATAGTTTAAAACCTTATCATTTTATTGAGCAAATGAGATTTGGTGTCCAAACCCGACACCTAAATTTTCTTTCTATTTAAATCCCCAAAGGCCATCTCTTACAATAATAATAAACAATTATCATAGAACAACCATTCTCATAATACCACGCATGAGTTCTCAGCATGCCAAACATTAACCAAATCACAACATATTCATTTCCTAGCAAGCAAGATACCAAGAACAACTACAAAACCACAATTGGCCATAACCAGCAAAAATCGGGTTCACTTTCGTGTCTCCAATATTAATTCTAGAAACATACCCAAACAAGTTCAAAAAATTCTCAAATTTGAATATGTTATAAATGACACTTAAAAAAATACATTTTTCATGAAGACGCCTTGACCCATATCTTCCTAGAATGAGAGCAGTAAATCGTCCAAAACCATTACAAAAATTATGTCCGTGTCCAGAAATTATGTTTTCCAAAATCAGTTTAGTTTGAGATCCAAAACTTGTCCGTTTGATCTGAAATTTGACTGTGTTAAATTACAAGATGTGACAAAAAACTTTTGTGAAGAAACTCTTTCAAAAATCTAACTCTACAAGTTGATAAAAAAATCCATTAAACACCAAAAGGTCACTATTTCCAACACAAATTGAGATTTTGTTTTGCATGTAACGAAGTTGAAAAATTTATTATTTTAAATCTATAAAATCTTGAGTAAAATATATGTCATAGATGAATATGTCTAGAACATTTTTAAAGAAGAAAGCAACTTTAAAATCATATCACATTTTAATCGATAAAAATGGTAAATGATGAGTGTCCAGTAAATCGATCCGAAGAGAAATCCACTAAACCAAGCTAAACCACTCTCATTAGTACTAATTTAACCAACTAGATTTACACTAATGCATCTTAAG
The DNA here is from genome assembly GCA_017140615.1 of Eucalyptus cladocalyx. NCBI lineage: Eukaryota > Viridiplantae > Streptophyta > Magnoliopsida > Myrtales > Myrtaceae > Eucalyptus > Eucalyptus cladocalyx. Next base: position 53,475,548 of record CM029523.1, on the reverse strand, counting down.
GCTAATCTAACTAAATTAGATTAACACTAATCCATCTTAAGGTTAATTTAACCCCCTAAGCGCAATTAGCATCCTAATTAAGGATTGGGGAGTTAACTCACCGGAATTGGATGGCGGTGGGTTCACGGCGACGGCAACGCGATGGCGGTGAACACCCGAGACAACTGTGTCTCTAACGAAGGCCTAACAACTGAGGAAAAGGCCATGTGAAGCTCATGACCAAAGCTAGTTCTATGGTCACTGGTCTCAGCTGGTTATGGCTAGAGTAGGGATGGATGACAGCTTAAGATGGGGGCTATTGCTTGGCGTGCTAGGGGCAGATGCAGCTGGACTGGTAAGGCGGGCGATTGTGGCACGGACGGGGACTGGGCGATTGCTATGCGGTGGCTGGACTGAACGGTGAAGGTTGGTAGTGCAGCAAGAAGGTGGTGAGACGGTGGCTACTTGAAGGGCTCGGTAGAGACGGCATAAAGGGAACAGTGCTGGTCTAGTAGTGAGGCGCTGTGGGCAGTGGTTGTTGGCGTGAGGGGAAGTGGTGCTGGTGGTGGTTTGTATCTGGAGTGCTGGGCATGAAGATGGACTGGTTGTTGAAGATGAAGACGCTGGGGGTGGTGAGATGCAGTGAAGAAGAAGGAAACATGAGGGTGTTGAAGCAGTGGCATGAGTGCTATTGGTTTGAGGTGGTGGGTGGAGACGTGCAGCAAGAAGGGGATGATGACAAAGGGAAACATGGGGGCTGTGATGCAGGCGGTAAAAAGGAGATGGGATGAAGGAATGTGGGAGGAAAGAAGGAGGAAGGGAAAAAGTGAGGAAGAAGGAAGAAAATTGGGGATGGTCGGTTGCTGCAAGGATCTTCATGTGAGGTGCTGTGGGCGGTGGTTGTTGGCGTGAGGGGAAGTGGTGCTGGTGGTGGTTTGTATCTGGAGTGCTGGGCATGAAGATGGACTGGTTGTTGAAGATGAAGACGTTGGGGTGGTGAGATGCGGTGAAGAAGAAGGAAACGTGAGGGTGTTGAAGCAGTGGCATGAGTGCTGTTGGTTTGAGGGGGTGGGTGGAGACGTGCAGCAAGAAGGGGATGATGACAAAGGGAAACATGAGGGTTGTGATGTAGGTGGTAAAAAGGAGATGGGATGAAGAAATGTGGGAGGAAAGAAGGAGGAAGGGAAAAAGTGAGGAAGAAGGAAGAAAATTGGGGCTGGTTAGCTGTTGTAGGGATCTTCACGTGTGAGAGGTAGAGAGGAAAGGAGAGAGAGAGAGAGAGAGAAAGAGGGAAAGAATTAAGGTCTCAACCGCTTAGGGGGTGCATGATAACCAAAATTTATGTTCCATAAATAATTTTTCTATTCCAAACCCGTTTTCGGAATAGAAACCCGTTTGATAAACCTACTCGCTTTTCTATTTCGAAATAGATTTTATTCGGAAATTGATTTGGAAGAGAAATCGAAATAATTTCTTCCACTAAACCCTAATTTCGGTGAGTCCTCCATCATCTCCTCTACGTTTCGCCTCCTCCTCCTCCTCCTCATCCGCCTCTCCTTATTTTATTAAAAATAAAAATAAATAAAAATAAATATATTTATTTTATTCATTTAAAAATAAAAATAAATTTATTAATATTATTTTTGTTTATGATTTTATTTTTAGTTTATTAAAAATTAATTTATTAAAAATAAAAATTAATTTAATAAATTTATTTTTATTTGCCTTGAGTGTTTTGCCAAATAAATTTATTTTTATTTTTTATTTTTATTCATTTTAAAATAAATTTATTCGTAAAATAAAATAAAATAAATAAAATAAAATAAATTTATTTTTAAGGATATTTTTTAATTTTAAAATAAAATGATATTTTTTAATTTTAAAATAAAATGATATTTTTATTTTATTTTTTATGATTTATTTTATTTTATTTTATTCTTTATTTTTTTATATTAAAGGTCGTCGGTCATTTCACGCCACCGTCTGCGAAAGGAAGAAATTTTGTGTTGTTATCAAACGAATTTATAATTTTAGAGTATAAATTTTGTGTCGTTATCAAACTAAGTTATTTTTGCTTAAAAACTCTTCTAGTAAATAGAAATAGAAGGATTTATTTCTATTCCGTAAACTATTACGGAATAGAATGGTTGTCATATGCGCCTTTAGAAACCAAGAGAAATATCTAAATGATCATGACCAAGCCTCTAAAGTCTTCTTGCCCCTAAAGTCCAATGGCCATCCAATGAGAATTTAGCCCTTAATTCTCACAAATAATCCATTTTTGGGCAGCAAAAACCCTATTTTTCCCTTGATCCGAATTCCCATTTATTTTGCATTTTGTCCGAAATTGATTTTCCGCAAAAATCCTGGACTAGACGAAATTTTTCTAAAAGATGAGACGATATCCTATAAATGAATCATGACACGATCAAATGTCCAATTCCTAAAACTGAATTCAATTTCGTGGTTAAAATCGACCAAACGCGATTTTAGTACTACCTAACCTATTAGGTAGTTTTTAAGGTTTTTAGCGCGTTCGACCCATGGTTGATAATTTTTAATCCACGTTTGTACATCTCCAACTCGTAGCCGACTCTCAATTGTTGTAAAAATTGCAAGGTTTCAATTATGTGTCCCAAGTATAATATCGATAGAAAATCGGTTTACTGCCATTCAATGCAAATATCGCAATCGTGCGGAATAACCCACAATTTGACTATGTGATTTCATCTAATCGACTTATATCCGATCACATTTCGATTATAACGGTGTCGTTTCCATCCCTTAACGGCCTCACCTAATAGATTAGTTAACTCGATAGTGATCATATTCGAGTAAATTAACTATAAGTGCATTGACGAAACAACCATTTCATATATTCGGGACAGTCGAATTTCAGGATGTCACAACTCGTGCCGCTTGCCACTCGATGCTTGCTTGGCTTGTTGCTCCCCACTCGACATTCGATACTCATTTTGTTCGACGCTCACCCCACTTGACCTTTACTGCTTGCCTCTCTTAGCTGACCTTGCTCATCATCGAACCCATTGGGTCGGTACGGTCCTCGATTACCCTTTCAAGGAGTACAAAAAATGAAATAAAAAATTATTGATTAGTCCTGTATTAACCTTGAAATGGACCGAACCCATTTGGTCAGCTTGATCCTCAATCGTTTTTTTTAAGGAGTATAAAAAATGAAATAAAAAATTATCGGTTGATCCCGGGTTGACCTTGGAACCAGACCGAACCCATTGAGTCAGTTTGGTCCTCAGTCCCAAGCTCAATAGGGTCGATCCTCGGTCCCAAAAATTGAGAACCAACACTGTGTGGATTGATCCTAGGGTTAGGAGGTGGATTGGCCCAACCCGACCATGCTCACCCTATCCCTGATATCACTAACACTATGTACACGTGTTTGTAGTGCTCACAGGGATCAAGCCCTAAACCCGGTAATCCTTGGCCCCAATCCCCGATCCTTTTACCAGTAGGGTCGCATGCTTATCAACCTTCATTTGAGTCTATCTAGTGATTGAATGGCTGAAGCAAATGGGCTACGTTGAGCTTCATAAACTGGACTGAAAAGGACTTAAGTAATGAGGTTGAACCAAACCAAATTGAGACTCTAAACTGGACCAAAAGTGAAAGTGTTAGTATGAACACCTGGAGGGGGTGAATAGGTGTGAAAATAGATTATGCATATGTAGTGAAAACCTTTATTTTTAACCTAAGTTTGAATAACAACAGACTTTTGAAACTGAGTCTGAAGAGTAGCGAACTTTGAGCGAGATCAGACTTTAGCAGTTAAATAGAACTACGAACAAAATAAAAGAGTTCATGAAAGAGAATAAGAACACAATGTTTATAATGGTTCGGCTTAGATCAAGCTTACGTCTATTTTTCCATGCTAATAGCCTTCTAGCTGGATTCCATTATGTAATCAACAAGATATTACAATTTTGAGTGCAAACACTTAATAGTAGATCACACTAACTCACTAAGTCACTCTTTTGGTATTTATTTCATGATCACAATCGTTTAAGTTCACAAGAGATAAGTGTATGATCGAAGGTTGCTCAGACTTTAAAATTATAAATTATACGCTCCGTCTCTTACTTTCTCATCGGTCCTTGATCTCCTTAAATACTTCTCCACTTCCAAACTAGCTGTTGGATAATATCTTGAGGATCGTCTTCTACTCTACCCATTGGACAGATCTGTATCTAGAAGATTTGATAGCCGTTGAGTGATAAAAGTAGAATCCTAAATTGATTCCGATCGCCCATACAGACAGAATCTTGGTTTTCATAAGTAGAGTTTCTTCGTATAGAAAGTTCTTGTCTTCAAGATCCAATTGTCAATCAATTAGATTGAGTCAATCAAATCAATCTTGATGTGAAATCTAAACTAGATCACTAGCTGTTATACATTTAAGGCTTGTGTTACGATTTGTCTCATTCTAGATGTAAAGTTTGAGAGCAATAGACTTTACAATTTGAGTCTGAGTGCGATAGACTTTACAATTTCAGTCTGAACATATTCAGCTTCTGAACAGATTTAGTTTTAAGATTTGAACACAGTTTGCGTAAGTTCAGCTTCAGCATAGAGTCTGTCTTATTGTTCTTCATTCACGCTTAGTCGGAATTTGTCAGAGAGGGCAGACTTTTGATGTAGAACAGACTTTGACCCTATCAAAGTCCGGCAATCTTCAAACTTTGACACAAAAATCTAAAAATCTTCAAAATGTACTTTGGATAATATCTTTTACATGTTTTATCATGTACATAGTCTATTACTTAACCATTAAACATGTTAGTAGCATTTAATTTATTTGTCATATTCAAAACATCATAAGGGATTTCCGAGCTCCTACTTCTGATCAACCAATTCCTAATCAATCGACTCCCGACCAATCAGCCTCCAACTCTGATCAACAGGCTCCTCATGAATAAGTTTCTGATGAATTAGTCCGTGTTACTTCAATTCCAGACTCATTCTCTACGATTGAACCTATTCCGGAACAAGAGTCCACTCACATATCTCCACGTATTTATGACTCCATGAGATTTCCTCAGGTATACTCAAGAAAGATAGCTAGCTGTTCCAGACCATACACAAGTTTAAGATTCCCATCCGAGTTTTGCAAATGAATTTCCGGTAAGTTCCGACTCTTTTTTGCATAAATAGTCAATTGATATGTCAGAAAACGACTTGCATCTTCCCATTGCTATTAGAAAAGGTACTAGGGAATGCACAAAGCGACCCTTATATCCACTATCTCATTATGTGTCACTTGACCGCCTATCACCATCTCATAAAAATTTCATTGTGAGTCTAAACAACATTTCTATTCCAAATACTTTATCTGAGGCATTGTCTAAATAAGAATGGAGGAATGCAATGAGAGAAGAAATGGATGCACTAGAAAAAAATCAGACTTGGGAGATTGTTGAAAACCTAAGGGAAAAAATTTTGTGGGCTGTAAATTGGTGTTTACCTTGAAATATGAAGCTGATGGTTCTCTTGAGAGATATAAAGCACGATTGGTGGCAAAGAGTTATACTCAGATCTATGGAGTAGATTATTAGGAGACATTCGCTTTGATAGCAAAGATGAACACTGTGAGAATTCTACTCTCTTTGGCAGCTCACTTTAATTGGCAACTTCAATAGTATGATGTGAAGAATGCATTCTTACATGGAGACCTAGAAGAGGGGATCTACATGAGTATTCCATCGGGATTTGAAGGAGAAAAGACAACAAACAAAGCATGTAGATTATGGAAAGCATTATATGGGCTCGAGCAATCACCTAGAGCCTGGTTTGGGAGATTTTCTAGAGTTATGAAAGCTTCAGGCTACAAACAAAGCCAAGGTGATCATACTCCCTTCATTAAGCATTCAGCAAGAGGGAAAGTGATAGCACTTCTAGTGTACATCAATGATACTATTGTCACAAGTGACGATGATGAGGAGAAACAACGGCTAAAGCAGTGTTTAATTAAAGAGTTTGAAATAAAAGAGCTAGGAAGACTCAAATACTTTATTGGCATTGAAGTTTCTTACTCTAGACAAGGAATTTTTGTCTCACAACAGAAGTATGTGACTGATCTCTTGAAGGAAATTGGAAAACTTGGTTGTAAACAAAGTAGCTACACCTATTGAGCCTAATAAAAGGCTTGGGGATGCAAAGGAAGAACTGCTGTAGATCGAGAAATGTATCAAAAATTAGTCGGGAAACTCATCTATTTGGCACATACTAGACACGATATTGCCTATTCGGTAAGTGTGATTAGTCAATTTATGCATGACCCAAGAGAATCACACTTACAAGTCGTCCATCGAGTGTTACATTATTTAAAAGGAAGTCCCGAAAAAAGGAGTCCTATTCAGAAGAAATCAAAAACTAGTGCTGCAAGCTTATACTGATGTTGACTATGCATGATCCATGGTGGATAGAAGGTCAACATCTGGTTATTACACATTTCTTGGTGGAAATTTAGTGACTTGGTAGAGTAAAAAACATAATGTAGTTGCAAGATCAAGTGCTGAATCAGAATTTCGAGCAATGGCCCAGGGAATATGTCAGCTATTATGGCTTAAAATCATCCTAGAAGACTTGAAAATCAAGTGGGAGGGTCCTATGAAGCTGTATTGTGATAATAAATCAGCAATTAATATGGCTCATAATCCTGTATAGCATGATAGGATGAAGCATATTTAAATTGACATGCATTTCATCAAAGAAAAGATAAAAGAGGGGTTGAATTGCATGTCCTACATACCTTCCGGAGATCAAGTGGCTGATGTGCTAACCAAAGGACTTAATGGTGGGATCTTTCACGAAATTATCTTCAAGTTGGGAATGGAAGACATCTATTCCTCAGCTTGAGGGGAAGTGTTGAATTATCCTAATTTTTAGGAGCTAATTATTAGGAATATTCAATCCTGATTTTTTGGGTCCTAATTATTAGGAAATAATTGTAAATAATTAGTTAGGAAATGATTTATTAGTATCTCTTGATTTGTGGGATTATAGCTGTTTTATTTAGATTTGTTCCTTTTTTCTTAGTCAGTACTTGTAGAAGTCCTATAAATAGCTTTGTAATCCTAGTACAAATAAATAGAGAATTATCACAATTCTCTTATGAGATGGTGATAGGCGGTCAAGTGACACATAATGAGATAGTGGATATAAGGGTCGCTTTGTGCATTCCCTAGTACCTTTTCTAATAATAATGGAAAGATGCGAGTCGTTTTTTGACATATCAATTGACTGTTTATGCAAAGGAGAGTTGGAACTTATCGGAAATTCATTTGCAAAACTCGGATGGGAATCTTGACCTTGTGTTTGGTTTAGAGTAGCTGTCTTTCTTGAGTATACCTCGAGGAAATCTCATGGAGTCATAAATACGTGGAGATATGGGAGTGGACTCTTGTTCTGGAATAGGTTCAATCATAGAGAGTGAGTCTAGAATTGAAGTAACACTAACCGATTCATCAGAAAATGATTCATGAGGAGCCTATTGATCAAAGTTGGAGCCTGATTGGTCGGGAGTTGATTGATTAGGAATTGGTTGATTAGAAGTAGGAGCTCGAATTGGAAGATTATTAAGAGGTAAGTCAAGATTAAGACTGTCAAAGTCTTTATCTTCAACTAATGACTTCTTCCTCTAAAGATAAGACTGTGGAAAGTAAGGTTTGTTTTCTACAAATGTAACATTGATTGATATGTAAGTACTTCGAGAAGGAGGATGATAATATTTATACCCCTTTTGTGTAGAGTAACCAAGAAAGACACACTTGATTTCTCTAAGATCTAGTTTTTCCCTTTGCTGATTATGAACATGTACAAATGAGGTGCAACCAAAGACTCTAGGTGTGAGATTATTTGTTGTCCTAAAATGGGGATAAAAGCTAGAAAGAATTGCTATAGGAGTTTTAAAATCTAATACTCTTGATGGCAATCTATTAATCATGTATGTAGATGTAAGGACAGCTTCCCCCCAATAAGACTTAGGGACATTTCCATGAAACAACAATGCTCAAGTACTGTTGAGCAAATGTCCATTTTTCCTTTCAGCCACCCCATTTTGTTGTGGTGTGTTTACACAAGATGACTCATGGATGATCCCTTTCTTTTGGAAATAGGTTGACAAGATCAGATTAAAGTAGTCTCTAGCATTATCTGATCTAAAGCTCTTAATTTAACTCCAAATTGATTTTCAACCATAGAATTAAAATTAGGAACAAGACTACTTACTTCAGATTTGTGTATGAGTAAGAATATCCATGTGACCCTAGTGCAATCATTGATTAGAGAAACAAACCATCGAGCCCCTGAGATATTTGGAATTGTGGAAGGTCCCCAAATGTCACTATGAATCAAATCAAAAGGATGAGAACTTCTTTGTTTATAGGAAAAGATACATGGGTGTGCTTAGCAAATTCACAAGTATCACATTGGAATTGACTCATATCTAATCCTTTAAACAATGAAGGAAACATGATATTTAAGACACAAAAAGATGGATGACCAAAACGAAAATGGTAAAGCCAAATAACATCTTTATTTGAAGCACTAAGAAATGACAAGGGAGATTTGTTTATGACTTTCTTCGAAATCCTCGATGTCTCAAGATAGTACAACCCATTCTTTTCCTTAGCAAGTCCAATCTTTCTCTCCGAATCCTGTTCCTGAAAAACACAATAGGTAGAGTAAAAAATTGCATAACATTTGAGGTCATTGGTGAGCCTTTGTATGGAGACTAGGTTGGCTGATAGTTTTGCACATGGAAGACATCTTTTAGAGTGAGAACAGGTGTAATATAGATATCACCAACTCCTACAACAGTGACCAGAGAACCATCTGCCACGCTATTTTCCTATTGCTTAGACATGGGGTGTAGGTACTAAAAAAATGTGAAGTATGAATCATGTGATCAGTAGCACCTGGGTCTATTATCCAAGCTTCACTTGAAAGTTTTTTTGAGGCATTTAGACAAAAAAAGAATGGAGACTTACTTGAGAGTGCTAAGGAACATGCATTAGAGGGTTTATCAAGAGACCCTAAAAGCCCTTTAGTTCTTTCTATTTCCTCACCGCTGAAGGATTCTTTCACCCGTCCTTCATCGTTACCGATTTTTGGCCGGGTCTATTCAATTAGATGAGCTTGGGGCCTTGGCTGTCCTCCTTTGTTTCCCCACTCTCGGCTTGAGGTTGTTGGTTTAAAGCGATGGATAAAGCATCCAAATCTACGGGAAAGTTTTGTCACCATAAAAAATGGGGAGATTGTTGGAGAAAACTTCATTATTTGTTTTAAAGTTGACAAAACGTTTCCATCAGTCTAGTCTGAAGACTTGCAGACTTTATCGTCAAAGTCTGAAAACCTCCAGACTCAAGATTTAAAGTCTATCCTCACTGATAGTTTCCAGACCAACGAAGAAAATATTTATCCGATGTTGAAGACAAGAACTTTCTATACAAAGAAACTCTACTTATGGAAACCAAAATACTGTTTGTATGGGCGATCAGAATTAGTTTAAGATTTTACTTTTATCACTTAACGGCTACCAAATCTTCTAGATACAGATCTGTCCAATGGATAGATTGGAAGACGATCCTTGAGATATTATCTAAAGGCTAGTTTGGAAGAGGATGAGTATTTAAGGAGATCAAGGACCGATGAGCAAGTAAGAGACGGAGCGTAGAATTTATAATTCCAAAGCTGAGTGACTTTCAATCATACACTTGTCTCTTGTGAGCTTAAACGTTTGTAATCTTGAGATAATGTGATATTCTACTAAGTGTGTGCACTGAAAGTTATAATCTCTTGTTGATTACATAGTGGAATCCAGCTAGAAGGCTGTTAGCATGGGAGAGTGGATGTAGGCTTGGTCTAAATCGAACCACTATAAACCTTGTGTTCTTATTCTCTTCTTTCAACTCTTTTATTTTGTTCGTAGTTCTATTTAACTGCTAAAGTCTAAACTTGCTCAAAGTCTATTGTTCTTCAGACTCAGTTTCAAAAGTTTGTTATTATTTAGACTCAGGTTAAATGTAAAGGTTTTTACTGCATTTTGCAGAATATGTTTTTACACCTATTCACCCCCTAGGTGTTCATACTAGAACTTTCAATTGATATCAAAGCCAAGTGCTCAGTTTATAAAAGTGTTTTTACTTTTGAGCTAAAGATCTTCTATGGCTAGTATCTTGGCATCAGGACTTATGGAAGGGCAAAGCAACACCAGGCCACCATATTTTGATGAAAAGGAATACAACGTGTGGAAGAACAAAATGAAAACATTCCTAAGATCTAGAGATCCATTGCAATGAGATGTTGTGGAAAAAGGAATCAATCCCATTGCTGCGTCTACATCAAATAAGAATGGCAAAGACAAAGAAACCAAACCCCCTGCTCCTACGTCTTGGACGGAGTTGTCCAAAAGAGAAGCTCTTGATGTTAAAGCCATTTATTTTTTATATTGTACATTCTCTTCTGCTAAATATAACAGAATCTCTTCATGTGAAACAACAAAAGAAGTTTGGGATATACTTCACTTATGAAGGGACTGATCGTGTAAAAGAGATACAAGTAAACTTCCTACTTGGCCAATATAAATTCTTCAAGATGAAGTAAGGAGAGTCGATTGGAGATATGTTCAGTCGTTTTATACAAATTGTAAATGGTTTAGCATATCAAGGTTAGCCAATTTCTTCCTCAATGAAGCTCAACAAACTTTTGCGAGGTCTTTCAAAAGATTGGAACCATCTCAAGACCTCAATCCGGGAGACTCAGAGGATTATGCCACTCTCCATTGATGAATTGATTGGCACTCTTCAATCCTATGAAGTGGAACAGCTCAACGACAAAGATCCCGAAGGTAAAAAGTTCATCGCTTTAAAAACTAATGCTAACTCCCAAGGTTGCTTACAAACTTTACTCTAATTTGAAGAAAGGAGGAACACCGATGTCTTTGATCGATGGATTTTTAAGAGATAGAGGATACAAGAATGAAACCATGTTCTTGCGGGAGTGGGAAAGGTTAGGAGTTGTAGAGAGAGGGACGGTTGAAAGAACTTTCGCAAATTTTTTGAGTGATCCATTCTATGGTATTGCAAATCAACTATAAGGACTGGATGGCAATGAATGGATGTTTATCCATTTTCAGCCTAGAATAGGAGTTGCTGCAAATGTTGTTAGTGACGGTTCAAATCTTTTTAGATCAAAGAATCACCAGAGAGTTTATTTGAACCTAATGAAGAGAGGGGTTATGAACCTTAGGAGTGTCGACTTTGCTTTCCTTGATTCGGTAAAAGTCAATCTGCGAGAGAAGCTTGCTCTACTGCAATTGGAGCGCTTTTGTTCTGAATCCACTGTTGCTTATTCTGAACTCACTGCTTACTTTTACTCGAATTTATCTATCTTGGATGCGAACAATTTCTCTTTCATAGTGATAGACAATGAATTTTTGGTGGATCTAGACACTTTGGTCGACATAATTGGGGTGGAAAGAACGAGTTTCCAACCAATTAGCGTGTCTATTGCTCATGCTACTTTGTCGTTGGTGAAAAATAGGGAGGTTGAAGGCAAGATTTCCTACTCAAGGAAGAATGCCTCTAACATCTTGCTGCACAAGATCGTAATCAACTGCATTTGTCCCAAGTCGACATCCAAGACTGATGTCTCTCGATCTGAAGTGAAATTGATGTATGCCATCAATGATGGATTTAAATTCTCTCTGCCTCACACCATCTTGTTTCATATGTACCAAATAGTAGTGAAGGATAATGGACAACTTTCTTATTCTGCTCTTATCATGCGTCTCTTTAGACACTTTAAAATTCACATTTCTGTACCATTATCTTTGACAACCATCTCTCCAATGGTGATTAGTCTTAAAATGGTCACAAAAATGCGTTTGAAAGAGCTGAACAAGGTGTTGGAGCGTATGAAGGAGAAGTTTCCCGTCAAAGCAAAATAAGACTGCTGTAGTGAAGAGGAAAGGCAAGGAGCCTATGGTTGCTCAAGTAAAGAAGAAAAGAAATCTCATCTTGCAAGATGAAGAAGATGAGGATGAAATGACTCTTTCAGTCTTAAGAAATTTAAAGAGTGTTGTCATCTTTCATAAGACAAGAGAAGAGCCAGAAGAAGGAGAAAAAGAGAGAGAAGAAAGAAAGAAGGAAGATGAAGAACAGATGAGGATAGAGGAAGAAAGAAGAGAAGAGGAAGAAGAAGAAGAGAGAAGGAGAAAAAGATCAGGGTCAAAAGACTCTTTTGAGCCAACTTCGGCTGTCTCCCCGTCTAGTAATTATGAGATGGCAGGAATTGGAACTGCCGACGTGCATAACTTTGAAGGTGAAGTTGATCAAGAAGAAATCTTACCTACTCCACCTAAAGGCAACCAAACATGGGGAGCTATTGGGCCAAAATGTATTTCTTCACTTATATTTACTAGTGATGTAAGTCATTCTGTAGCAAACCCAGAGGATGTGTATGTCTTTCATTATCCAGAAGCTTCCACTCATAGTCATGGGGGCCAATATGCAAAAGTTCCATCCATTCTCAAAATCCCTGGAATCGACTCAGCTAGTCCCAGTGCTGCAATAGCTCAAATAACAAACTTTTCAAGACTGCTAGAGATTCTATTAGAAGTCAGGAAACAACAATATGCTATGGGATATGAGATGTGAGATCTCAAGAATGCTTTCATGGCCACTTCAGTGTCTCTACATGATCAGTTAAACTCTCTGAAGAATCAAGTGCAGTCATCTGTGCAGGGTGAAGATTTTCAGTCACTGAAGCAGAGTTTTGAAAGGCTTGAGAAGACAGTGCATTCTATGGGAGAATTCGAGCTTGTTTGCCTTCCCAAACATCTTTGATTCTTTCTATTTTCAATCAACTCCTTTTCATATGTTCTCCACTTTTTGCTGTTGATAAAAAGGGGGAGAGGTTTGATGTAGATTTGATAACTTTTTGTTTTGATTGTTGGAATTATCTTTTGTTTGGTTTGGTTGTGATTTGGACTGGTTTAGACCGATGATGCTTGCAAGTAACTTAAGCTATGTTATTGATTATGGTAAAGATAGTTGCTTTTACAAGACTAACATACTTTTTCGTGGTTGCAGTTAATCGCTACTATCCTTATCATAATCCCTACTTATCTTTTATAATAAATCTTGGTTTGCTTAAGTGTTTTTTTTTTTTTTTTGTAGGGCAAAGCGTCCAAATTTGCGGGAAAGTTTGTCACCATAAAAAAGGGGGAGATTGTTGGAGTAAACTTCCTTATTTGTTTTGAAGTTGACAAAATGTTTCTATCACCTAGTCGAAGACTTGCAGACTCTATCGTCAAAGTCTCAAGACCTCCAATCTTAAGATTTAAAGTTTATCCTCACCGATAGTTTCTAGACCGATGAAGAAAAGATTTATCCGATGTTAAAGACAAGGACTTTCTATACGAAGAAACTCTACTTATTGAAACAAAAATTCTGTTTGTATGGGCAATCGGAATCAATTTTGGATTCTACTTTTGTTACTCAACAGCTACCAAATCTTCTAGATACAGATCTGTCCAATGGGTAAATTGAAAGACGATCCTCGAGATACTGTCCAACGGTTAGTTTGGAAGAGGAGGAGTATTAAAGGAGATCAAAAACCGATAAGCAAGTAAGAGACGGAGCATAGAATTTATAATTTCAAAATCTAAGCAACCTTCGATCATACACTTGTCTCTTGTGAGCTTAAACGTTTATAATCTTGAGAGAAATACCAAAAAAGTGACTTAGTGAGATAGTGTGATCTACTACTAAGTGTGTATACTCAAAGTTGTAATCTTTTATTGATTACATAGTGGAATCCAGCTAAAAAGCTATTAGCATGGGAGAGTGGACGTAGGCTTGATTTAAGTCGAACTACTATAAACCTTGTGTTCTTATTCTCTTTCATCAACTCCTTTATTTTGTTCTTAGTTCTATTTAACTGCTAAAGTCTAAACTCGCTTAAATTCCTATTATTCTTCAAACTCATTTTCCAAAGAGACAAATATATGATCGAAAGTCGCTTAGACTTTGAAGTGTGATTGTTGACTAGACTTCTGTGGGAAAGCAGATTTGTTTCATGTGATCCATTAAACACATAATACGCTTTACAAGGGTATGATCGAAAGTCGCTTTCCCCACAGAAATCTGGAAATCTTCAGAATAGACTTTAGATAATATCTTTTACATGTTCTATCATCTGCATAGTCTATTACTTAACCATTAAACACATTAGTAGCCTTTGATTTATTTTGTCATCTTCAAAACATCATAAGGGATTTCCCTAACAATCTCCCCCTTTTTAATGATGACAAAACAATATCTGAATATGCAGATGTGTAATCACACTTTTAAAGATAATAAATCAATGCAATCTTAAATAGATTGAGCATATAATTATATATGTAAAGATAATCATAGCTCAATAACACATATGCATATTTATATTCTCTCCCCCTTTTTGTTATAATCAAAAAGCGATAACAATAGATATAGTATCGCGTAGAGAATATAAAATGATAACAAATGTGTCTTGCATAATTTCCAAAAATTAGCTTTTATGAAGTAAATCGAATATTAAAGATATGCAATATAGCTCACTCCGATCATATATATCAGCGAATATCTAATAAAACTCGTAGATGCATTATAAAATTCACTTGACCTTTTTTTTATAAAATGATAATATCAATAAAAGATTTGTTAATGATAAAAGGTAATAAAAGTTGCACTAACCGGATCTTGACAAATTCTGTCACATTTACCTTTTCCTTCCTTTCATAATAATCAAGATCACGATCAATTCCAAAATTGATCAATGCTCCCCCTCAATTTGTTGCCTTTTTGAGGTAATCATGATTATTTTCCTTTCATTTTGGATTCACTCTCTCCCTGTCATCATGACAATATTTGTGAATAGCACTAATTATGGCTTGTGCACGTTGAATAGAATATTTTTCCATTATTTCCTTCGTAGCAACAATATCCACAATGATCATTTGTATTTTGAAATTCGAGATTAAAATTTATTTTTTTCAACCAAGCTCTTCTCGAATTGAAGCCGCATAAACTTAACGAACTTTTTGCACAAATAAGCTGTTATAATATCCACATAATATATAATGCACTTTCTTTAAATAAATAAATTGAATAGCATATATAAAATTATCAATTATTAAAATTCTGAACGACATGTAAGGGATTTCCTTAACAATTTGCAAAAATTTTGCAGAAGGAATGGAATTTTTGAACCTCTAGAAGATAGTATATAATCTCCTCAATTTTCTGATCAAGCTTTCCAAAATTCATACGGAAGATTCTTTTGTCACCTGCAACTTCTTGTATAATAGATAATATCTTGACAAACATGCCACGTAATATCTTCCTTTGATTTGCAGATCAAACGTGCTAGATATAAGATATCTTCTAAAAATATAGCAAGAATATCCATAAATGTACAATAATATCTTTCAAGATCAAAGGGATATGCTTGAGCGTAAAACTCAAAAATATATTATTGATGCATTTTGCAAAAAGAAAAATGGTATTTTTATCACGTGCCAAATCAAGTAAAAACTTGCAATGCCTTATATTTATGACAAAAAATATTTGCAATATAATAAACAATCATCCAAAATTATGATAAATGCACGTAGAAATTTGTAAGGTAGGATGATTAAAAAAATTCTCTTACCCAAGGTATATGTTTGAAATATACTGTTGATTAAAAAAAAATCATTACCAATCTTCGCCTGAGATTCTTTTCTTATTGCAACAAAATCTGCGTAGGTTCACAATCATTATTGCTTTATTGAATTTCCTGCAATCAACCCATTTCCTTTTTGGTATCCATCAATTTGGATCCTTTCATTTTGTTAGAGCAAAATAGAAAATCTCTATAGATAAACAAATATTATTTCTTAATTTATCATAACAAAGTATTCAAAGAAAGATTATTATGCACAATGATATTTTGAAAAATAAATTCTCACTTAGTCATAATATGATAAAAACAGAGAGACTAAAATCCTTGAATATCTAAGAATATATTGCATAATAAATTAATATTACGTAAAACAGATTTTTATCGGCAAAATATGATAAAATCTGAGAGTATAAAATCAAACCAAATAAATTCATTTATGTCTAAGCAAAATATAAAAAATAATTACACGATTCTTTCTTCAAATCATAGAACACAGTCATAATAAAATCTAAATCAATCAAGGATATGTTGAGTATGAGAATTATGTGCCCAGATCTAATTAAAAAATTTACCTTCCTTATCAAATTCTATTTCTTCTCTTCCTTTATTTCCTGCAAAAATAACTCATCGTTTCTTTGGTACCCATTTTTTTTTGGGTACATGAGAGTTAGTAGAGTTTGCTGTTTTTTACCCAATCTTCCTTAATATGTCTCCAGACTTTAGGACATTTTTTCTCAAAGTGTTCTGAATCTCCACAATTTGAACATTTGAGGGCATTTCGACCAACAGGTTTTATAAAGATCCTTTGAAAATGCTTCTTGTACGCAAGTCTAGGAGGTTTAGTCTAGGAGGTCTTTGTTTAATTCTCTCATTAACTTTAGGAAAATATATTAGAGAATCACTTTTCTTATTGAAACCAAGTCCCAACTTATTATAGTAAGGAACTTGTATAGAAGAGATTCTGTTATATTCAGCATGAGACAACGCATAATATAAATAATAAGTGACTTTTGCATCAAGAGCTTCTCTTTTGGACAACTCTGTTTGAGACATAGAAGCAGGGGTTTGGTTTCTTTGTTTTTACCATTCTTATTTGATGTAGATGCAACAGTGGGATTTATTCATTTTTCCACAACATCCAATTGCAAGGGATCTCTAGATCTTAGGAATACTTTCATTTTGTTCTTCCACACGTTGTATTCCTTTCCTTCAAAATATGGTGGCCTGGTGTTGCTTTGCCCTTCCATAAGTCCTAGTGCCAAGATACTAGCTATAGAAGATCTTTAGCTCAAAATTAAAAATATTTTTATAAACCGAGCACTTGGCTCTAATACCAATTGAATGTACTAGTATGGATACCTAGAGGGGGGTGAATAGGTGTGAAAACAAAATTTGCAAAATTTAGTGAAAACCTTTACTTTTAACTTGAGTCTGAATAACAACAAACTTTTGAAAGTGAGTCTGAAGAGCAGCGGACTTTGAGTGAGATCAGACTTTAGTAGTTAAATAGAACTACAAACAAAATAGAAAAGTTCATGAAAGAGAATGAGAATACAAGGTTTATAGTTATTCGGCTTAGATCAAGCCTATGTCCACTCTTCCACGCTAACAGCCTTCTAGCTAGATTCCACTATACAATCAATAAGAGAGTACAACTTTGAGCGCAAACACTTAGTAGTAGATCACACTATCTCATTAAGTCACTCTTTTGGTATTTCTCTCACGATCACAATCGTTTAAGTTCACAAGAGATAAGTGTATGATCGAAGGTCGCTCAAACATTGGAATTATAAATTCTACGCTACGTCTCTTACTTGCTCATCGGTTCTTGATCTCTTTAAATACTCCCCCACTTCCAAATTAGCCGTTGGACAGTATCTTGAGGATTGTCTTCCAATCTACCCATTGGACAGATCTGAGTCTAAGTGCGATAGACTTTACAATTTGAGTTTGAACATATTCTGCTTTTGAATAGATTTAGCTTTAAGATCTGAACACAGTCTGAATAAGTTCAGCTTCAGCATAGAGTTTGTTTTCTGGTTCTTCATTCATGTTTAGTCTAAAATTTGTCAAAGAGGGCAGACTTCTAATATAGAACAGACTTTGACATTAAAGTCTGGCAATCTTCAAACTGTGACACAGAAGTTTGGAAATCTTCAGAATAGACTTTGGATAATACCTTTTACATATTCTATCATCTGCATAGTCTATTACTTAACCATTAAACACGTTAATAGCCTTTGATTTATTTTGTCATCTTCAAAACATCATAAGGGATTTCCCTAACAAAAATAACTTGAGTAATGAGGCTGAACCAAACTAAATTGAGACTCTTATTTCATTTTTACTCTCGCTTATGAAGAGTGCTTAAATTTTTGGTTAAGAATTAGGTGTTAAGACTCTCCAATAGTACTTTATGAATTGTAATCATAGGCAAGAGCAATCCATACGTAAATTCCGATTTTTTGGGTTTGACGGTCTTCTCATCAGCTCATCCCTCAACTTGGATCCACTCTCACCAACATACCACTCATCTTCCCATCTAGTAGGAATGTTCACGGCAAACTCCTTTCCATGGCCAGACAAATTTATAATCATGACTACACCCAATTGGTTTGTGTTGCTTTTAAAATTGCTTGTGTGAGGTATGGAGAGTTCGAGTATGTAAGTAAATTCAATTGACAAAATCGCAAAAAGAAAAATTACATGATTTGTTTTAATTAACTTTCAAATCGGAAGCCCATCATTTCCTTATAAATAGTATATAAATACAAGAAATTTTTCATCATGCACAAAATACACATAGTTTGCATCCACAAAACACACCAATCAAAAGTCTGCATAAAAGAAACCACATTAGTATATAAAAACTCAATCATGCACCAATTTAAAGCTTCAATCTATAAAAACTCTCCCCATTTTTGTCGATAAAAAAAAGAGAAAATCAGACAAGCATAAAAAAAAAAAAGAGTTTGGTCTGAAAAGGAACAGAGTTGTCTAAGAATACAGACAAATCAAAAATCCTCCAAAGTCTGCACAGTCTCCTCAAGCTTGGTCAAGCACTGATGAAAAACAATTTCAACTTTCACCAAATTCTGCGATGCTTGCTGATTCATAGTCTGAACTTATCATCAAAAGATTGTACCTTTCCGATGAAAGACTCTGAGGTAGTACCGAGAGCAGCATGCAACTTCTAGATTTCAACCTCCGTCCCATATTGTTGTACCTTAATCTCCAAAAGGAGCTCTATTATCCAAGGATAGTTCGATTTTGGTTCAATTTAGGTACTAGTTTATGCAAAATGGACCAGCGGAGTATCTAGAGGTGAAGGAACATTGACCTAAACATGTGAAATTTATTATTCCCCCTAAACATTAGCTTTCTTGTCCTGACTCTCAGGGGAAACTTCAGTGAAATGAGATGCATAAATATCTTCAACATCTAGCGGAGATCGACTGATGCCATCATTAGTAGTTGGTTTGATAAGAAGAGTTTTCTCACCTACTCCTCCTGTCTTAATGTCTTCAGTCTGAGAAATAACTTTTTTTTCCTGAACTCTTTTTCTTCCAGCACTGGTTGGTTTACTAGTTCCTGTCTCTCCAACATCTCATGCATCAATTTCCTTTGTATCTTCTCATTCCTTGTCAGTGTCCTCCTGTCCCCTAGTCATATTGGCATCTCCTTCATCATGATCTGAGTCATCATCCTCACTCTTTTTCTAGTTTCTTCTCCATCACTTTCTTCTTCTGGTTCTTTCTCGCTTTCTTCCTCTTCTTCTTCCTCAAAATCAACTATACCTCCAAGAGGATCATGCATGACAATATTAGAGATGGTCTCGTCTTCATCATCTTCCTCTTCTTCATCTTGGAGAAGAAGAATAGGTCGTTTTCTTTTTGGAGTTCGCGAGACAGCACTTTTCCCTTTGTGCTTCTTCTCAACAGTAGATCTTAACTTAGCTTTGTTAACAGATTCTTTCTTTAGAAGTTTTGGGGCTCTAGAGAGATCCTTTAATCTCATTTTTTAGATCATTTTAAGTCCAATTTGCAATGGGACAATGGTTCTAGAGCAAAACTTAGATGGTGGTTGAATCTGAAAGTGTTGGAAGAGTTTGGTTACTAATGCTGCGTACGGAAGTTGTCCCTTTTCCTTCATGATAGTTCTGTACATGTGCAGTAGGATTGTGTGAGGGAGTGAGAAAGCAACACCATTGTAAATGGCCCACATCATTTTTGCTTTGAATTTGGAAACATTAGTTTTTGAAGTAGCCTTAGGTCTGATGCAGTTGATGACAATCTTGTGGAGTAAAATATTAGAAGCAGACATTCTAGAGTAAGTAATGTTTCCCCTAGGAATCTGATCCTTCACCAAAAACTTGGTGACCTGCTCGCTAGACACATTAATGGGTAAGAATTCACTCCTTTCCACTCCCAGAATGTCAGCCAATAAATTAAATCAACATCAAACACTTTATCACTCACAGTAAATTAAACATGAGTGGGATCCAAAACAAACAAATTGGAATAAAAGTAAGCGGTCAATTTGGGGCAAGCGTTAGATGACTCCACGTAGAACCTCTCCATTTGAAGCTTGACAAACTTTTCTCTTAAATTCACTTTGATAGAATCTAGGAAATCAAAATCTACGGTTCGAGGGTTGATGACCTCCCTGTTCAGCAATTGTGAGTAGACTTTCTTATGATCCTTTGACTGAAACAACTTCCATTTTGTTCTAATGATTTCTATATTAACACCCATTTTGGGTTGGAAATTTTTGAACACCTTCTCATCATCATCTTCTTTTTTGCTCTCTGTCTGACCCTTTGTGCAGAAGCAAGGATCAGTAGGAAAATTTGAAAACTCATTTTTTGCTCTTTCAGCCTTTACCAACCCTAAGTTTTCCATGGCTCTCAAGAACAAGGTTTTGTTCCCATAGCCATTTTCTTTCAAGAATGAACTTATGAAATCCATGGGACTTTCTCCCTTTTTCAAAAACTCATAATGCTTTAGAAGTACCTCAAGCTTTCTTATCAAAATAGGAGTTTCTTCTTGAGTAATTTCTTCCTCCACTGATTGTCGAGTCGTGCTTCGAGGTGATTCATCCCCGGTAAGATCAAAATGTGTCGGACCTTCAGGGACAAACCGAGGCCTGCGACTAGCAATACGAGAGGATTTCCTTTGATAAGACATTAAAACAAACTTGGAGGACTTTGATGACATGTTTGTGAGTGATTGAGTGATAAATTTTGCAAAGAATGTGAGAGTAGATCAAGAGAAGCGATGGTTTAAGAGAAAGATTAGCGTTTGTAGATAGTCTGGTTATCGGGAAAAAGAGTCGAAGATTTTATTTAAAGAAAATGAACCAGGGCAACCAAACAAGCACAAAAAGAAACTTTCGTTTTTTAAAATTTAAAAAATATAACTTTCAATAATTTTTGAAAAATTAATTATGAAAAATCAGCAGAGATATAACAATTTCCAAATATATAAAAGGCAAGTAATAATTCGAGAATAACTACCTAAGTCTAGAATACTTTTAGAAGGATTTTTTCTCCATAGGTTGAATTAATGAGTCTGGTTGTCCATAGACTTTAGCAGATGCAAGAGTAATATTCTACTTTTCATGAATGAACTCGAATAAGCCTTTCTCCAATGGCTTAGTGAAGATATCTATTAGTTGATTCTTTGATTCAATGAATGAACATTAATTTTGCTCATGGTCTCTTATGAAATAATGGCGAATTTCAATATGCTTTGCTCTTGAATGAAAAATAGGATTTTTGATAAGATTAATCGCACTTGTGTTGTTACATCTGATTTCATTGCAATTTTTCTATTCCAAAGTCCCTTAATTGTCGTTTGATCTAAAGAATCTGTGAACAGCAATTTCGAAGAGCAATATATTCTGCTTTTACTGTTAAGAGTGCCACGATGTTATGCTTCTATGAAAACCGGGACACCAACATTTGTCCTAAGAGTTGGCATGTTCTTGAAGTACTTTTCCTATCAACTTTACAACCATATATCAGCATCTGAGTATCCAAGTAATGTAAAGTCTTCTCCTTTTGGATATCACAGACATAACTTTGCATAAGTTGCAACATATTTGATAATATGTTTGACAACACTAAGATGAGACTCTTTGGGATTAGCTTGGAATCCAGCGCACATACATACACTAAATAAAATATCAAGTTGAGAAGAAGTAAGGTAGAGAAGAGAATAAATCATGCTTTTGTATGTCTTTTGGTCAACTTTCTTTCCATTTTCATCCTTGCCAAGTTTTGAAGAACTTGACATGGGAGTCTTAGTCTTCTTGCAGATTTCCATCCCA
This sequence comes from Eucalyptus cladocalyx, assembly GCA_017140615.1. NCBI lineage: Eukaryota > Viridiplantae > Streptophyta > Magnoliopsida > Myrtales > Myrtaceae > Eucalyptus > Eucalyptus cladocalyx. The sequence goes on along the minus strand of CM029523.1, from coordinate 53,453,501 downwards.
AACTTCTAAATAACCTCTTTGACATATTTCTCTTGAAAAATGAAAGTTCATTACTTTGATTGTCTAACCTGTAGGCCCAGAAAAAGAGTTAACTCATCCATTACGCTCATTTCAAATTCTTTTTTGCATAGATTTTGAAAATTTCTTGCACATACTTTCATTAAAAGACCCAAAAATTATATCATCTACATATATTTGAATAAGTAGAAAGTCTTTTTCTTCCTTTTTGATAAACAATGTTGTGTCAACCATTCCTTTCTTGAAACCATTGCTTACTAAAAACTTACTTAGTCTCTCATACCAAGCTCGAGGTGTCTATTTTAGACCATACAAACCTTTTTTCAATCAATAGACAAAGTTTGGTTTTCTGGGATCTTCAAATCCTAGTTGTTATTGTTGGAGAAGTCTTCTTGGAGCATTTTGAAGCTGACAAAACGTTTCCATAAGTCTATTTGAAGATTTGCAGACTCTACTATTTAAAGTCTGAAGACCTCCAGATTGCCAGACTCAAGACTCAAAGTCTATTCTCATTGACAATTCCTAATCCATCGAAGAAGGCCTATCCAAGACTGGATATTTCGTTAAGGATTTGACATTATCAACTGGAGAAGATCTCTTGGCTGGATATGACATAACAGAATCCTTTATTTGATCAAGATTGAGGATTCGATGATTGGCGAAGTATACTTGGAAGGTTCTACTTATGAAAACCGAGATCCTGATTGTATGGGCGAGCAGGATTGATGAGCTATCGACATGTTCCTTAAATAGCTCGAATGATCTTCCTAATCGATTCTGTCCAACGTGAAGATTGGAAGAATTCCTTTGATAAGTGCCAACGGGTATGATGGCATAAAGGAGTATATAAAGAAGGCGTTCCAGTTGTTCGAGTCTGTGCGCAATAGAAGAATTCCAAAGTCTGAAGCTCTTTGTTCTTAGTCAATTCATTTACTGAGCGAAATCTTGTACGCAAAAGAGAGTCTATATTCTTGAGAAACCTTGAGGAAGTGTGGTAGAGTATCTACACTATGGAATCAAGGGAGAGCCTTGCTGTAACAACTCTTTTGTTCACAGTGAAATCCAGCCGGTGGGCTATCAGTGTGGAAGAGTGGACATAGGCTTGAAATAAGCCGAACCACTATTATTTCTATGTTCATTTTCTCTTTCCTACTCTATGCTTTACTTTGATCATAATTCGTTTTGTTAACAAAAGGATAACTTCCTTTTCTATTGTCTGCTTAGTATTGCACTCTTATCTAGAGAAAATATTTTTACACCTATTCACCCCCCTCTAGGTGCTTATACTAGCTATCTCAATTGGTATCAGAGCCCATGTACTCACTTTGTTTGAAGTGTTTTACATCAGAGTTAAAGATCCATGGTTAGTATGTTGGCTCCAGGGCTGGTAGAAGGGCAAAGCAATACCAGACCGCCTTACTTTGATGGAAATGAATACAACATATGGAAAAACAAGATGAAGGCATTCCTAAGATCAAAGGATCCTCTGGAATGGGACGTTGTAGACAAATGAATCATTCCTAAAGCTACATCTGTCTCAGAGAGAGGAAAAGAAGCTGTTGAGTCTAGTGAAATGACTCGGGAAGAGATAACCAAAAGACAAGCTCTTGATGCAAAAGCAATTTATTTTTTATATTGTGCTTTGTCACCTACTGAATATAACAGAATATCTTCTTGTGTTACAGCGAAAGAAGTTTGGGATAGATTACATATTACCTATGAAGGAACCGATCGAGTGAAAGAAACCAGAATCAACATTCTCCTCGGTCAATATGAAGCCTTCAAAATGAAATCGGGAGAATTTATAATCGACATATTTAGTCGTTTTTACGAAATCATGAATGGTCTTGAAAATCAAGGTCAACCAATTTTTGATCCCATGAAGGTAAACAAGCTACTATGTGGACTCTCCAAGGATTGGAATCACATAAAGACCTCAATAAGGGAGACACAAAGAATTATGCCATTATCCGTTGATGAGTTGGTTGGGACTCTTTAGTCTTATGAAGTGGAACGAATCAATGAAGACGAAGATCCTAAAGGTAATAAATCCATTGCATTAAAATCCAATGATGATTATGATGTTACAGATTTTGAAGACAATATGGATAATGAAGAGCTTGCTCTCATGATAAGAAGATTTAGAAAACTGAACAAAAAAGGAAGAAGATTCAATCCAAAGAAATAGAGTTTTCAAAAGCAACAGACTAAGTCCGTTGAGGATGATGAATCAAATAGAGATGTAGTCTGCTTTGAATGTAAGAAAAATGGACACATCAGACCCAACTGTCCTCTTCTAAGGAAAAAGAAAGGAAAAGCTGAAAAGTATCAAAAGGCTCTTAAAGCAAAAACCTGGAGTGATACTGAGAATGTGAAGAAAGCGATGATGATTATGCCAATATATGTCTGATGGCACAATCGGATTCAGATTCAAACTTCGAGACAAACTCAGATTCAGACAGTGAATTTGAGGTCACTATCAAGAAGAAGGTAAAATGGTATATGGATAGTGGATGTTCAAGACATATGACAGGAGATTCAAATTGTTTCATAAAGTTTATTCAAGTAAATGGTGGAAAAGTCTCATTTGGAGGAAACATCAAAGGAAGAATTGTGGGATCGGAACTGTAAAGATTGGAAACCTCACAATCAGCAATGTTTCCTTAGTAGAATGACTCAACTACAATTTGCTTAATATCAGTCAGCTGTGCGATACCGGTTTCAAAATCAACTTTCAAGATGGAATATGTTCAGGAATCAGTAAAGATTCTATTCAGTCATTTATGAGTCGAAGACATGGAAATATCTACCTCTTGGATATGAAACCAGATGAATCGCAACGTCTAATTTCAACTCAAGACGAAGTGAACTTATGGCACAGAAAACTTGGGCACATCAATATGAAGCAAATAGCCAAAATTTCATCTCCGAAGCTTGTTCGTGGTCTACCCAATCTGTCATACCAAAAGTCTGATCTATGTACACCATGCATATTGGGAAAGCAGGTAAGAAATTCCTTTAAACCAATAAATCAAGTTTCCACTAATCGTGTACTATAGTTTCTACATATGGATCTCTTTTGACCAACCAGAACTCAGAGCATTGGAGGTAAGAAATATTGCCTAGTAATTGTGGATGACTACTCACGATTTACTTAGGTATATTTCCTGGCAAGTAAGTTTGAAACCTTTTTTTTATTTAGAAACGTTTGCTAAAAAGGTCTAAAATGAAAAAAAAAGGGTATGTTATTTCAAGTATAAGAACAGACCATTGAGGTGAATTTGAAAATTAAGATTTTACAAAATTTTGTGATAAATCTGGTTTTCAGCACGTGTTCTCCTCTCCATATACTCCAGAGCAAAACGGAGTTGTGGAAAGAAAGAATAGATCGTTTCAAGAAATGGCTAGAACTCTTTTAATTGAAAGTAACATCTCTTCACATTTTTGGGCTGAAGTAGTTTCTACAGCATGTTATATTATTAATAGAGTTTTTCTAAGGCTTATTCGTAAAAAACCCCATATGAGTTATTCAAAGAAAAGAAGCTTATTATTTCATATTTTCATGTGTTTGGATATAAATGCTTTATATTGAAAAATGCAAATGATCGAGTTGGCAAGTTTGAAGAAAAATCAGACGAAGGCATCTTCCTTGGATATTCTACCTCAAGCAAAGTCTACAAAGTCTACAACAAGAAAACTCAATCTGTGGAGGAATCAATGAATGTCAAATTCCAAGATTCTATGCAAAATGGATCCATTCAGACTCATCTTGAAGAATCTGAACCTCGCTCCGGACTCTTCAAAGTCTATATCTCAAGAAGCAAAGCTCGAGTTCGAAAGACAAACAACAAATGATTGTTGAAGATTTAAATGAAGGAAGTGATCATCAACTCGACAAATCAACTAGTAACTGGAAGCATAAGTCCAGTCATCCCAAATATCTCATTATTGGCGACATTAACGAAGGAATTCGCACAAGATCCAAAAGGCGCGAAGAATCTAGTGCTATGGCTCTTATTTCTGAAATAGAAGACAAAAGCATAGAAGAAGTTTTATCTGATGAAAGCCGGATTGAAGCTATGCAAGAAGAACTCAGACAATTCAGTATTAATGATGTCTGGGAGTTGACTCCTAAACCGAAAGGTAAATCTATTATTGGAGCTAAATGGGTTTTCAGGAACAAGATGGACGAGAAAGGATAGGTCATAAGAAACAAAGCAAGACTCGTGGCCAAGGGATATACATAAGAAGAAGGGATAAACTATGATGAGACTTACGCACCAAAGAAGCGAGGTTAGAAGCAATTAGACTATTACTTACTTTTGCTTGTTATAAGAATTTCAGGTTATTCAAAATGGACGTCAAAAGTGTTTTCCTGAATGGATTTATCCATGAGGAAGTCTATGTGGAGCAACCACCTGGGTTTGAAGACCCAAGGAAACCAGACTCAGTATTCATACTGAAAAAGGCCTTATATAGTTTAAAGCAAGCACCTCGAGTATGGTACGACAGGCAGAGTAAGTTTTTAATTCAAAACGGCTTTGTTAAAGGTAAATTAGACACTACTCTGTTTATCAAAAGAGAAAGCACAAGTTTTCTGCTTGTTCAAATATATGTTGATGATATTATTTTTTGATCCTCTAATGAAAGTCTGTGCAAGAAATTCTCTAAGTCTATGCAGGATAAATTTGAAATGAGCATGATGGGTGAACTAACATTTTTTCTTGGGCTTCAAGTGAAACAATTGAATGAAGGAACTTTCATTCATCAAGAAAAATATGCTAATGATCTTATCAAAAAGTTTAGACTGGAAATTTGTAAAAAGACCGATATACCAATGTCAAGTTCTTTGAAGATAGACAAAGATGAAGGATGAAAGAAAGTTGACCAGAAGCTATACAGGAGTATCATTGGTTCACTTCTTTATCTTACTGCTTCTAGACCTAACATTTTGTTTAGTGTTTGTATTTGTGCTAGATTTCAAGCAGACCCTAAAGAATCTCATCTAAGTGCTGCAAAGCGTATTATCAAAACATTGCATCAACTTCAAGCCTTGGTCTTTGGTATCCTAAAAAGGGAGACTTTACTCTTCTTGGATTCTTAGACGCAGATCTAGCCGGTTGCAGAGTTGATAGAAAGAGCACCTCGGGTACCTATCAACTACTTGGAGCGCGGGACGATTGTATTGGTTTTCAAGGAAGCAAAATACAAGTAGCTCTTTCTATAGCGAAGCGAGTATGTAGCTCTTGGAAGTTGTTGTTCACAAATTCTGTGGATAAAACAACAGTTAAGAGACTTTGGAATTGAAAATTCATGCACGGAGATTAACTGTGACAACACTAGCGCAATCAATCTCACCAATAATCCTATTCTTCACTCAAGAGCAAAGCATATAGAGATTCGACATCACTTCATTAGAGATCATATTCAAAATGGAGAAGTTTCGATTCAGTTTGTTGATTCAAAGAACCAAGCGGATATATTTACAAAGCCTTTGGAGAAAAATCAATTTGAAATTATTCGTTCCAAACTCAACATCTTGAGGTTTGAAAAAGTAAAAATCTAGAAACTCTCAGACTCAGATAGTCAAGATTTTTAACTGTAAGTTATTTTATTCTCTCTCGATTAAATCTCGAAAAGGTACGATCATCGTCCATAATTGATTTTTTTTTTTTTTTGCTACTTTCAATTTTCGTGATTAGTGCAATCTTTCTTTTTCAAAAATAGAGTTAATTTTAAATGACAATTATCAATTTTTGAAAAAGGCAGTTCTTTTTTTTTTAAAAGGCATATTTTTACTTTCCATTACGACATTTTGTATGCCTCTCTTCGACTAACCTATATATTGTCGGTTCCTCTTCATTTAACTCCAAAAACCCTAAAAAGCATCGATCTTCCACTTCTGTTTTCTTCTCTTGTTTAATCTTCGAAAAGTTGTCATCTTTCTTGGGAAAGTCAAGTTTGGAATCTTTCAAAGACTGTGAAAGATGTCATCTCAAAAGAAGTCTTCGAGGATCACTAACAGGGGACCGCAGCAAATGCGTGAGGGGCCTACGCACTTTGATCTCACCGAGGAAGAAGAGTCTCCTAGTCAGCAGCAGAGCCCACAACATTCTCAGCAGCGTCCATCTTGTCCATCTAGACTACAGGATGTTGCTCGTCGAGAAGAGGAAGAAATAATCGAAGATGTAGAACCTGTAAGAACTTTTAAGCCATCTTTTACCTACAAGCTTTATCGTGCTTTGAAAAGGGGTGGAACTCCTTTGAACTACATTGACGAATTTCTGAAAGACAAATGGTACAAAAATGAAACCTTCTTTTTACACACAATGGAATGGTTGGGAATTGCCCATGCTGGGTCGGCAGAAGAGACAATGGCAAATATTCCAATCGATCCTCGTGTTGGAGGACTGAATCAGATAGATGGGAATGATGATGACAAGTTGTACAGTTAGTTTCAACCAAGAATGGGTGTTGCGGCAAAAATTCGGAGCAAAAGGACAGACTTGTTTCGATTGGAGGAACGTAAACATCTATACTCTAAGTTGTTGAAGCGTGGGGTCATAAACCCTAGAAGGCTGGATTTTGATTTCCTTGATGTTGTGAACGATAATTTGAGGGAAAAATTCAGTCTTCTTCAACTTGAACAGTTCTGTTCTAAATCTACAGAAGCCTATGCTGAACTTACTACATACTTCTATTCGAATCTCAGTTTCTTGGATGCGAATAGATTCTCTTTTAGTGTCCGAGATCAGGACTATGTGATGGATGTAGATATGTTGGCTGATGTAGTTGGGGTTGAGAGAGGGAGATAACAACCTATCAATGTCTTTATTGCTCGTGCTACGTTGGAACTTGTTAATGATAGAAGCACAGAGGGAAAGGTTTCCTACTCGAGGATAAGTGCATTCAACATTCTGCTTCACAAGATTGTGATTAATTGCCTCGACCAAAATCTACTTCAAAGACCGATGTTTCAAACTCGAGGCAAAGCGATGTATGCCATCAATCTTTGGGAAAAAGTTATCTCTTCCTCACACTATTATGTTCCACATGTATAGAGCAGTGGTGAAGGACAAGGGTCAACTTCCTTATCCAGCTCTCGTGACAAAGTTATTCAGACATTTGAATGTTCAGCCTCCCCGAATTCTCTGTGTTCAATTTTGTAATCACATGGTAGTGGGATTGAAAATGGTGTCTAAAATGCGTCTGAAGGAACTCAACAAGGCGTTGGAGAAATTCAATGAGAAAACCCCTATCAAAACTCATCAAATCTCTTTGGCAGCAAAAAGAAAAAGGAAAGAGCCCATGGTTGCTCCATCCAAGAAAAGAAGAGCTCTCATCGTTGAGGATGAAGAAGATGAGGATGACATCACCATTTATGCAATGGCATTGAAAAACCTGAGTCGTTCTGTTCCAGAATCAACGGAACGACAAGAGAAAGACACATAACAGAGGACTAGAGAAAGAGAAGATTTGGAAGCATAAGAGAAAGAAACAAAGGAGAGAGAAGCTGAAGAAAGAGATGCAAAGGAGGAAAGAATTGAAGAAGAAGAAGAGGAAAGAGGAGATCAAGAGGAAGGAGAGCATGATGAACACTCTTCTCCACCTGAAGGCATGGAAATAGGGGGAGATCGTGAGAAAAGAGAAATGTCCTCATATCCTGCTACTAGTGAAGGAGTCAGCCGCTCTTCAGCAGATTCAGAGGACATCTATGCCTCTCAATTTCTTGAGGAGGGACATGATGTTTCATTGCCCAATCTGCGTGACTATGCTGATTTGCCATCGTCTGCCTTTACTCCATCCGATCGTGCGTAGCCGACGCGTAATGATAATTCGAAGATTTTCGTAGAATTCTTGATATTCTCTTAGAAATGCGGTGGTCGATATATGCTCGGGATGCGAAGTTCAGAATTTGCAAACCGCAGTCAAGCTTCTTCGTTTCTTTGAATGATCAAATCCAAGCCATTGCTCTTCATATTCAAGCAAATGCTAAGGGTGAAGAGGTGACTCAACTGAAGGAAGAATTGAAAAAGCTGGAAGGCATTGTCCAGTCAATGGGAGATTTCCAGCTTGTTTGCGTTCCTAAGCATTCTTGATTCCATTCTCTTTCCATCTCAACCTTTTTTATGATGACAAAAAGGGGGAGAGATGTGATTTGAACTTTGAACCTTGAACTTTTGATTTGTTTTGATGTTTGACTTGACTTTTGTGTCTGGTTGTGGACTGAATTTGGGATTTGGGTTTGACCATTTATATTAAGTACTATTGATATCTTATGGATGGCTTTACTCATATGCAAGACTAACCTATTTTCTGTGGTTGCAGATTCTAGTGTTATCATTAAGCCATTTATCTTTATGAGATATCCATATTTGCTTGAGTAATGTTTTGCAGGTCAAAGTTATCCAAATCTGTAGAAAAGTTTTGTCACCATAAAAAATAGGGAGATTGTTGGAGAAATCTTCTTGGAGCATTTTGAAGCTGACAAAACATTTCCATCAGTCTAGTATAAAGATTTGTAGACTCTACTATTTACAGTCTGAAGACCTCCGGACTGCCAAACTCAAGACTCAAAGTCTATTCTCATTGACAGTTCCTAATCCATCAAAGAATGCCTATCCAGGACTAGATGTTTCGTTAAGGATTTGACCTTATCGACTGGAGAAGATCTCTTGGCTGGATATGAAATAACAGAATCCTTTATTTGATCAAGATTGAGGATCCAATGATTGGCGAAGTATACTTGGAAGGTTCTACTTATGGAAACCGAGATCCTGATTATATGGGCGAGCATGATTGATGGGCTATCGGCATGTTCCTTAAATAGTTCGAATGATCTTCCTAATTGATTCTGTCCAATGGGAAAATTGGAAGAATTCCTTTGGTAAGTGCCAACAGGTATGATGGCATAAAGGAGTATATAAGGAAGACGTTCCAATTGTTCGAGTGTGTGCGCGATAGAAGAATTCCAAAATCTGAAACTCTTTGTTCTTAGTCAATTCATTTACTAAGCGAAATCTTATACGCAAAAGAGAGTCTATATTCTTGGGAAACCTTGAGGAAGTGTGGTAGAGTATCTACACTGTGGAATCAAGGGAGAGCCTTACTGTAACAACTCTTTTGTTCATAGTGAAATCCAGCCGGTGGGCTGTCAGTATGGAAGAGTGGACGTAGGCTTGAAATAAGCCGAACCACTATAATTTATGTGTTCATTTTCTCTTCCCTACTCTCTGCTTTACTTTGATCATAATTCGTTTTGTTAACAAAATGAGAACTTCATTTCTATTGTTTGCTTAGTATTGCTCTCTTATCTCGAGAAAATATTTTTACACCTATTCACCCCTCTCTAGGTGCTTATACTAACTATCTCAGTTATTCCACATAAACTTTTTCTTATATTAACCCATTTAGGAAAGCACTCTTGATGTCACGCCCCGACCCTTGAGCGTGCACCCATCCCACTATAGTCGACTTCCCAAGATTAGTCACCAACCCTTTCATTTTTAATGCACATGCGAAAGCGAACAATAATCCCTGATAACAAACAACATAGGATAAGAAAGCAGGGTAACATTTCACAAAAGCACACTTTTATAGACAACTGGGTTTAGGTACAAAAAGAGTTTAGGTAAAAGCCTAAAAAATGATTGACTCTCAAGAAAAGCTATCCTACAACATACTAGTAGGACACATGCGCTGATCCTTCAGACTCCACCTCCACAGACTCCGGGGCTTCGGTCCTCCACCAATACCATTTAAGGACTTAAAAATGGTTATACAATAACTAGTGAGACAATGTCTCAGCAAGTCCACCCCCTAAACCCTTATTAGGAAGAAAATATGTCTCAGGGTGCTCTAGCCACAATACCACACAACGAGAACAGGGGACTTACCTCACCTCAGTTTCTTTCTGCACGTTAGCACAGTTCATATCTCAAATGCATATAATTATGCACGCAACAATTGAAACGCTTCATCAACTCAATAAACTATAAGGGTCCTGATTATAAGGCCAAACCGTTATGACACATTTCATACTATGCCACACAGTTTTGTCTCATAATCAGAGGCATTTTACTCAATCAACCATGCGTTCCGATTGTTAATTTTGCCCTTCAAGGGTACCAGCTACTCCAAAGTTCGGTGTCTTCTAGCGTAACCAGGCTTCGTCTCACCCCCATTGAGCACAGCGACGTCTCAATTAGACGGCTTCCCTAAAGGGACGTAGGTCTAAAATCTACTACAACCCAAGTCTCAATGAAAGAGTATCCCATGTAGGGTAACGTTCGGCTTAAAAGCTCGAGATGGGTTCTCATTAACCAACATATGACCAATCAATCTCGGCCCAAGACACCGTGCATTGCACTCAAATGCCTCCATTAAAAATGGCGATCCCGGCCTTTTTTCTTCATATTAAAAACACTCTTTGAAAATAGTAGTATGTGGGTACACAGTTAGATTGAACCTGAAAAATTCATATCCTCCAATTTAAAATTCCACTATTTTATATAGTATATAAAACAATTTTCGGTGTTAAAACTCGACACCTAGGATTTTCTAAATAAATATTGAAATTCACAATTTTTGGAATAAATTACCAAAAATCCAATTAGTACTCAATTTGCACAAATTAATATCAAATTGCATAAACTGAACACACTATTGCAATCAGCATGAAATTTCAATCATCGGCTATCCCGATCTAATTTCTAGAAAATAATAAATAATTAAATAATTACCAAAATTAATTAAATAATTCAATTTAAATGCCAAAATTGCTAGCCTAGGCCAGGATTGCCTAATTAAATACCAGGACGAGCCCGGAAAATTCCTGAATCAATCTAGATAATTAATACAACCTGTCTAGTTTCTAATTAATCTAATCTAACAACCTAATATGCAAAATTGAATAATTAAATCACTAATCTAATCTATCTAACCACATATTCCTTAATTAAATTAAACTAATTACCTCATAAGCATAATTAACCTGTTGAGCGAGGTTTAGTGAGTTAACTCACTGGATTTGTGAGCCGGTGAGTTCATGGCGACAGCGGCACGACGGCAAGCGATAAATTCCAAAGTGCCGACGCCATCGGGGCATGGACCGGGCCGAAAAGTGGCCCGCAAGGCTCACGATTGAGCTGAACTTGGCCGAGCTTCGTGTGGGCTGCTTGCTGCAAATCGGTGGAGTTGGCCGTGGAGAGGAGTCAACTTCGGTTTTGTTGGGTTGATTGGTGGAGACATGCGGGCGTTGGATGAGGCAGCAACTGGCGTTGGGGGAAATTGTCGCGAACGAAGGGGCAGCTTCGTGCGGGGATGGGCTGTCGGTGAGGCTTCTCGTGGACGGGGCACCGGTCAACAAATGAAATCAGCTGGATGCGTGGAGTTGGCCGCACGTGAAGATGGGGTAGTCAAACATGGGGCTTTGGTGAAGTGGGGTGTTGATCAAAGGAGACAAAGCTTGGTGGAGGGAGTAGGCAGTAGTGGATGGCAGCAGCTTTGGTGAAGAACAAAAGGAAGAAACGAAGTTGCACGGGAAATGGGCAAAATAAAAGGGCTCGGGAGAGAGAAATGTTCGAAGAGAGAGAGAGAGAGAGAGGGCCAAAGACGCAAAGGGAGAGGGCGGCGGATGACCGTGCTCGAGAAGATTGAGGGGGGGGGGAGAATAGTCAAATAAAAAGATCTAAAAATCATCATCACTTGGTCCAAAGGTCTTCAAGTTTATCTACTTGGTCCCCCATTACTTTCTTGCAAAGTAAATATCCAAATAATCCAATTTTTTGAAGCCAAATTTGCTGCCCCAAGCGTAGCTCCGAATTTACTCACTTTTGGGACTTCAATTTCTTCGACAAATTCTTCAATTTGATGTCCAATTTTGATGAAGAAAAAGCCCACATAACCTCGACAAATTTCCTTCCACCAAGTAGCTCACTAATGAGGCCAAAAATCCATTCAATTTGGCTAATCCGAATTTCCATTCTTTTCCTAAACGTCCAAATTGATTTTCCGTAAAAATTCCGGAATTGCCGAAAATTCTTCGAAGGATGAGTAGACGTTCCTAAAATGAATTGTGACATGATTGAACTTCCAATTTTTGAAATCGGGTTTAATTTCGCGGTTAATTTCAATCTGACGTGATTTTAGCGTAACCTAACCTATCGGGTAGCTTTTAGAAATTTTTAGTGCCATTGACCCGTGGTCAATTATTTTTGAGCCACAACGTATATCTTCGACACATTGACGACTCTCGGTTGTCATGAAAATCTCGATGTTTCAAATACAGACACATGGTACACAAAGCGACGCAATCAAGTGGAATCACCCACACTTAATCACACACCTTTGTTGAATCGACCTATCTCTGGTCTCTGATCAGATTTTAATTGTGTCGTAACGACCCTGATTAATTAGCACGGTCGAGCAGTCAATTCCTAGTCAAATTCTCAAGTCTATTGCGCTAAAATCCCTTAATGACTTCCCCAGATAGTCTAGTTATCTCACAAGTGATCAGCTCAGAGAATAGCATTATAGGTGCATCAATAAAAGGCCCGATTTATTCAATTGAAAACAGCATTGGAAAATTAGGATGTCACACTTGATATATATCTAGAATAACCTGAAACTATGGAAACATGCATATGGAAGCAATAATCTTATGGCTTTTAACCTGGCTATAGGTGCATATGTCTTGTCATAATCTATTCTTTCCTCTTGTGTATAATCTTTTACAACAAGCCTTGCTTTGTTCCTTGTTACTTTACCCTTCTCATCCAACTTGTTTCTAAACCACTTTGTTCCAATCACAAATTTTCCTTTTGGTTTTGGAACTAACTCCCAAATATCATTAATACTGAATTGTTTGAATTCTTCCCACATTACTTCTATCCAACTTTCGTCAAATAAAGCTTATTCTACTATTTTTTGTTCTATTTCAGAAATAAGTGCTAGGGCACTTGCGGGGAAAAGTACACTAATGGTGCCATAAGTTGTGTACGGCGCTCACTTTGGTGCCAAAAGTTTCCGCCGGATCACTTAAGAGCCAAATTGGAGAAAAAGCGATCACTTTGGTGCCACCGGCAGAAATTCCAGCCAAAATGATTACATGACATTTTTATTTTTAAAACAAAAAGTTGCTCGGCTTTTAAACGACGTCGTTTTCCTTCCTCTTCAAGAAATGATGTCGTTTTGCTCTTATACGTGGACACCCTTGGAAAAATGACGCCGTTTAGCTCGTACATGGGTTGAAATTAGGGTTAGGGTTTCTTCCTCGCTACTCGGCCACCATTGTTCGCCCACCAACGCTCGGCCACCGTCGCTCGGCAACCATTGTAGATGCTCGACCAGGTGAGCGAGGAGAGAATGAGATTGTTGCTCAAGCAAAAAGTTGTAGAAAGAATAGGAGGCGAGGGAGGAGGAGGAGGAGGAAGAAGAGGGGTTGAAGGTGCCGCCACTGATGCACCGCCGCCGCCGTCGCTGGTGCCATTGTTGGGGCTGCTATAGGTGCGCTGCTGGTGTTGCTGCTGATGTCGCTCTTCAAGGAAGAAGACGACGTGCCTCCTCTCTCTCCCCTCTCTCTCTCTCTCTCTCTCTCTCTTTCTCAATTTGGGGATTTAGGGTTTCAATTTGGGGGAAAGAAGCCAAACGACGTCGTTTTTGTGGTTTAGATGCTGATTGTGCTCTTCGGCAAGCCACGTCAGCCTAAAAAATTAATAAAAAAATGCCACGTCGGATTTCCGGACGATTAGATCGGCGTTGGCACCAAAGTGAGCGTTTTTCAAATTTTTTGGCACTTAAGTGATCCGACGGAAATTTTTGGCACTAAAGTGAGCGCCGTACACAACTTATGGCACCATTAGTGTACTTATCCCTGCACTTGCGTCTTCTTTTGCTTTGGATCTGGTACGAATTCCTTCTTCTATATTGCTAATAACGAGTTCTCTAGAATTGCTTGATTTGTGCTTTCAGTTATTGTTAAATCTGTTACTTCCTGCGAGGATTTGCTGATCGTCAGTTTTCTTTGATTCTTCTGACTTTTGTTTTGCTTGACTTTGATAACCAAAAGACTAAGGTTCCTCGGGGGAATAAGGCTTTATTAAATTTGAAATTAGTTCAGACTCTTCAAGTTGAGTTTGATCTTGTTGGTTCTGAATACTTTCTTGAAATTTGACATTCATAGATTCTTCGACAAATTGTGTATTCTTGTTGAAGACCCTGTAAGCTTTGCTTAAAGTAGAGTAGTCAAGAAATATACCTTTCATCCGATCTTTCTTCAAATTTTCCAGGACAATCATTTCCATTTTTCAAAATGAAGCACTTGCAACCAAACATATGAAAATAAGAGATATTTGGCATTTTTCCTTTATACACTTCATGCGGAGTTTTCTCTAGAATGAGCCTTAAAAATACCCTGTTAATTATATAACAAGCAATAGAGATTGCGTTTGCCCAAAAACGAAGAGAAACTCTACTTTCTATTAGTAGAGTTCTGGCCATCTCTTATAACAACCTATTTTTCCTTTCTACAGCTCCATTTTGTTCTGGAGTGTATGGAGATGAGAAAACATGTTGAAGACCATTCTCGTCACAAAATTTTGAAATGGCATAACCTTTCTCGTTCTGAACCTTCTTAGCAGATTTTGAAAAATATGAGAATGTTTCAGTTTTATTTGCCAAGAAGAAAACCCAAGTGAATGTTGAATTATCATCCACAATTACCAAGCATTATTTCTTACCACCAATGCTTTGAATTCTAATTGGTCCAAAGAGATCCATGTAAATAAGTTACAAGATGTGATTAGTGGAAACTTGATTTATAGGTTTAAATGAGCTTTTGACATGTTTTCCCAAGATACATGGAGTACACAACTCAAACTTCTGGCACACAATTTTGGGAAGAGGGAGCAGGGCAATGGATACACCATAAGTTCCCGGCATGGTTCATCCGGGATGGCGATTTGCTGATCGGTCCCCTAAGAGGTTTTGATGGGCCGCCTAGTAAGGGCCCCGAGGACACTGATTGGGATCCCATGGAGCTAGACCCCCCTGACGGTGTAGTGGAGAATCTTGGCCTCGCTTCACCAGCGACAGACCTGTACCCCTCCAACTCTAAATCAACGGAGTCTGAGTCCGCTAGGTCCGAGTGACTGTAGTGCTGAACCCGAGGGTTCTTTTTGTGTATAGTTGGATTAGCCTAGCCTAGTTTCTTTTTGGTTTGGCTTAGAGGATGGATCGGCCCCTCTATTGGGCTTGTAAATCGGAAACGATCCTCCGTAGGTCAATCCAATATGAAAATGTATATATGAGTAGATGTTATGTTTCTGCTATTCATCTCACTATCCTTGTTTGATTGCTTGATTTTCTATTGATGGGGAGATGGTTCGTTCTCCGCTTGCGCATAATGAAAGATTAAAAATGAAGGGTCGGCGATGAGTCTTGGGACATCGCTTTCTATCGACCAAGGAAGGGGTTGTTGCATGCTCAGAGTTCGGGGTGTAACAGATTGTTAAGATGAGCTAGACCTAGCATGAGCTCACACATGAGAGAGAAATTGTTAAGATGCACGTGTGAGTGAGTTGTGTTAAAGAAAACTTACATCGGAGAATTGATATTGTGTAAAATGGTTAATATATCTTAGTTGACCCATAACTCATTGGCTTAAGCATTTAAGTAAAGGTAAGTCTAATTTGATATGTTAATGGAGTCAGAATTAAGCTCTCTCTTAACGATCTCCTCGAGTGAAGGTATCATACTTCTACCACACTCTCCCAACAAATTTGAGCACATTCCATGACGGGGGGTGAATCCACTAAAGTTGAGATGAATTGGAGGCTTGAAAATGTAGTAGTCTATGAGCTCTTGAGATGACGAGAATGGCTTCGCCGTTATCGAATCACGAAGTCAACGAGTTCTCAAGGCTAAAGGTCGTGTTGTTGCTGAGCGAGTTTTTTATACTTTCATAATTTTTTAGAGATAATACTTTTGATCACTCAGTCTATTTCTAATAAAAAAATACTTTAAAAAAATTTACATTTTTTATACTTGGAGATATTGCATTGAACTAACATTCTTCTCTCACAAAAAAAAAAAAAAAAATTAACATTCTTAATTCTACTCCATATTCTAAGACATCTTTTTCTTTTCTTCATTAATAAGACCATAATTGATAAGAATTATAAAACACCAGCAATTGCACATTGAAAATTTCTCTCCCTCAAAATCTTAATTTTACTCATTATGCTCATGCATTACATCTCTTTGGCTTTGAATAAAGTTTGCAACAGACTTGAACTTCAACATTTTACTACTTTCCTGACATGTACATTGACAAAGTTCCACCCTAAGAATGGTAACTGGGCCATGTTGGCCCAGACCAGGGCCCTCTTGGGCCGGACCCGTGAGGGGCCGTACCAGGTCAGGCCAGTTAGCAATAAGAGGTTGTGCCAATGCCCGGGCGCTGGCTCAGGCCCATTTATCTTTTTCAGGAGTGATTGTAGTCAGAACAAAGAAGT
The DNA here is from genome assembly GCA_017140615.1 of Eucalyptus cladocalyx. Taxonomy (NCBI): domain Eukaryota; kingdom Viridiplantae; phylum Streptophyta; class Magnoliopsida; order Myrtales; family Myrtaceae; genus Eucalyptus; species Eucalyptus cladocalyx. The sequence goes on along the minus strand of CM029523.1, from coordinate 53,436,969 downwards.
GAGGATACTGACGGTAAAGTAAGATCTCAATAATGATATTTCATGAATTTAATTATGAAAATAAATTACTCGTGGTACCGGAAAGAAAGGGCAAAACAGGAAGGAGCAATTAAAGAACTTTTTCTTGTCACCGAAATGCATCCTCATGTTTTATTTTATTTTTTAATCCTTGCTCACTTCTTTTAACTAAAATTTTGCAGATACAACAAAAGGCATGCGAAAGCATGACCTACCTTCTTTTTCTTTGCTTCATTGCCTTATACCTTTCCATTATGACTTTCCTTTTAACTAGATTTTTCAGGGGCAGTTTTACAGTGAACGACGGCTGAGGTCTCCAAGAAATGGCTTTATGCTAACAATTATGGATTTTTTTTATTCAAAAAGATGTGCACTTCTTCTCTGTAAGCAATTGCTCTTCAAGAGTGGGTTGCGACTCCCACGCCCTGCAAGAGGCAGGGCACAAGTCTGCAAGTGAGTGTAGAATAGGAATAGAGTAGGACTGACCAAAAAAAAAAAAAATTTGCTCTTCATCAATTGTCTATGCTAAAATTGATATATTAATTGGTATGATCAAATCTTATTTAATATTTAGCAAGTGAACATGAAGATTTATGTAAATGGATACTATAAAAGTATGAAAATTTGGATAGTTTTCATTTTCTTTCATAAAAAATCACTTTTAAAAAAGGTGAAAGTTTCCTGGCCTTTTTTTTTTTTTTTTTTGGTCGAAAGAATTTCCAAATCTCATTAGCCTAATAGTCTAGAGAATCTTGAACTTTCCACTTGCTGTCATTAAAAATATCTTAAACTTTCAACTTTATCATGGAGAATCTAAACTTTCAGTTTAGTATTAAGATGTGATCAAATCATAACTTTCTTTAAAAATATCCTGACTTTTCAGCTTCATGAAGTCCCTTTAGATATTGCTGGAGGATGTCCTTATCGTAGATATGACAAATAAGTTTAAAAAATCGATTCAGAGTTTCTATCTTGGCACCGTATGATGCAAACAACACTTGTCATTTTTTCTGTTTTATTTTTCGTTGATTTTGTGATGACTATAAGCGCGTAGATACCATTCCTAGTCAATGAAGTATCAACCTATATCTAGCTTGATAAGTTTGAATTATTGTTGTGGCTGTGATTGTTAACTGATTTCTTTAAAATGTCCTAACCTTTAAAATTTATCAAGATAAGATGTCCACATAATTGATTCGACAAGTTCAATAGATCAATTCAAAGTTTCTATCTTGGCCCTGTCTGATGTATAACAGCACTCGTCTTTCTTTCTTTCTTTCTTTCTTTCTTTTTTTTTTTTGATGCTTTTGCGATTACTATAAGCACGTGAATACTCTTCTTGGTCAATGAAGTATTAATTTATGTCTACTCGATAAGTTTGAATTATTGGTGCAATTCTAATTGCTAACTGATTTCTTAAAAAATTGTCCTGACCTTTCAACTTTATCAAATTAAAGATATTGCAAGAAGATGTCCATATTGGAGATTTCACAAATAAGTTCAATAAATTAATTCATAGTCTCTATCTTAGCCTCATCTGACATATACCGACATTTGCCTCTCTTTTTTCTTTTTTTCTTTTCTGTTTTATTTCTTTTCTTTGCTTCTCCGACGGCTACAAGCGCGTAGTTACTGTTCCTAGTCAATGAAGTATCAATTTATATTTAGCTTGATAAGTTTGAATTATTGGTGCGATTCTAATTGCTAACTGATTTTTTTTTTTTTATAAATGTCCACACCTTTCAACTTTATCAAGTTAATTTAGATATTGCAAGAGGATGTCGGGTAGATTTGACAAATAAGTTCAATAAATAAATTCGGGGGGGGGGGGAGGTTTTATTTCTTTTCATTACTTTTGCAAGACTATTGTTCTCTTCAAGTATTTATATGTCTAGCATATTCACTTGTTAGTGAAGGCAAAGTAAAGCCTAGAGCAAAAAATGCATCTTTTTTGGTGATGCTTCTGGGGTAAAGGATTATAGACTTTGGTGTTCCGATTCATTTAAGATTACTATAAGTAGAAATGTTACTTTTGATGAGTTTGCTATGCTTTATCCTCATAAAGAATCATTTGATCATTGTGATGAAAAATTAGAAAGTGTTGCGGAGTTGGTAGAGCTTGAAGTAGTTTTTTCGTATTTGTGCCAATTTAGTCCAAAACATTTTCAGGTTCCTAGAAGGCGGTCATGGAGGACCGAAAGCCCCGGAGTCTGGGATGGTGGAGATCGAAGAATCGGCGAACAGGTCTGCCTAATGGGTCATAGGACAGTTCCCTTTTTGTTGAGCCGACATTTTTATAAATAGCCTGGCATTGTATATAAACATGTTGTTTATAAAAGGCTTGTTTTGGTTGTGAATTATGGTCATGCTTTTCTATCCCATATTGTTGTTGTCTGGGGATTATTTATTCGTTTCTGCATGCGTATTAAAAGAAGATGGTCGGTGATGTGTCCTGGGACGTTGCTTTTAAATCGACCATGGAAGGATTGGCACGTGCTCGGAGCATTGGGATGTGACAAGCCGCGAGGGTAGCCTCGCCCATGGCTGGCGAGCAGGTGAGCCTTGCCAGATCTGATAAGGGCAAGCATTGTTGCCTGGCGCGAGGCCGCCCTCACGGCCTCGAGCTAGCCTTGCGCCAGGTTAGTAGGACTCGCCCTCGCCAGCTTGGTGTGAGGCCGCCCTCACGCCTTAAGCTGGCCTTGCCGCCTAGGCCTTGAAGACGGCCTTGCGCCAGGCAGGTGAGGCTCACCCATGGCAGCGCCTGGTGGGCGAGCCTCGCGGCCATGGGCAAGGCACGACCCTTTCCGGATTTGGGGAGGGCGAGCCCCGCCCGGCCCGGCGCGAGGCTGCCCTTGCAGCCTTGAGCTAGCCTCGCACCGGGTTGGAGGGGCTAGCTCTCGCCGCCCTCATGGCCACCGGCGAGGTGGCCGGTGAGGTCAACCTTGACCTCACCGGCCGTTGCCTCTAGTCGGTTCTGACGTCTAGGGTTTGGCTGGAGGAAATAAGAGGAGAAGGAAAAAAAAATCAAAAAATCAAAAAATCAAAAAAATTAAAAAATTATTAAAAGTTGTCAACGTTGAAACCGGTGAGGGCATGTTAGCCAGCCGGCAACTAGTTAGCAAAATCCGGCCAAAATTGACCAGAAATGACTAAATTGGCACCACGTAAAAAAGTTTAGGACTAAATTGACAAAAAAAAAAGGGTTTTGGACTAAATTGGCATAAATGCAAAAGGTTTTGGACTTTTTTTAGCACTTTTCCCTATTGCTGAAGGATGTCCTTATCGTAGATTTGACAAATAAGTTAAAAAAATCGATTCGGAGTTTCTATCTTGGTCCCTTATGATGCAAACAGCACTTGTCATTTTTTTTTTTCTGTTTTATTTCTTTTCGTTGATTTTGCGATGACTATAAGCACGTGAATACTCTTCTTGGTCAATGAAGTATTAATTTATGTCTACTCGATAAGTTTGAATTATTGGTGCAATTCTTATTGCTAACTGATTTCTTAAAAAAATGTCCTAATCTTTCAACTTTATCAAGTTAAAGATATTGCAAGTAGATGTCCATATTGGAGACTTGACAAATAAGTTCAATAAATTAATTCATAGTCTCTATCTTAGCCTCATCTGACATATACCGACATTTGCCTTTTTCTTTTTCTTTTTTCTGTTTTATTTCTTTTCATTGCTTCTGCGACGGCTATTAGCGCGTAGATACTGTTCCTAGTCAATGAAGTATCAATTTATATTTAGCTTGATAAGTTTCAATTATTGGTGCGATTCTGATTGCGAACTGATTTTTTTTTTTTAAATGTCCTCACCTTTCAACTTTATCAAGTTAATTTAGATATTGCAAGAGGATGTCCGGTAGATTTGACAAATAAGTTCAATAAATAAATTCATGAGGGAGAGGGGGGGGAGGGGAGGTTTTATTTATTTTCGTTACTTCTGAGAGACTATTGTTCTCTTCATGTATTTGTATGTTTAGCATATTCAATTGTTAGTGAAGGCAAACTAAAGCCTAGAGCAAAAAATGCATCATTTTTGGTGATGCTTATGGGGGAAAGGATTATAGACTTTGGTGTTGATTCATTTAAGATTACTATAAGTCGAAATGTTACTTTTGATGAGTTTGCTATGCTTTATCCTCATAAAGAATCATTTGATCATTGTGATGAACAATCAGAAAGTGTTGCGGAGTTGGTAGAGCTTGAAGTGGTTTCTTTTTATTTGTGTCAATTTAATCATAAACCTTTTTTTTTGTGCTAATTTAGTCCTGAACCTTTTTACGTTGCGTCAATTTTGTCATTTTTGGCCAAATTTGGCCGCATTTTGCTAACTAGATGCCGGCTGGCCGACGTGACATTATCGGCGACGTTGACAACTTTTAATAATATTTTGATATTTTTGATATTTTTGATTTTTTAAAAAAAATTTCCTTTTTCTTTCTCATCATCCTTCCTCCAACCAATCGCAGGGCATTGGCGCCGGCCAAAGGTGACAGCCGATGAGGTCGAGGTTGACCTTGCTGGCCACCTCGCCAATGGCCGTGAGGGTGGCCTCGCGCAAGGCGTGAGGCTGCTCTTGAGCCCCGGGCGGCGAGGGCAAGCTGGCCTCGCATCAAGCTGGTGGGACTCGCTCTCGCCGACCATGGGTGAGGCTCAACCCTCGCCAGATCCGGTGAGGGCGAGCCCGCCAGCCCTGCGCAAGGTTGCTGTTGCGCCTCGAACTAACCTCACCACCCAGGCCTCGAGGGCGACCTCATGCTCGGCGGGTGAGGCCACCCTTTTAACCTTGAGCTAGCCTCATGCGGGTTGGCGGGGCTCGCCCTTGTTGCTCTCATAGCCCCGGCGAGGTGGCCAGCGAGGTTGACCTTGACCTCGCCGGCCATTGCGTCGGTTGGTCGCTAAACTTCGGCGACTGGTTGGAGGAAGGATGAGGAGAAGGAAAAAGGAAAAAAAAAATATAAATATTAAAATATTATTAAAAGTTGTGTACATTAGCGCTGATAAGGGCGGGTGAGCCAGCCGGATTCTAGTTAGCAAAATCCAGCCAAAATTGGCACAACGTAAAAAAGTTTAGGATTAAATTGGCACCAAAGAAAGGTTTAGGACTAAATTGGCACCAAAAAACGGTTTGGGACTAAATTGTCACAAAAAAAAGGTTTAGGACTAAATTGGCACCAGAAAAAGATTTATGACTAAATTGGCACAAATGCAAAAGGTTTTGGACTTTTTTTAGCACTTTTCCCTATTGCTGAAGGATGTCCTTATCGTAGATTTGACAAATAAGTTTAAAAAAATCGATTCGGAGTTTCTATCTTGGTCCCTTATGATGCAAACAGCACTTGTCATTTTTTTTTTTCTGTTTTATTTCTTTTCGTTGATTTTGTGATGACTATAAGCGCCTAGATACCATTCCTAGTCGATGAAGTATCAACCTATATCTAGCTTGATAAGTTTGAATTATTGGTGTGGCTGTAATTGTTAATTGACTTCTTTAAAAATGTCCTAACATTTAAAATTTATCAAGATAAGATGTCCACATAAATGATTCGACAAGTTCAATAAATCAATTCAAAGTTTCTATCTTGGCCCTGTCTGATGTACAACGGCACTCGTCTTTTTTTTTTTTTTTTTTTTTTTTTTTTTATGCTTTTGCGATGACTATAAGCACGTGAATACTCTTCTTGGTCAATGAAGTATTAATTTATGTCTACTCGATAAGTTTGAATTATTGGTGCAATTTTTATTGCTAACTGATTTCTTAAAAAAATGTCCTAATCTTTCAACTTTATCAAGTTAAAAATATTGCAAGTAGATGTCCATATTGGAGACTTGACAAATAAGTTCAATAAATTAATTCATAGTCTCTATCTTAGCCTCATCTGACATATACCGACATTTGCCTTTTTCTTTTTCTTTTTTCTGTTTTATTTCTTTTCATTGCTTCTGCGACGGCTATTAGCGCGTAGATACTGTTCCTAGTCAATGAAGTATCAATTTATATTTAGCTTGATAAGTTTCAATTATTGGTGCGATTCTAATTGCGAACTGATTTTTTTATTATAAATGTCCTCACCTTTCAACTTTATCAAGTTAATTTAGATATTGCAAGAGGATGTCCGGTAGATTTGACAAATAAGTTCAATAAATAAATTCATGAGGGAGAGGGGGGGGGGGGGAGGGGAGGTTTTATTTATTTTCGTTACTTCTGAGAGACTATTATTGTTCTCTTCATGTATTTGTATGTTTAGCATATTCAATTGTTAGTGAAGGCAAACTAAAGCCTAGAGCAAAAAATGCATCTTTTTTGGTGATGCTTATGGGGGAAAGGATTATAGACTTTGGTGTTGATTCATTTAAGATTACTATAAGTCGAAATGTTACTTTTGATGAGTTTGCTATGCTTTATCCTCATAAAGAATCATTTGATCATTGTGATGAACAATCAGAAAGTGTTGCGGAGTTGGTAGAGCTTGAAGTGGTTTCTTTGTATTTGTGTCAATTTAATCATAAACCATTTTTTTTGTGCTAATTTAGTCCTCAACCTTTTTACTTGTGTCAATTTTGTCATTTTTGGCCAAATTTGGCCGCATTTTGCTAACTAGATGCCGGCTGGCCGACGTGACCTTATTGGCGCGCGTTGACAACTTTTAATAATATTTTGATATTTTTGATATTTTTGACTTTTTAAAAAAATTTCCTTTTTCTTTCTCATCATCCTTCCTCCAACCGGTCGCGGGGCATTGGCGACCAGCCAAAGGTGACGGCCGATGAGGTCGAGGTTGACCTTGCCGGCCACCTCACCAATGGCCGTGAGGGTGGCCTCGCGCAAGGCAGCGAGGCTGCTCTTGAGCCCCGGGCGGCGAGGGCAAGCTGGCCTCGCGTCAAGCTAGTGGGACTCGCTCTCGCCGACCATGGGTGAGGCTTAACCCTCGCGGATCCGGTGAGGGCGAGCCCCGCCAGCCCTACGCAAGGCTGCTGTTGCGCCTCAAGCTATCCTCACCACCCAGGCCTCGAGGGCAGCCTCACGCCCGGCGGGTGAGGCCACCCTTTTAGCCTTGAGCTAGCCTCATCGGGCTGGCGGGGCTCGCCCTTGTTGGTCTCACGGCCACGGCGGCGACGTGGCCAGCGAGGTTAACCTTGACCTCGCCGGCCATTCGTCGGGCTGGTCGCCAAACTTCGGCGACTGGTTGGAGGAAGGAGTAGGAGAAGAAAAAAGGAAAAAAAAAGATAAATATTAAAATATTATTAAAAGTTGTGCACATTAGCGCTGATAAGGGCAGGTGAGCCAGCCGGATTCTAGTTAGCAAAATCCAGCCAAAATTGGCACAACGTAAAAAAGTTTAGGATTAAATTGGCACCAAAAAAAGGTTTAGGACTAAATTGGCACCAAAAAACGGTTTGGGACTAAATTGGCACCAAAAAAAGGTTTAGGACTAAATTGGCACCAGAAAAAGATTTATGACTAAATTGGTACAAATGCAAAAGGTTTAGGACTTTTTTACAATTTTTCCCTATTGCTGGAGGATGTCCTTATCGTAGATTTGACAAATAAGTTCAAAACATCGATTCGGAGTTTCTATCTTGGTCCCTTATGATGCAAACAACACTTGTCATTTTTTTTTCTGTTTTATTTCTTTTCGTTGATTTTGTGATGACTATAAGCGCCTAGATACCATTCCTAGTCGATGAAGTATCAACCTATATCTAGCTTGATAAGTTTGAATTATTGGTGTGGCTGTAATTGTTAATTGATTTCTTTAAAAATGTCCTAGCCTTTAAACTTTATCAAGATAAGATGTCCACATAATTGATTCGACAAGTTCAATAGATCAATTCAAAGTTTCTATCTTGACACCGTCTTTTGTATAACAGCACTCGTGTTTTTTTTTTTTTTTTTTTTTTTTTTTGATGCTTTTGCGATGACTATAAGCACGTGAATACTCTTCTTGGTCAATGAAGTATTAATTTATGTCTACTCGATAAGTTTGAATTATTGGTGCAATTCTAATTGCTAACCGATTTCTTAAAAAACTGTCCTAATCTTTCAACTTTATCAAGTTAAAGATATTGTAAGTAGATGTCCATATTGGAGACTTGACAAATAAGTTCAATAAATTAATTCATAGTCTCTATCTTAGCCTCATCTGACATATACCGACATTTGCCTTTTTCTTTTTCTTTTTTCTTTTTTATTTATTTTCATTGCTTCTGCGACGGCTATAAGCGCGTAGATACTGTTCCTAGTCAATGAAGTATCAATTTATATTTAGCTTGATAAGTTTGAATTATTAGTGCGATTCTAATTGCTAACTGATTTTTTTATAAATGTCCTCACCTTTCAACTTTATCAAGTTAATTTAGATATTGCAAGAGTATGTCGGGTAGATTTGACAAATAAGTTCAATAAATAAATTCATGAGGGAGAGAGGGGGGGGGGGGGGAGGTTTTATTTATTTTCGTTACTTCTGAGAGACTATTGTTCTCTTCATGTATTTGTATGTTTAGCATATTCAATTGTTACTGAAGGCAAACTAAAGCCTAGAGCAAAAAATGCCTCTTTTTTGGTGATGTTTATGGGGGAAAGGATTATAGACTTTGGTGTGTTGATTCATTTAAGATTACTATAAGTTGAAATGTTACTTTTGATGAGTTTGCTATGCTTTATCCTCATAAAGAATCATTTGATCATTGTGATGAAAAATCAGAAAGTGTTGCGGAGTTGGTAGAGCTTGAAGTGGTTTCTTTGTATTTGTGTCAATTTAATCATAAACCTTTTTTTTCTGTGCTAATTTAGTCCTGAACCTTTTTACGTTGTGTCAATTTTGTCATTTTTGGCCAATTTTCGCTGCATTTTGCTGACTAGATGCCGGCTCGTCGAAGTGACCTTATCGACGCTGACGTTGACAACTTTTATTAATATTTTAATTTTTTTGATTTTTTGATTTTTTTTAAATTTTTTTTTTCCTTCTCATCATCCTTCCTCCAACCAGTCGCAGAGCGTTGGCGACTGGCCAAAGGTGACGGCCGATGAGGTCGAGGTTGACCTTGCTGGCCACCTCGCCAATGGCCGTGAGGGTGGCCTTTCGCAAGGCAACGAGGCTGCTCTTGAGGCCTAGGTGGCGAGGGCGAGCTGGCCTCGCGTCGAGCTAGTGGGACTCGCTCTCGCTGACCATGGGTGAGGCTCAACCCTTGCCAGATCCGGTGAGGGCGAGCCCCGCCAGCCCGGCACAAGGCTGCTCTTGCGCCTCGAGCTAGCCTCACCACCCAAGCCTCGAGGGCGGCCTCACGCCCGGCGGGTGAGGCCACCCTCGCAGCCTTGAGCTGGCCTCATACTGGGCTGGCGAGGCTCGCCCTTGTTGCCCTCACGGCCACTGGCGAGGTGGCCAGCGAGGTTGACCTTGACCTCGCCGGCCATTGCATCTGGTTGGTCGCCAAACGTCGCCAACTGGCTGGAGGAAGGAGGAGGAGAAGGAAAAAAAAAAAAAAAGATAAATATTAAAATATTATTAAAAGTTGTGCACATTAGCGCCGATAAGGGCACGTGAGCCAGCCATATTCTAGTCAGCAAAATCCGGCCAACATTGGCACACGTAAAAAAGTTTAGGACTAAATTGGCACCAAAAAAAGGTTTAGGACTAAATTGGTACAAATGCAAAAGGTTTAGGACTTTTTTACCATTTTTCCCTACTGGAGGATGTCCTTATCGTAGATTTGACAAATAAGTTCGAAAAATCGATTCGTGGTTTCTATCTTGGTCCCTTATGATGCAAACAACACTTGTCATTTTTTTTCTGTTTTATTTCTTTTCGTTGATTTTGTGATGACTATAAGCGCCTAGATACCATTCCTAGTCGATGAAGTATCAACCTATATCTAGCTTGATAAGTTTGAATTATTGGTGTGGCTGTAATTGTTAATTGATTTCTTTAAAAATGTCCTAACCTTTAAACTTTATCAAGATAAGATGTCCACATAATTGATTCGACAAGTTCAATAGATCAATTCAAAGTTTCTATCTTGGCCCTGTCTTATGTATAACAGCACTCGTCTTTTTCTTTTTTTTTTTATGCTTTGGCGTTGACTATAAGCACGTGAATACTGTTCTTGGTCAATGAAGTATTAATTTATGTCTACTCGATAAGTTTGAATTATTGGTGCAATTCTAATTGCTAACTGATTTCTTTAAAAATTGTCCTAATCTTTCAACTTTATCAAGTTAAAGATATTGCTAGTAGATGTCCATATTGGAGACTTGACAAATAAGTTCAATAAATTAATTCATAGTCTCTATCTTTGCCTCATCTGACATATACCGACATTTGCCTTCTTCTTTTTTTCTGTTTTATTTATTTTCATTTCTTCTGCGACGGCTATATGCGCGTAGATACTGTTCCTACTCAATGAAGTATCAATTTATATTTAGCTTGATAAGTTTGAATTATTGGTGCGATTCTAATTGCTAACTGATTTTTTTTATAAATGTCCTCACCTTTCAACTTTATCAAGTTAATTTAGATATTGCAAGAGGATGTCCGGTAGATTTGACAAATAAGTTCAATAAATAAATTCATGAGGGAGAGGGGGGGAGGGGAGGTTTAATTTATTTTCGTTACTTCTGAGAGACTATTGTTCTCTTCAAGTATTTGTATGTTTAGCATATTCACTTGTTAGTGAAGGCAAACTAAAGCCTAGAGCAAAAAATGCATCTTTTTTGGTGACACTTATGGGGGAAAGGATTATAGACTTTGGTGTGTTGATTCATTTGAGATTACTATAAGTAGAAATGTTACTTTTGATAAGTTTGCTATGCTTTATCCTCATAAAGAATCATTTGATCATTGTGATGAAAAATCAGAAAGTGTTGCAGAGTTGGTAGAGCTTGAAGTGGTTTCTTTGTATTTGTGTCAATTTAGTCATAAACCTTTTTTTTTGTTCTAATTTAGTCCTGAACCTTTTTACGTTGTGTCAATTTAGTCATTTTCAGCCAATTTTGAGCGCATTTGCTGACTAGATGTCGGCCGGCCGATGTAGCCTTATCGGCGCTTACGTTGACAACTTTTATTAATATTTTAATATTTTTGATATTTTTGATTGTTTTTAAATTTTTCTTTTTTCCTTCTCATCATCCTTCCTCCAACCGGTTGCCGGGCATTGGCGACCAGTCAAAGGTGATGGCCGACGAGGTCGAGGTCGACCTTGCTAGCCACCTCACCAATGGCCGCAAGGGTGGCCTCGCCGCCCTGCGGGGAGGCTGCCCTTGAGGCCTGGGTGGCGAGGGTGAGCTGGCCTCACGCTGGGCTAGTTGGACTTGCTCTTGCCGGCCATGGGTGAGGTTCGACCCTCGCTAGATCTGGCGAGGGTGAGGCCCGCTAGCCCGAGGCAAGGTTGCTCTTGCGCCTCGAGCTAGCCTCGCCACCCAGGCCTCGAGGGCGGCCTTGTGGCCTTAAGTTGGCATCATGCTGGGCTAGCAGGGCTCGCCCTTGCTGCCCTCGCGGCCACTAACGAGGTGGCCAACGAGGTCGACCTTAACCTCGTCGGATGTTGCGTCTGGCTGGTCGCCGGACGTCAAGCAAACGGCTGGAGGAAGGAGGAGGAGAAGGAAAAAAAAGAAAATAAAATCTAAAATAAAATCTAAAATTTTAAAATATTATTAAAAGTTGTCCACATTAGCGTTGATGAGGGCACGTGAGCCGGCCGGAGTCTGGTCAGCAAAATTCGGCAAAAACTGGTACAACGTAAAAAAGTTTATAATTAAATTGGCACCAAAAAAAGGTTTAGGACTAAATTGGCACAAATGCAAAAGGTTTAGGACTTTTTTATCACTTTCCTATTGCTGGAGGATGTCCTTATCATAGATTCGACAAATAAGTTCAAAAAATGGATTCAGAGTTTCTATCTTGGCCCGTATGATGCAAACAACACTTGTCATTTTTTTCTGTTTTATTTCTTTTCGTTGATTTTGTGATGACTATTAGCGCCTAGATACCATTCAGATAAGTTTGAATTATTGGTGTGGCTGTAATTGTTAACTGATTTCTTTAAAATGTCCTAACCTTTAAACTTTATCAAGATAAGATGTCCACATAATTGATTCGACAAGTTCAATAGATCAATTCAAAGTTTCTATCTTGGCCCTATCTGATGTATAACAGCACTCGTCTTATTTATTTATTTATTTATTTCTGTTTTGTTTCTTTTTGTTGCTTTTGCGACGACTATAAGTACGTGAATACTCTTCTTGGTCAATGAAGTATTAATTTATGTCTACTCGATAAGTTTGAATTATTGGTGCAATTCTAATTGCTAACTGATTTCTTAAAAAATTGTAATAACCTTTCAACTTTATCAAGTTAAAGATATTGCTAGATGTCCATATTGGAGATTTGACAAATAAGTTCAATAAATTAACTCATAGTCTCTATCTTAGCCTCATTTGACATATACCGACATTTTTATTTCTTTTCATTGCTTCTGTGATGGCTATAAGCGCGTAGATACTGTTCCTAGTCAAAGAAGTATCAATTAATATTTAGCTTGATAAGTTTGAATTATTGGTGCGATTCTAATTGCTAACTGATTTTTTTTATAAATGTCCTCACCTTTCAACTTTATCAAGTTAATTTAGATATTGCAAGAGGATGTCCGGTAGATTTGACAAATAAGTTCAATAAATAAATTCGGGAGGGGGGGGAGGTTTTATTTATTTTCGTTACTTCTGCGAGACTATTGTTCCATAGAAATATGGGTTCTCAAATTTTATTGCTTATGCTCTTTCAGTTGCAGGGTAAGCAGAGTATAGTAAACCTAAAACCTACAAAGAAGCTATCTCTCCAAAAGATTCAACGAAGTGGTTCTCTTGAAAAGAATCGACCTTGGGAGCTTATTAAACCACCAAAAGGAAATAAAATTGTTGTCTATAAATGGGCTTTTAAAATAAAGGAATCTATTCCTAGAGTTGAAGACATCAAATTCAAAGCTTGTCTAGTTGCTAAAAGTTATAATCAAATTGAGAGAGTTGATTTTAATAATGTGTTTTCATTTGTCATTAAACATAAATCCATTTGGGTTTTTTCTTGCGTTAGTTGCTATGCATGATTTAGAGTGGAACAACTCAATGTGAAAATAGCTTTCTTGCATAGTGAACTTGAAGAAAAAATCTATATGGGTCAACCAAAGAATTTTCAGTTTGAAGGCAAGCAAGATCATGTCTATCTATTAAAAAGTTTATATATGGCTTGAAGCAATGACCTTGATAGTGGTATAAAAGGTTTAATTCATTTATGATGCAACTTGGCTCTTATAAAAGTAAATATGATAGTTGCATATATCTGCACAAACTTTTGGTGGCTCTTTCATTTATCTATTATTATATGTTAATGATATATTGATTGCAATAAAAGATAAATTTGATATACAAAAATTGCAGGCACATTTGAATGCTGAATTTGACATGAAGGATTTAGATGCAACAAAGAAAACACTAGGCATGGAAATTTGGTGAGATCGAAAGGGGGAAATTTTGATCTCTTTTAGAAAAGCTACATTAAGAAGGGGTTAGATTGTTTTGGCATGATAGATGCCAAATGAGCGAGGACTCCTTTTGTTGCTCATTTTAGAATATCAGCTAGTTTATGTCCACAAACAAATGAGGACATAAAATATGTGTTACATGTTTCATACTCTAATGTAGTTGGTAGCCTAATTTATGTTGTGCTTTGTACTCAACCCGACATTTCACATGCTCCTAGCACGGTAAGTAGATATTTATTATGCTCAGGCAAAGTTCATTGGCAAACTATGAAATGGATTTTGAAGTTTTTAAAGGGTACTTCTAATTTTGATTTAGAGTTTGGGGAAACTAGTGAATTCTTACATAATACGTTAATTATGATTATGCTAGTGATTTAGATAAGAAGAGGTCTTTGACTGAGTACATCTTTACTATCGGTGGTTGTACAATTAGTTGGAAAGCTACTTTATAGCATACATTTACATTGTTTATTATAGGAGCAAAGTATATGACTACTACAGAGACAATTAAAGATGCCATTTGGTTAAAAGGCTTATTTGGAGAGCTCAGTGTGGATTACGGTGTGACTATTGTCCATTGTGATAGTTAGAGTGCTATATTAGATGTATCATGAGAGGACAAAGCACATTGATGTATGATATCACTTTATTTGAGATATTCTCTCTAATGGCTATATCAAGGTCTTCAAGATTAGTACAAAAACAATTTAGCTGATGTTAACGAAGCCCTTGCCTATTGCCAAATTCAAGCATTGCTTCGATTTTGTTAATATTTGCTACAACTGAGTTTTACTCTAATTCGAGGAGAAGATTGTTTGTTGCTTAAGTAGAAGTGAGCCAAGATTGAGATTTGATGAGTTTATCTTAAATTCTTTATGGGTTTAGGCCATAGGGCTTGGGGACAATATAAATATAAATTTTCTCAATCATTAGGTTAAGAAGTCGAGACAAAAATATTTTTAGTTTTTGAGCCACCTTTTGTAATCTTTGAATTCTTATAGTGGATTTGGGTTTCTCCTTTCCCCGTGGTTTTTTCTGCAAGAGTTTTCCACGTAAATCTGGTGTTCTTTTATTCTTCTCAGCTTTAGTCTGCATCTGCCATAACAATATCTTTATTTTTGCGATACCTGACGAGGTTTAAATGTGCCTACGCCACTATTAAATTATTAAAACAAGTCATTCCAAAAGCATTTGCGAAATTGCTAATGAACCTTATATAATGCATTAGATGCTGAAACATACAACACCACGCTATTGCTTCGCTGTAGATTGGAAAATAATGGAGAGTGTAAATTGTGCATTGACCTTGTCACAATCTAATTACATTGCAATATCATACAGAAACAGTATCACCATGGCCACCAACTAGCGCAGCCCCCTTGTGGCCTCGAGCTTTTTACCTATATATTTTCTCAAACAGAAGATTCTTAAATGAAGGACATGCAGAGTAAACCCCAAAACTTTGTATGATATTTGAAAACCCTGTAGATGACAAAAAGTATGGACTTCGTATTAGATGCCCCTAAAAAGTGGCTCACAGTCGACCATATCGACGCGTAGAAAGCTCCAAAGTACAAATAACCGTCAATATCAACAGTAAACATATATACGTACAATCGACAAGCATACATTTGTACATACCTGATAGTTGCATAAAAACACCTGCAAAATCGAAATGATGTTAATAATCTACTAAGAATTAACAGTGGTAAAATAGTTTTTTTTTTTTTTTAACAGAAGCTACAGCCTTAACAGACATCACTAGTAAAATATGAAAGCAACTCATAATCTACTAGCAAAGGACACAACCAACCTATAAAAGCAAGCGTCTGTTTGAAACTACAAGAATATTTCAGCTTGGTAAATGGTTTATTTTGTTACTATATTACTGACAAATAAACATTGCTACTCTTAAAATCAAATTAATAATCTACAAGGATTTCAATATATTAAATTGTTTACTTCGTCCGTATGGTACTTACAAATAAATATTGCGACTTATAAATTCTAAACAATGTGAACAAATTACTTGGATTTAGAGTGGTTTAATAATTATATTGTTTGTACGTTACAAAGACTATCGGCAAAGTACGTAAGCATTCGTAATCTACCAGAAGATATGCACATCCACTTGTAAAATCTAAAAGAAAAAATATATATATATATATATACTATTTGTTTGAGGACTTGTCATTACATTGACAGCTTAGGAACAGCTGACCTGATTAACAAGTTATAGGCTAATTTTTACTTAGGAGTGATACTTCAAGTTTATTATTGGTTCTTTAAAGTTACCATGCACAGAGCAAAACTCCATTTTTGGTGAATGGAATTTTACAAACGTGCAAAATTACAAATTACAACCATCCCATCAAATGAATTGGTTCATTTTTTTATCCAATATAGAGAGAGTGGACGTCATATCCGCCGAAGTGACATTAAGAAGAAACAATTTATATTCACGAGATACCGAACTTTTCTTCTTAAAAATAATGCCCTACACTGTACCATGTGAAATGAGAACATATTCACATTTTTAATGGAACAATTTATGTTCTCGAGATAGGAGAAGAGAGGAACCTTTTTTCGTAAAAAGAGTGCTCTACATTGTACCATGTGAAATGAGAACATATTCACATTCTCAAGGGAACAATTTATGTTCTCAAGATAGGAGAAGAGACGAAATTTTCTTCTTAAAAAGGACTAAAGTACAGCTCAAGTGCTAAAAGTTTCGAAAGGTACACTTAAGTGTCAAAATCGAAGTAAAATTGATCACTTAAGTACTAATTCAGCCAAATTGCTGACGTGGCAATTTTCCAACCAGATGAATGCAAAACGGCGTCATTTTGCACTCGACGTGGCTAGAAAATGCAAAAACAGCGTCGTTTTGTCATTGATATGGTAAATAATTAAATTAAAAATTAATTAAATTAAAAATTAAATTTATTTAAATATTTTAAAAAATAAAAAACTTAAAATTAAAAAGGGGGTCAAGGGGAGGCGGGCCGAGGGCGAGCCCTCGCTCGCCGGAAGGGCCGGTGACGGAGGGGAGGATCGGTTGGGGTCACGAACCCCGGTCGATCGTGGCGAGGGCCGTAAGCCCTCGCCAAATTTATGCGAGGGCCGTAACCCTCGCCCTAGATTTGGGCAAGGGCTCGCAGGCCCTTGTCGCCTCCCCGTCATCGCCAAGAAGGGCCGGTGACACCGGGGGAGCGTTAGCCGAGGTTGCCGAGCCTTGGCTAGGGTCGGTGACACCAACCGACCGCAACGAGGGCTCGCGAGCCCTTGCCCAGATCTGGCGAGGGTTGCGGCCCTCGCCTAGATCCGGTGAGGGTTGGAGGCCCTTGCCCGGCCGGGCCAAGGGCTGTCAACCCTCGCCCTAGATCCGGTGAGGGCTCGTGGGCCCTTGCTGCGAGTCGATTAGGGGCCGGCGATGCGGGCGAGGGTCGCGGCCCTTGCCCGGATTCGGCGAGCCCTCGCTGCCGGTTGGCTAGGGGCTCACGAGTCCTCGCCACCGGTCGGCCGGGGGCTACCAACCCCTGGCCAACCCTCCTCCCTCCATCGCCGGCCCTTCCTAGCGGCGACGGCGAGGGCTTAGCCCTCGGCCGCCTCCTTCGCCCCCTTTTTTTTCTTAAAGTTTTTTAATTTTTTTAAAAATATTTTAAATAAATTTTGTTTTAAATTAAATCTAATTAATTTTTATATTGATTATTTACCACGTAGAGACAAAAGTATGTCATTTTTGCATTTTTTTTTTTAATCACGTCAGCGTGCAAAATGATATTGTTTTGCACTCACCTCATTGAAAAATTATCACGTGGGTAATTTGGCTGGATTTTGGGCGGATTGACACTTAAGTAATCCATTTTGCTCTGATTTTGATACTTAAGTGTACCTTTCGAAACTTTTTGTATTTAAGTGTCCCTCCGTGTCAAGTTTTGGTACTTGAGCTGTACTTTAATCCTTAAAAAGAATGCTCTACATTGTGCCTTGTCAAGTGAGAACATATTCACGTTCTTCCCTTGAGATTTAAGACTCATAATTTATGTTCTTGAGATTTGAGAAAAGTCTAACTTTTCTTTTAAATGAAAACTTTGAATTGTGATGTGTCCATGTTCTCCACTAGATTAAAACTCCTATGTTCACATGCATTGTCATGACAGGCTGGAATGATGTGACAATGAATTGTTCTCTTTTAAAAATTATAGCATATGGTGCACGACTCTCTACATATCTAGCCAATCCTAGATTCTAAGTTTAATGACCAATAGAGATTTTCATTTGTTAAGTTTTGGCTTCCAAATTTTCCATCTCTATTGCCATTGCTTTTGCTCCTATCTTGTTCAATTTTTTTCTCGAAGGGTAGATTAAGTGAAATCAACGAAGGAGAGTGCAAAAGAATGGTCCATCTGTGAAAGCGAAGGAATAGTAAGAGGTGCTTCTAGCAGTCACACTTCGACAGAAGGTCACGAAATGGCTACTTCATCAGGATATGATTATGAAGTATTCTTGAGTTTCAGAGGACCAGATACTCGAGAACGTTTTACTGACTTCCTTTACACTAGTCTTAAAGATGCGGGTATCCGCACATTTAAGGACAATGAAGATCTCCGCAAGGGGGAAGAAGTTTGGCCCAAAACTTCTCCAAGCAATTAATCAGTCGAAAGATCTCGGTACCTATCTTGTCGAAAGGTTATGCTTCCAGCATATGGTGTCTCAAGGAGCTAGTCCAAATGATTGAGTGCCAGAAAACTAAAGGACAAAAGATCATGCCCATTTTTTATGATGTGGCCCCTTCAGAGGTTCGGTACCAAACTGAGGATTATGGAGATGCCTTTCTTTCACATGAAAAGAACCAATGCTATGATGAAAAGAACATGCATCAATGGAAAGCTGCTCTCAAAGCGGTATCATTTCTAAACGGATGGGACCTATACAACAAGACTGACAGGTGACTACTTTTAGCATTCCATTTGATTTGCCTTGCATCATGAAAATTCGATGCATTTCAATTGGTTCATTTTCTAGGTTTGTGTTAGTCTTGTTAAAATTGAATTTTATACTTTTGGAGCTTTACCATTGAAATCACACTAAATCACGGTGCGATCCCAATTTTTGTCCATTCTCATTCCAAACAACATTTTCTTCAGTTTATTTAATTCATTAACCTTTAGTTGCTATGATAATTCATATATGATGGAATAAATCGTTGAAGAGCACAATTCGATTAGGTTTGTGGTTTTCAATTTGGCCTTGTTAGAACACAGCTTGGTTTAGCATAGTTTTCTAACTTGTTGCCTTTTGACCTTCAACCCTAGGCGAGAAGGTGAGTTTGCCAAAATGGTTACCCAAGAGGTTTTCAATAAGTTGAAGAAGGCTTATTTGGAGGTATCAGACTGTCTAGTCAGTGTCAACCACCAAGTGGATGAAATCATGAAAAAGATAGGTGCCCAAACATGCGAAACACGGATTATAGTAATCCATGGGATGGGTGGCGTTGGAAAGTCGACTATTGCCAAAATCATCTACAATCAACTTTCAAACAATTTCAAGCATTGCTGCTTTATGTCCAACATCCGTGAAATGTCAGAAAGCAAGGGCATTGAATGGCTACAGCATCAACTCATCTCTAGCATCCTCAAAATGAAACAAATAGATACAAAAGACAGAGATGAAGGGACTCAGATAGTTAAATACAGATTGTCAAATAAACAAGTCCTCCTTCTTCTTGATGATGTGCATGAAAAGAAACATATGGATGCACTCGTAGGTAAGTGTAATTGGTTTGGAAAAGGAAGCAAAATTATTATTACTACTAGAAACAAAGACATTCTCAAGATTCCTGTGGTGGATGACCATTATGAGGTTAGTATGATGGATTCCATTCAAT
The DNA here is from genome assembly GCA_017140615.1 of Eucalyptus cladocalyx. Taxonomy (NCBI): domain Eukaryota; kingdom Viridiplantae; phylum Streptophyta; class Magnoliopsida; order Myrtales; family Myrtaceae; genus Eucalyptus; species Eucalyptus cladocalyx. The sequence goes on along the minus strand of CM029523.1, from coordinate 53,417,523 downwards.
CTCTTCAACTTTTTAGCAAACATGCCTTCAGAAGAGATTCTCCTTTAGATGATTATATCACCCAATCCAACAGGGCGATAAACATTGCTGGAGGTCTTCCACTAGCATTAGAGGTCATAGGTTCATTGTTATCTCGCACTAAAAAGGAAATGTGGGATGTGACATTGGACAAGTTGACAAATGTTCCCCATGTGAATGTTCAAAGCAAGCTGAAAATAAGTTTTGATGCATTAGAAGTTCGGCAACAACATATATTCCTTGATATAGCTTGTCTTTTCATTGGATATGACAAAGACAATGTGGTTTATTTCTGGGAAAAATCTAAATTTTTTCCGGAAGAAGCTATGGAAGTTCTGCAGAATTTTTCTTTGATAAAAATTACAAAGGATAATAAAGTGTGGATGCATGACCAACTCAGAGATCTCGGAAGAGAAATGGTTCATCAAGAAAGTAAGATGAAAATAGAGAAGCAAAGTAGGGTGTGGAATCCTGATGAAGCATTAGATTTGCTAAGGAGACATAAGGTAAAATCTCCCTTCCAGTAAATTTCTAGTTCATTATTAATATGTTCCACCCAAAAAAGACAGCTACTTTTTGTGTTCTCTACCACTATTATGACCTAGTCAACTATTAAATTTACAGTTTTAAATTTGAAGGAACAATAGTGCTCAACTCAACCCCCTAAAATAGTGAACTTGAATGAATGTGCTTCCTTTCAACTTTTATTTGGGCAGGGTAAAAAAGTGGAAGCTCTTTGTCTCAAGTTTGATCGTGAGGGGCAGTACTATTTCACCTATGATGATTTGGAGAGACTATCATATCTAAGGTTCCTTTCAATTGACGGTTCAAAGGAAAATTTTCGTGCAGAAAATAGGCTTTTTTGGCACGAATCACCATCAAATGTTCTTTCAATTAATGAGAATTCATATCTCCTTCCACAATTACGATGTCTTTCATGGTGTGATATTCCCCCAACATTTAACATAACAAATTTCTCCATGAAGGATGTGGTTATTCTTTATCTTTCGGGAAGTGAAATTACACATGATTGGAAAGGGTGGAGGCACATGGAGGTATGTTTTATGCTAGATGACACTTATTATTCCATCTTATTAGATTCAAAATTAACCTTTGCATGATTTTTCTTTTACAGGTGATGAAGAATTTGAAAGTTTTGAATTTAACTAGTTGCCATCTCTTGGTGAGAACTCCCACCTTCTCTACTTCGGCAAATATAGAACGGTTGATCCTACAAGATTGTAAATCATTAATCAAAATTGATAGGTCAATTTGTCAATTAAAATGCTTAACTTACTTAGATGCAAGCTCTTGCGAGAAACTTTGTTGGCTGCCAGACGAGTTGGGTAGAGATCTTGCAAGCCTTGAATACCTATCTTTGGAAGGGTGTAAGTCCTTGGAGAGGCTTCCGGATTCAATCTGGAATTTGAAATTGTTGTCTAAGTTGAATATAAATTGGACGAGGATTGAAGAACTACCTAAATCCATCGAAAATTTGAAAAATTTGAAAGTAGTGAAGATATGTTCTAGTCACATAAGCAAAATACCTAGTGCCCTTTGGACAATTAAGAACCTTGAAGAAATAGATTACAATTGTGATAATTTTCTGGAGGCCATGTGAAAGTTGGCAATTGCATCTCCTAGGAATCAATCCTTGAGAATCTTAAGATTGAAGTTCACAAATATATATGCACTACCGAGGCTTCCTGAAAGTCTTATCACTCTGGAATTGTCTTGGTTGTACATGGACACATTTCCAGATCTCTCAAATCTCACTAATTTAAAGGTGTTGAATCTAATTTTGGCCCACCTGATTTTGATGTGATATCTAATGGGCCTGAGGGATGTCCAATACCATGGTGGATTGGGAACTTAACCAAACTAGAGATCCTCTACTTGCACTCTTTTTACATGACCACTTCACCGATAGACCTTAGCCTCCCTCCACAACTCAAGTCACTTTGCCTTGAGTGCTCTAATCTACGTCAACTCCCAAGGCTTCCCTCGAGTTTATCCTCCTTATGTTTGTCCGGTTGCGACTCACTTTGCTCAATGGAGGATCTATCGAATTTGAAGAATCTATCATTTCTCAAGATTGATCGTGCTGCAATTACAGAGATTCAAGGCCTTGGTTGTTTGGAGAATCTCCGGGAGTTGCAGCTTAAATGGCTTGAAAGGGTGAAGATACTACCTGATCTAAGCAATTTAAATAAACTGAGGAGTCTTCAAGTAGAATGTTGTCGTAATCTGATTGAGATTCAAGGTGAACTACCACAGTTTTTAGATAGATTGAAAATTTGTTCCTGCTTTCTTTTACAGAAGTTACCCGATCTGTCAAGCTTCATGGGTAACATAGATCTTGAAATAGATGATTGTGATAAATTTCTTGAATATGCTCGTATGGATCGAGAAAAGTTTTGGTGCTTGAAGGCTTTAAACAATTGCAGATCCTACATGATCTAAGCAAATCAAACAAATTGAGATGTCTTCGAGTAGAAAATTGTTGTAATTTGGTTGAGATTCAAGGCGAACTACCACAATCTTTGGAAAATTTGAAGATTTCCTTTTGTGAATCTTTACATAAGTTGCCTGATCTATACAGCTTGAAGGGGCTGCAATGTATTGACCTAGAAGGTTGCACGAAATTAAGGGTTGAGGCAATTCTTGGCTGTACTCAGAGAAGTCAAGTGAATTTGTGGGAGAACCTACGATATTTGCGGATTTGTAGCCTTGGACAGGTAGAGATACTACCTAATCTAAGTAATTTAAACAAACTATGGAGTATTCAAGTAGAAGATTGTGGTAATCTGGTTGAAATTCAAGGCAAACTACCACGATCTTTGACAAAATTGGAGATTTGTTCCTGTAAATCTTTAAGGAAGTTGCCTGATCTGTCAATTTTGAACAAACTCCGAAGGGTTAAAATCCATGGTTGCGGGAAATTAAATGCGGAGGCAATTTCTAGGCTTTGTTCGGAAAAGTCAATAATGTTTGTGGAAGAAGACATATAAATCTGAATTTGAGGGAGAAGACAATGAATAAGTGTACGTTGCACTTGAAAGCTTTTTGATCGACGACCACAAATTGTTCAGTTGTGTTCAAACATTGAATGAATTGAGGTAAGTTAACTCATCTAACGACAAGATGTTTTCCTTTTCTTGCAATCAAGTTCTTTCACAAATATGAGCATAGAAGTTTTGCGTGCACTTTTGAATGACCTTTTTGCAAGTTCGTGTCTGAAAATCTACTGAAGGTACTAAAATAACGATACCTCCAAACAAGCAAAAGGTTCTTAATAAGTATTCTTCCCCTAGTTTGGGTTGGCTTCTTTAGCTACATTTTCTTTGGATGGTTTCTCCTTGCTTTTTTGTTTCCCAGTTGGAGATATGCATGTCAATTGGATCGTTTTTATTTGATCAAGTTCTTGATTGATTTGCTACTTCACATATTTCAAGTTTGATAACCTCGCTTCACATTGGAGATGACTTCCTTCTACTGTAAACAATTAAATAGAATGTGTGTTGGAAGGTCATATAATCATGGACTTTTCAGCAAAATCAATTCATTGTTGTAACTGTGTAGTGGACAGTATGTATTGGTATGTCTATGTTCAGTTTATTTTCCAGGAAAGGTGTGCTTCTAAGTGGAATTTGCAAATGTTATGGAGAAGTTATAAAATGAAGAATGATGAATTTCACTTGAGTAGCGGCATCAATAGTTGGTGCAGCAAAACTTCCATCTCCAAGGTATCATAAGTCATCTTATGGTTAAGGCTAGATTCAGACCGGTGCCTAGGACATACGATAAGTCTCACTTGGGGCCAGAAATCATGTAAATGAAACTCTTGTGTAATCTGCAATATTGCCAACATTTTCTAGAAATAGTTATGCCTAGGTGATCATCTGTCATGCAAGCTCCTCCATTCACCTCAAGTTCTTTTAGGTTTTAAGATTGTTGAGGGATACATCTCAAACGACTGGCTTTTTGCTGAGATGAATTAAAGTTACATAAACTTATAGAAATCTTTTTCGCAAAGGGAGCTGCGGCTAATTGGGCGGTTGTACAAATGAAGACCAAATAAAGGAAAATGAAGATGACATTCAAAGTGAAGTTTTATGTACTTTTCATGAGTTGATGCTTGGAATCGAAGAAGGTATTGAAAGTATAGTACCTCCTTACAACCAAAGGGTTCTTAATTATGTACAATCATATGTCGTCTTTTCCTAGTTTGGTTTAGCTTTTTTTAGCTATATTCTCTTCGGATGGTTTCTCCTTGCTTTTATATTTCCCAGCTGGAGGTTTGCATGTCAATTGCATTGTTATTTTTTTATTTATGAAACTCTTGTGTAATCTGCAATATTGCCAACATTTTCTAGAAATAGTTATGCCTAGGTGATCATCTGTCATGCAAGCTCCTCATTCACCTCAAGTTCTTTTAGGTTTTAAGATTGTTGAGGGATACATCTCAAATGACTGGCTTTTTGCTGAGACGAATTAAGTTACATAAACTTATAGAAATCTTTTCGCAAAGGGAGTCATGCGGCTAATTGGGCGGTTGTACAAATGAAGACCAAATAAAGGAAAATGAAGATGACATTCAAAGTGAAGTTTTATGTACTTTTCATGAGTTGATGCTTGGAATCTGAAGAAGGTATTGAAAGTATAGTACCTCCTTACAACCAAAGGGTTCTTAATTATGTACAATCATATGTCGTCTTTTCCTAGTTTGGTTTAGCTTTTTTTAGCTATATTCTCTTCGGATGGTTTCTCCTTGCTTTTATATTTCCCAGCTGGAGGTTTGCATGTCAATTGCATTGTTATTTTTTTATTTATGAAACTCTTGTGTAATCTGCAATAGTGCCAACATTTTCTAGAAATAGTTATGCCTACAGGTGATCATCTGTCATGGAAGCTCCTCCATTCACCTCAAGTTATACTAGAGGATTCTTTTAGGTTTTAAGATTGTTGAGGGATACATCTCAAACGACTGGCTTTTTGCTGAGATGAATTAAAGTTACATAAACTTACAGAAATCTTTTTGCACAGGGAGCTGTGGCTAATTGGGCAGTTGTGCAAATAAAGACCAAATAAAGGAAAATGAAAATGACATTCGAGGTGAAGTTTTATGTACTTTTCATGAGTTGATGCTTGGAATCTGAAGAAGGTATTGAAAGTATGGTACCTCCTTACAACCAAAGGGTTCTTAATTATGTACAATCATATGTCTTCTTTTCCTAGTTTGGTTTAGCTTTTTTTAGCTATATTCTCTTTGGATGGTTTCTCCTTGCTTTTATATTTCCCAGCTGGAGGTTTGCATGTCAATTGCATTGTTATTTTTTTATTTATAACGATTCGTTAGAGATTCTTGTCAATTTGGTGATTCACTTTTTCAAAGTGAAGTTTTATGTACTTTTCATGAGTTGATGCTTGGAATCTGAAGAAGGTATTGAAAGTATAGTACCTCCTTACAACCAAAGGGTTCTTAATTATGTACAATCATATGTCGTCTTTTCCTAGTTTGGTTTAGCTTTTTTAGCTATATTCTCTTCGGATGGTTTCTCCTTGCTTTTATATTTCCCAGCTGGAGGTTTGCATGTCAATTGCATTGTTATTTTTTTATTTATGAAACTCTTGTGTAATCTGCAATATTGCCAACATTTTCTAGAAATAGTTATGCCTAGGTGATCATCTGTCATGCAAGCTCCTCCATTCACCTCAAGTTCTTTTAGGTTTTAAGATTGTTGAGGGATACATCTCAAATGACTGGCTTTTTGCTGAGACGAATTAAGTTACATAAACTTATAGAAATCTTTTCGCAAAGGGAGCCGCGGCTAATTGGGCGTTGTACAAATGAAGACCAAATAAAGGAAAATGAAGATGACATTCAAAGTGAAGTTTTATGTACTTTTCATGAGTTGATGCTTGGAATCTGAAGAAGGTATTGAAAGTATAGTACCTCCTTACAACCAAAGGGTTCTTAATTATGTACAATCATATGTCGTCTTTTCCTAGTTTGGTTTAGCTTTTTTTAGCTATATTCTCTTCGGATGGTTTCTCCTTGCTTTTATATTTCCCAGCTGGAGGTTTGCATGTCAATTGCATTGTTATTTTTTTATTTATAACGATTCGTTAGAGATTCTTGTCAATTTGGTGATTCACTTTTTCAAAGTGAAGTTTTATGTACTTTTCATGAGTTGATGCTTGGAATCTGAAGAAGGTATTGAAAGTATAGTACCTCCTTACAACCAAAGGGTTCTTAATTATGTACAATCATATGTCGTCTTTTCCTAGTTTGGTTTAGCTTTTTTTAGCTATATTCTCTTCGGATGGTTTCTCCTTGCTTTTATATTTCCCAGCTGGAGGTTTGCATGTCAATTGCATTGTTATTTTTTTATTTATGAAACTCTTGTGTAATCTGCAATATTGCCAACATTTTCTAGAAATAGTTATGCCTAGGTGATCATCTGTCATGCAAGCTCCTCCATTCACCTCAAGTTCTTTTAGGTTTTAAGATTGTTGAGGGATACATCTCAAATGACTGGCTTTTTGCTGAGACGAATTAAGTTACATAAACTTATAGAAATCTTTTCGCAAAGGGAGCTGCGGCTAATTGGGCAGTTGTACAAATGAAGACCAAATAAAGGAAAATGAAGATGACATTCAAAGTGAAGTTTTATGTACTTTTCATGAGTTGATGCTTGGAATCTGAAGAAGGTATTGAAAGTATAGTACCTCCTTACAACCAAAGGGTTCTTAATTATGTACAATCATATGTCGTCTTTTCCTAGTTTGGTTTAGCTTTTTTTAGCTATATTCTCTTCGGATGGTTTCTCCTTGCTTTTATATTTCCCAGCTGGAGGTTTGCATGTCAATTGCATTGTTATTTTTTTATTTATAACGATTCGTTAGAGATTCTTGTCAATTTGGTGATTCACTTTTTCAAAGTGAAGTTTTATGTACTTTTCATGAGTTGATGCTTGGAATCTGAAGAAGGTATTGAAAGTATAGTACCTCCTTACAACCAAAGGGTTCTTAATTATGTACAATCATATGTCGTCTTTTCCTAGTTTGGTTTAGCTTTTTTTAGCTATATTCTCTTCGGATGGTTTCTCCTTGCTTTTATATTTCCCAGCTGGAGGTTTGCATGTCAATTGCATTGTTATTTTTTTATTTATAACGATTCGTTAGAGATTCTTGTCAATTTGGTGATTCACTTTTTCAAAGTTGATACCCTTTGCTTTGCACTGGAGATAACTTTGCTATATTGTAAACAATTAGATGGAATATGTGCTGGAAGGTTATAGCACTATGGTTCCCATCTTGAGATTTTACAGCATAATTGACTCATTGTTGCAATTGTGAAGAAGACAGACTCTATATTGATATGCTTATGTTCAGTTTATTTTCCAGGAAAGGTGTGCTTCTTAGTGGGATTTGCAAATGTTGAGGAGAAGTTATAAAATGAAGAAAGAGGAATTTCACTTGGGTAGCGGCATCAATAGCTGGTGCAGCAATGCTTCCATCCATGACAGGAGAGAACTATTTAGCTTCTCCAAGGTATCATAAATCATCTTATAGTCGAGGCTAATTTTTAGTATTATCGGGGCATAGGACATATGATAAGTATCACTTGGGGTCTGAAACAATGTAAATCGACCCCTATGTGATCTCCATTATTGCCTCCATTTCTCGAAATGGTTATGCCTAGGTGGTTATCTGTAATAGGAGCCCTTCCATTCACCTCATGTTATACTAGATGACTCTTCCAGACATCTCAAAGGACTGGCTTTTTGCCAGTTTCTAATGTTGCTGAGAGGAATTCAAGTTTAAGAAACTTACAAAAAGCTTATGTGCAGGGAGCTATGGCTAATTGGGCAGCTATATAGATGCAGACCAAAGAAAGGCAGATGAAGGATGAAATTTGATGTTGAACCGTATTCCCTCTCACAATCTTGGGGTGGTAAACCCTATATTCATTTGTTTTGGGGGGGAGGTGTAATGGGCTATTTAGGCAGACCTGATTGTGTTTTTTTTCCCTTTATTGTGGGCCACAAAAATGACTGTTATGTTTCATGTAAATGTGTTTATGCAATGGAACTCGCTCATCAATACCCAGATGTTCTTTTTCGAGGAAGCACTTTAAGGCCTTGTCTGTAAAGGGAGAAAAATTGTGTGCGCTTAAAATGGTGCTCGAGTTAGTATTAGTTGCTCCTGCCAAAACCTGCTCATGGACCTCTCGATTTGAGAATGGTGATCAAGGTAGTCCTAGTCATGAGTATGATAGGCACTTGCAACACAAGAAATACAAATTGTTAAAATTCATGGAAAAGGGCCGTGTTGGAGAGATGACTCTCGCCGAACCTATCTACAATTAGCTTTGACATGGTTTGAACACTATTGTTTAATTTTTTTAACATCCGTGAAACTTCAGAGCTCAAGGGGATTCAGTTTTTGCATAATAACTCATCTCCAATATCATCAAAGGAAATTGACAGAAATAGCTAATGTCGAAGGATCAAGATAGTTAAAGATAGGCTATTTAGTAAACAAGTTCTTAGCCTTTTTGATGATGTCGACCAGAAGAATCAATTAAATCCTCTCAGGGATAGCATCTATGATATTTGGGCATTACTGAATTCTTCAATGCTGAATATCAAGTGCTGAAGGATTTCGAAAATTCTCAGTGCTTTTTGTTCATCATTGGATATAATATTTTCCACTGGCCACTTGACATGGCCATTGAGACTCTCTCAGAAGCACCATAGTTGCACAACTTCCCTTGTTGATTGGAGCTCTTATAAAACTTGAATACTTATCTTGGAAAAAATTTAGATGTATAGAGAGGCTTCCGAGCTCAATTGGCAATCAGCAATCACTACTTGAGTTGGATATCTCCTACACTTGTATTAAAGAGCCACCCGATTCAATGGGAAACAGCAAGAGTCTGAAAGTAGCGAGGATGAATAATAGTTCCATTGGAAAGATACCTAGTGCTTTATGGATGGTTTAAAAGCTCGAAGAAATAGATTCAGAACACGGTGAAAAGTTGCAATTGGAAATTCCAAATGATTTGTATATGGCCATTCAATCAGATGCTTAACTCGTGGACAATTGTCAAATTGTGGTAGATGCAGTGCCATGGTGAGTTGTGAGATTAAATAAACAGAGTGTCACCCCCCGATCCTTGGATGCGCGCACATCCTTCTACTTGGTTGATTTTAGAATGCGATATCCCAGGATTATGTATCGCCAACCCTTTCTTTTATTAAGCACATGCGAAAGCAGTTATAAATCTCTAGACAATAAAACAATGGGATAAAAAAGTAAGGCTACATTTTCCATATTGAAAACTCATAACCACACTTTTATACATAGCGTAATAGGCTTTCATTATACTTCACAGTACTATTCACCAAGGTCTGATTTAACAAATCTACAAATATTCACAAGGTTTTCAAAACCAGGGTGGTCTCAATCCTTCTACAAGTCGTACTCAAAATCATCATCTTCACCCTCCATTGATTCCTCGCCAGGCTTTTCCTGGAATCCCCCTCTTGAAGATCTTCCACCTAAGGGCCTGAAATTGGTTTTTACAACAACTAATGAGACTATGTTTCAGCAAGTTCTACCCCCTAAGATTCAATTAGGAAACCAATATACCACCAAGTTACCTAGCACAACACGAGTCAGATGACTTACATTGGCATCAGTTTCCAACCTGCAATTTAAGGTTATGCACATATGCCTCATATATTGCCTTAAAACATTTAATCAATTCACAACCTCTGGATCAACTCATTGATCAATCGACCTAGTCGATTCACATGTCAGTCAGACCATCTTTGGGTCACTTCACTTCCTATCATCACACCCCCAGCAGTACACTTAGTCACAAAGCTTCATTAGTGCTCTCGGGCGTTACTTCTGCCAAGGTGACGTGTATAATGGACAGCACTCGTGTGTTCTTTAAGGCGCCGTTTTCACCAGTGATACTCTCCATCACCGAACCACGTATGTCCACACTGCTGCATGTAATAGTGTCACGCCCCGATCCTCGGACACGCACACATCCGTCTCACTTGGTCGATTTTATAATGCGATATCCCAGGACTATGTATCGTCGACCCTTTCATTTATTAAGCACATGCGGAAACAGTTAAAATCCCCAGACAATAAAATGATGGGATAGAAAAGCAGAGCCATATTTTTCATATTGAAACTTATAACCAAACTTATATACATAATACAAACCAAAGCACTTCACAACTTTTTACTCTATCTATATTCACATCAAAATGGAGATCTCAAAAGAAGATAAATCTCAATCCATCGAGCCGTACTCAAGGCCCCTCTCAGGATTATCTTCTTCTTCCAAAAATCCTTCTCCTCAAGTTTCACCTCGAAGTACTCTTTCTCAGACTCCTCCTCATCAGCTCATCATCGGGGTCTTGAAATGTTTTCTCCAAACTGGGATGAGACTATGTCTCAGCGAGTTCTACCCCACTAAGCCCGATTAGTAAATCATTATACTATAGGCTGCCTAAACACGCACAGAGGAGGGGACTTACCTTGGCCTCAAATCCCACCTGCAAGTCAGTACAATTCATAATAGGCACCCAAGCAATCATATCACCAATCGAAGCATCAATCAAATCGACCTAGTCGATTATATGCCAACAAGACTACTCACGGTCATTTCCATTCAGTCAATCAATTCACAACATCAAATCAAGACAATGATCAATCACATTGAATCACACTTAGATCGAATCATTGATCAATCGACTTAGTCAATTACAAGTCAGTCGAATGATTTCTAGGTCATTTACTCCATCCCACATAACCTCCAATAGTACACTTAGTCACAGAGCTCCATCAATGCTATTGGGCGTCATTTTCGCCAAGGTGACATAAGTAACAGACGGTCTACATGCGTTCTTTAAGGCGCCGTTTTCGCATAGTGATATTCCTCATCACCGAACCACGCCCGTCATAGGTCACAAATCACTGACAGTCTACGTGCGTTCTTTAAGGCGCCGTTTTCGCACAGTGATGTCTTTCATCACCGAACCACGCCTGTCACGATTCATAGGTAGTCTACGTGCATTCTTTAAGGCGCTGTTTTCGCACAGTGACATCCTTAATCACCGAACCACGCCTACCATAAGTCATAGACAGTCTACGTGCTTTCTTTAAGCCATCGTTTTCGCACAGTGATGTACTTTATCACCGAACCACGCATGTCTATACTTCGTACTTGATTGGTCTCATCCAATAGAATTCTCAGTTAGCTCCCACCATTCTCTACTTACAGCTCAACAAGGCATTACAATTGCTAACTAGTCACACTCGGCTATCTACCAATTAATAATCCAATTTCTCTCAATTTCAATCAATTTAGGGTAAATCCCTAAAATATCACAATTTATTTAATTCCATACAACGTAGAGCTCACATAAATAAACGAACTGCGCCACGACAATCAGCACGAAATTCCGGTCGTCGACCATCAAAATCTTAATTTCCGAAAAATAAATAATTAATTAATTAATTTCGAAAATTTAATTAATAAATTAAAAATTCAATTTAGCACAAAATAAAGCCGAATTAAATAAACGGACTTCACCACAGTCATCAGCATAATATTCCGGTAATTGGCCATCCCAGTTGAATTTTTGGAAAATAAATAATTATTTAATTAAATTCCAAAAATTAATATTTAAATACAAAAATTCCACTTAGGCCCAAAAGCCTAATTGAAGCCCGATTAGGGTTGGGAAAAATCCGAGATACTTCAATAAATAGTAGACCACGTCTACTTGCTAATTGCGCAATCAATTTATCTAAATCGCATCACAATTGACTAATAATTGCTAATTTATTCTAATCTAACAACCTAAACATAATTAATTAAAACTAAACCAACCTTAAGCATAATTAGCCAACTAATCTGGATTAGTGAGCTTACTCACCAAATCGCGCGCAAATCGGATCAATCCGACGGGGCGATGCGAGGAACAACAATTCTTCCCAAAGCACGTGACTCACGGATTCGGGGCCCGAAACGGCCCAAAACGGGCCCGAAGGCTGGAAACCCACTCGTGGGTTTGCTGGTTCAGCTGCAAAACGAGAGAAAGAGAAACGGCGCAGCAAGGGCGGCAAGGGTCGGGGCCGGCGGCGGAGCTCCGGCGGGCCGGACGGTGGCCGGACGGGGCTGGGCCACGGCCGGAGCTGGCCGAACGAGCTGGAGGCGGAATCGCACGGGGAGGGCGGGTGCGAGCGACGGACGGGAGGAGCGCGGGACGGCGGAACGTGCGGTGAGCGGGCGGTGGGCGTCGGGCGGCGGCGGTGATGGGCGGTGGCTGCCGTCTTTGTCCTCCAGCTTGCTCGATCTTCTTGCTTCCGGCTTCCGTTCGTTGGGGAGGGGGAGAGAGAGAGAGAGGGATGAGAGAAGAGGGATGAGAGAAGAGAGAGAGATTTGACCGATCAAAAAAAGAATAAAATAAAAGAAAGCAAAGTGGAAGAATCGCAAGGGTGCGGTCGGTGGGAGAGGGAAAGAAAACGAGGAGGAGGGGAGGAGAGAGAGAGAGAGAAAAGAAAGAGAAAAGGGAAAAGAGAGAAAAAGAAAAAGAATAATACTTTTCTAAATTTTCTTTTCTCTTTCCATTTCCTTTTTAATTTCTTTTGGTCTTCAATTTTTTCCTCCGATAATTTCTTTCTTGAAATTTCGGACTCATCGAAAATTTGATGATCGATGAGACAAGGTCCTAAAAATGAATTGTGACACGCTCAAATATTCGATTCCCAAAACCGAATTAAATTTCCATGATTAAAATCGACCGGACGTGATTTTAGTCAAATCCAACAAATTAGGTAGTTTTTAGGGATTTTACCGTGGATACATCTCTTAACAGCTTCACCCAATAAGTTAGTTAACTCGTGAGTGATCAGCTCAGAGAAAAAGGACCATAGGCGCGCCGACGATATGCACATTTCATTTTATCGAAACGGGATCGAATTTTAGGATGTCACAAATAGGCGGACTCGTGCGTTCTTTAAAGCGTCGTTTTCACGCAGTGATATCCTTTAATCACCTAACCACGTATGTCTCATTACATCGGTTCTGATTGGTTTCAGCCGAGAATTTCCCCAATTCACTTTCATAGTTCCCTCCGCTTTACAACTCATCAATGCTAAATAGTCATACTCGGCCATCAACCAATCAATCACTCAATTTCATTCAATTTAGGATAAATCCCTAATTTGCACAATCAATTCAGTTCCGTGCAATGTAGAGCTCAATTAAATAAATGGATTACACCACAACAATCAACACGAAATTCCGGTCACCGGCCATCCCGGGTGAATTTCCGGAAAAATAAATAATTAAATAATTAATTTCGAAAATTAAATAAATAAATACGATAAATTCAATTTAGCACAATATAAAACTCAATTAAATAAACGGACTACACCACAATCATCAGCATAAAATCCTGATCACTAGCCATCCCAGTTGAATTTCTGTGAGATAAATAATTAAATAAATAAATTTCGAAAATTAATATTAAATTCCTAAAAATTCCTTCTAGGCCCGAATTGCTTAAATAATACCCGATAAGGGACGAGCAAAATCCCAAGATGCATTCAATAATTAATAGGACTTGTCTACCTACTAATTACACCATCAATTTAACTAACATGAATCGACAAGTCTCTAATTTAATTATTTTAATCCAATCTATCCACATAATTGCAATTAATTAAATCTAATTAACCCTTAGGCATATTAGTCTACTAATAAAGCATTAGTGAGTAAAACTCACTTGCACAAAACGAAGACCGGGACACGGCGACGACAACGCTACGGCGGCCGAACTTGGGCCGGGCCAAGAACTTCGCAAACCCGAAGAAACTCTGGGCTTGGGCCTGCTGAAAATCTTGGGCTGAGTTTGATTTGGGCTTCAATAATTTCGCTAGGCTTCACTGAACTCAACTGGGCTTGGGCTTCAAAGAGCTAGACCAAATTTTGAATGGGCTGAGATTTTCGTGGGCTTCAAAAGGCGTGGGCTTGTTGCGACTGAACCAAATTCACTTAAGATGGGCCGAGCTTCATAGGTCCATTTCGTGCGGGGCAGCTGTTAGGCCTCGGTGATGAAGGGCTAAAGCGGACGAGGGAAGCAGCAGCTGCTTCACTGGGATTCTGGGGTTTCTCCGGTGGGATTTGCTGGCCTAAGATGGAGTAATGGAGGCAGACGCGTGGACAGTAGAGGCGTGGGGACTTCGGTCAACAAACGGTGGAGGAGAGGGCACCGTTGACTGGATCGTGGGCATGTGGATTCGATGGACGCCTGGCGATCAATGTGGGAGGGTTTCGGTTTGCTGGACGAGCGGCAGCAGCTTTAGTCTTCAATGGGCTGGAGGAGGTGTGGAATTTGTTGGGGTCAACCAACTGGTGGAGAGGCTCCACGATTGACCGAACGTGGCAGCTCGTTGGAGAAGATAGTGGAGGAGAGGTCGCTGGCGGACATGTGGCATGCAGCTTCGGCTTCGCTCGGCTTCGGTCAACAAGATGGAGCTGGAGTTGACCCGTGAAGATGCGTTGGCAACCAAGAAGCGAATGAAGAGAATTCATGGGCAGATGGAGTTCTTCGACAGTGGGAATGGGGACGCTCGGATGCCTAGCAACAGTTTCAACCCAAAAGAAATTTCCGTGGAGGGTGTGCGACTGCTTCGTGCAAAAGAGATTTGAAAGCAAATGCAGAAAATAACGAGCGGATGGGGGAGGCTTCGCGTGTGGGAGAAGCCAAGGAGGGGCCCAAAATTCTGAAATCTTAGCCTTTACCTTAATTGCTTGTCCCACTTTTTGCCTTCAAGCTTATCTTTTAGTCTCCATTACTTTCTACCAAATTAAATCCCACAACTAATCCAAAATGAAGCCAAAAATTGCTGTCCAAGCATAATTTCGAATTTCACTTAATTTAGCTTTAATTCCTCACTCAATTTTCCAAATTGAGGTCCAATTTCAATGAAGAAAAATCCCAAATGATTTTCTATAAATCCCCGACACAACATTTCGGTCTGGAAGTCCAATTTTCTATCAATTTAGCCCATCTGAATTTCCGCCAAATTTTCGCAACATCCGAACCCATTTTCCGTAAAAATCTCGAGCACCTTCGAAAAATCTTCGAGACTAAGTCGATGTTCCAAAAATAGCTCGTGACACCACAAAACTTTCAATTTCGAAATCGAACTCAAATTGATGGTTAATTTCACTGCGCGCTTTTATCGTGACATAAACTACTTGGTAGTTTTCAGAACTTTTCAGGGCAATTGACTCGTGGTCAATTTTTTTCAAGCCACAATGAACCCACTCGACACATTGGCGACTCTCGATTGTCATGAAAATCTTGAGGGCTCGATTACAAACACAGGGTACCAAAACGACAAAAAAATCAAATCAGTACCGGTCAACGAGAATTTTCCAATTTAGTGGAGTCACCCACGATCAGCCACACATCTCAATCGAACCGACCTATCTTTGATCTCAATTCGATTTTTAACTGTGTAGTAATGACATCTAAAGATGAATACGGTCGAGAAGCCAATTCCTGATCGAATTCTCAAGCCTATTACCTTAATATTCTTTAATGGCTTACCCAGTTAGTCTAGTTATCTCAAGAGTGATCAGCTCTGAGAACAACTCTATAGACGCGTCAATGAAATGCTCAATTAATTTAATAGAAAACAATGCTGAAAATTCTGGACGTCACACAGAGTCTTGGGCTTGTCGCTACTATTGTAACCACCTTATCAACAGATATTAGTAAGCTTTCTCAAGTTAAAAGGCTAGAACTACGATGCTAATTTGATGTGCCTCCCAAGGCTTCCATTTAGTTTATATTATTTGGGCGTTTGAATCTTGTTGGTCAATGAGAACAGCGATGGATCTTTTCAAATTTGAAGAGACTGTTAGAAGAATTGGAAAGCCTGCAATAATGGAGATTCTAGGCCCTGACTATGTGGAGAATCTACAAATTCTGGAGCTATTTGATCTAGAACTATGGGAGAGTGTCACGCCCCGATCCTCAAGTGCGTGCTCATCCTCGATGGTCGATAAAATTTTGCGACTTCACAGGACGAGTCGCCAACCCTTCCTTTTTATTACACATGCGGTAGCGAATAACAAATCCCCTTACAGTAATCATCTCGGGATAGAAAAGCAGGACAACAGATTCTCAAACAAAACATGCTTTTATAAATCAACTGAATCCAGTACAAAAGTCAACAACCAAATACTTCAAAAAACCAGCTCTCAAAAGAAGCTATCCTATCTAACCTACACTTCAGATCCCCTCAGGTCAACTTTAGGTCCTCCATCCTATGGTCCCAAAAAGTTAAAGCCTACGATGGGGTGTGATATAAATCTCAGCGAGTTCACGTTCTAAACCCCAATTATGAGGGTAATATGCCAAAAGCGTCCTAATCACACAATCACACAAACATATAACCACCGAGACTTACCTCGTCTCAGATCCTCCCTGCGAGTCAGCACAGTTCATATCACAACTATATGCACATAGTAAACTCACACACCAATTGGAACATCTCAAATCACATTTCCACCAATCACCACACCTCAATCGATCATACATTTCAAGTGATTACAATCACATAGACACGCGCTATTATGCATTTCAATTGACTGTTGCTACAAAGGCATGATCTAACCGTCAGACAGTGGATCTAACCATCACATAGCGAATTTAACTAGCACATAGCGGATCTATCCATCACATAGTGGATCTATCCGTCACACAGTAGACCTAACCATCACATAGTGGTTTTATCCGTCACATAGCGAATTTATCCGTCATATAGCGGATTTAACTAACACACATCGGATCTATCTGTCATGTAGCGGATCTATCTGTCATGTAGCTAGGCGTCATCTTGCCCCATCGAGCACGACAATATCTACCTCAAGATGGCTTTCCACCTAAAAGCATTATTCACCTAACACACAACAATAGACGAATTCTCTTAACCAACACACGATTATCCAATCCTAACCAAGGACATTGTGCTTCTCACTTAAATTCCTCAATTAAAATAATGTCCTGGCCTATTTTTTTCATGTTAAAAATACTCAATAAAATAATCGTGTGTGGATACACGGTCGGCCTGACTCAAAAATATAATATATTTCTTTTGAAAAATCCCACTATTTAATATAGTCTATAAAAATTTTTTTTTTTTTGGCGTTGTAAACCAACACCCAATATATTTCTAATTAATATTGGAAATTCACAAATTTTGGAATAAATTACCAAAATTTCAATTAGCACTCAATTTGCACAATTTAACACTCAATTGCAGAAATTAACCACATCATTGCAATCAACACGAAGTTCCAGTCACCGGCATTTATCTTGGTCTAATTTTTGAAAAATAATTTGTTAATTTATTAATTACCGAAATTAATTAAATAAATACACATTAATTCAATAAATACAAACTTAGGCTTAAATTTGCTAATCTAACCACCTATTGAAATAAGTAAATGATCCTAACCATTCTAACTACTATGCCACACAGTAAACTAACTAATTGCAATTTCTAACCACCTAAATCACTAATCTAACTAACCTAAATTAATTAAACAAGCTAATAATTAAAATAATCACACATAAATTAACCTAATCACCCCTTAAATGTCATTAGCCTACTAAGTAGAGTTTAGTGCATAAACTCACCGGTTTAATGTGGAAACCGGATCACTACGACGGTGGCGCGACGACGGCCGAAACCCGAACTTTCGGTGGTGTCAACGGACACTTGGACTGGGCTAAAAAGGCCTTGCAAAGTCCACAACAACTGCTGGGCTTAATCTTGGGCTTGGGCTGAGATGCTAGAGATGTGGGCTGGGCTTCGGTGGGCTTCAAATGGGTTGAAGAAAACGCACGGGCTGCTGCTGTGGATGCGGGACTTGGGCCGCTGAACTTGCGGGCTTCAAATGCGGGCTTGACTGCTAGGCTTGTGGGCTGACTTCAAGTGGGCCGAGGTGCAACTGGATTCGGTGGAGACTGAGCTCGAGGAAACGTGGAGCGGTGGGCGAAGGCGAGAGGCGATCCAGGGCTGTTTCGGTGGAGGGTGTTGCGGTCGAAGGCGAGAGACACGTGAGCAGCTTTGGTCAACGTTGGGGGCTTCGTTTGCAGTAGAGTTGACCAAGAAGTGGCAGCTGCAGGGGGAAAACAGAAAGGAAAACGGCAGCAGGTGGGGGAATTGGACGCTGGCAGCGAAGGAGGGAAATCCGGTCTCTGTTGCTGAAGTCTACGATGCGGGAGTTGACCGGGCAAATTGAAGACACGAGAAGGGCTGGTGTCTTCGTGGCAGCTGGCAGCAATTGGATTCGGTGGGAAGAAGAATTGGTGGTGGGGGAGTAGAGGAGGCAACAGATGGTGGGGCGAGCGTGAAGGGGGAACTCGAGCTTCAAGAGAAATGAAAGCAGCTGCTGCGGAGGGGGAGTCGGTGTGCGAAAGAAAGAGGGAAGAGAGGGACGGTCGAAGAAGATGGGAAAATATCTAATTCATCATTAGATGTCCAAGAAGTCTTTCAAGCTTATTATCATGTCCCCTAATTCTTTCTTGCTCTTTTAATCCACAAATAAATCAAATTGATATCAAATGTTGCACCCCCACCATAGCTCTGAATTTCTTCCATTTAAGCTTCAATTTCTCCAACAAATTCCTCAATTGAGGTCCAATTTTATAGAAAAAAAGGCCCGCACAACTTCTACAAGTCCCCATCACCAAATGACTCAGTTTGGAAGCCAAAAATCTATTTAATTTGGCCAATCCGAATTTCCATTCATTTCCAAATCGTCCGAAGTGATTTTTTGTAAAAATCCCGAACTCGACGAAATTTCTCTAAATGACAAGACGACGTCCTATAAATGAACCGTGACACACTCAAATGTCTGATTCTTGAAACTGAATTCAATTTCGTGGTTAAAATCGATCGAACGCGATTTTAGTCCAATCCAACCAATTAGGTAGCTTTTAGGGATTTTACTGCGGATATATCTCTTAACGGCTTCACCCAATAGATTGGTTAACTCATGAGTGATCAGCTCAAAAAAGTATGACCATAGGTGCGCCAACGAAAAGCCCACTTCCTTTTATTGGGACGGATCGAAAATTCAGGATGTCGCAGAGAGTTTTCCTGATTTGAATCATTCGCGAAGCTATAGTCAGTCGCACTAGAATATTGTGGTGATATGGATTTTGCCGATCGCAAACTACGGGAATCTCCAAAAGAATTGTTGATCAAAGGCCGTACCATCCTTAATGTGAGTTGATTAGGTTCAAATACTTCGGAGAGAGGGATAACATCTGTGAGGCCTCTGATGGTTTCAACTTGAAGAAGTTCAAATGATGCAATGTTTGGCATTGCTTAGAAGATTCAGCCGTTTCTTGAAAAATTTAGAAGACACGCCCAGCAGAGGAGTTCATTTTCCAGTAAAAAGTGCATGTGCTACTTGAAAAGTCCTGCATCTACAACCAATTCGATTGTCAAGGAAGATTTGAAACTTAAACCAATTACTTATTGCCCTATCTCGTATCGGCAGAGATGCGTTGTCGTCTATCCTGGAATCGGTATTTGTTACACATAATTTACAATCACACTTTAGCAAGTTGACTAGAAATCTATTGTTTTGGACCCTTACATAGTCATTACGGGCTGTTTTTACAACCGTTTTGTACCTTTAAGATGGATGGCTATAAATTGCTCATGAAATAGGACCGTGGTTTCTTTTGATCTGTTTCATGAGTATGATTTAATTTAGATATATTAGTCTTTGACGGTTTTGGTTGGCTAACTGAGTTATCGGTAAAAGACAAGTCCAATTGATGCTAGTGTTACTACTTTCAAGTGTATTATAGTGTTATTATATTCAAGTGCATTACTTTTGTTAATTTACATGTAGGTCATTTATGTTTGATCGTTGAAACTTGCTGCTTTTGAACCTTATAACCATGGCTTGTTGAACTTTGTTATACCTTGAACAATGAAGGATGTAGTCAATGTGTAGGTTTTAATCCGTGAAAAAGAAAAAGAAAGATAATAAAATAAAAATAAATAAATAAATAAAATAAAATTGTATTATTAAAAATTGTTCACGTTGACGTCATATGTGCCACGTAAGACAGCTGGCATTCATGTCAGCAAATTCTAGTCAAAATTGTCCGAATGAACTTAATTGACAAAATGTGAATATGGATAACTTTTCTATCAATGCATGCATTTTCATTGTAAAAGAAATAAAGGAAAGGAGGACATAATGAAATTAGAAAGAAAAGTTAGTAAAAGAGTTCATGTACAAATTTTTTGGTGTAGATCCTTAGGGTCACCACAGAAGAGGTGACCACATCTATTTCAGAATGAAAACACGCTCATGGAAAACTATGGGGACACGTCCATGGAAGGAGACAACTCATCCGTGTCCTTGATAACCGCTTGTTAGTTTGGAGTCTCCTTAAGAAAAATTGTCATGGCAAATGCGGAAATTATAAGAAAATTAAAACTGAGAAGAATAAAACAACACCATATTTATGTGGAAACCCTTATGGAAGAAAATCATGGGGAGATGAGAAGCAAAACTCACTTTAGAAATTCAAGAATTACAAAAGGTGGCTCAAAAAGCCTAAGTCTCCTTTTGTTTCAACTTTGTGACCTAACAACTTAAGAAAAATAATATTTATATTGCCCCTAAACCCTAATATTGGCCCAAGCCTAAAAAGAATTCAAGACATACTCAACAAGTATCCACCTTGACTTGAATTTTATATAGCAAAACCAATCTTCTTCTCACATTAGAGTAAAACATAATTGCAACAAACATTAACCAAATCCAAGCAATGCTTGAATTTGGCAACAAGCAAGGGCTTCATTGACATATCAGTTGAATTGTTTTCTGTCATGCTCCGAACCTCGAACGCATACCCATCCCTCGATGGTCGATAAAATTTACGACATTCCAGGACGCGTCATCCACCCATTCATTTTATTGCACATGCAAAAGTGAAGAAACAAATCCCATGACAATACACAGCATGTGATAGAAAAGCAGGAAAACATATTCACAACCAAAGTAAGCTTTTATATACACAATGAATCATATACAAGAGTCTACAAAAAGATCTATGTACGGAAGTCTAGATCAAAAATGCGCTATGGAGATTCTAAACTCCAAGCTCTCCAATCCTCGGCTCCGGATCCTCCACGGCACCATCAGAAGTGTCGATATCCAGAGGGTGCTCTATCTCTCATTCCCCTGTCTCGACGGGAGGCCCGTCAAAACCACCTATAGGACCTTCCCGACTCCCATTGGACTTGTGAAAGTACCATGCCTTGAAACGATGAGGTACCAAGTGGGATAGACACTTATCGACCCAAATAGTGGACTCTAAAAGCTCACAGGTCAAGAAAGAGGAATGCTAGAAGTCTACCTCCCTCGGAACCCCATAGGGTACATGACGCTACTCCGTTTAAGGGTCAAAAAAGAAAAGAGCCCACGATGGGGTGAGACAATATCTTAGTAAGTTCACCCCCTAAACTCCGACTAAGAAGGAAATACGCCTAAGACTTCCTTACCACTCAGCCACACAATCATAGAGACTTATCTCATCTTGGATCCTTCCTACAGGTCAGCACAGTTCATATCACAAACATAAACAGTATTCGTACTCAAACAATTGGAACACCACAATTCATCTCTCAAACAACTACAAGGGTCCAAATTATAAGGCCAAATTGTTATGACACATCACATTCCGTGCCACTCAATTTTATCCCATAATCCGGTCCGTCAATTTCACTCAGCATGTGTTCCAATTGTTAATCGCAGCCACACACGGGCATGGCCTACTGAAAGTTCGGCGGTCTTCTGGCATAGCTAGGCGTCGTCTCACCCCATCGAGTACGGCAACATCACTACGTTGACGGCATTCTATAAAGGAGCATTGACCCAGCCTCTATTGTAATCGGCATCTATTGGCAGGGCATCCTATATAGGGGAACATCCAGCTCAACAACTCAGAACGGGTTCTCATACTCATTCATGCACCCATCCAATTCTCGGCCAATACATTGTGCTTTGCACTCAAATGTCCCAATTAAAATAATGTACTTGGTCCATTTTCTTCGTATTAAAAACACATGGTAAAAATAGTTGTATGTGGGTATATGATCAATTTGAACGAGAAAAACCGATACATTTCTTTTTAAAATCCCACTATTTGATATAGTCTTTAAAACCATTTTCGGTGTCAAAACTCAACACTCGATAATTTCTAAATAATTACAAAAATTTTACAATTTTGAAATAAATAACCAAAATTCAAATTACCATTCAATTTGCACAATTTAACACTTAGTTATAAAAACTAAGCACACCATTGCAATCAACATGAAATTCCGGTCACCGGCTATCTCGATATAATTTCTGAAAAATATTAAATAATTAAATAAATACCAAAATTAATTAAATAATTCAAATTAAATACCAAAAATACCAACTTAGATTGGAAATGCTAATCTAACCACCTAAACGGACCTAAAAAATTTCTAAACTTATCTAGATAAATAGCACAATCTATTTAACCCCTAATCTATCCATTCTAACCACCTAACATACACAATTGAATAATTAAATCACTAATCCGTTCTAACTAACACCTAAACCTTGATTTGCCTAAACTAATTATCCACTAAGCGTCATTAACTCCCTAAGCAAAGTTTGCAAGTAAACTCACCGATTTTGCGATTCAGTGAGTCCACAACGATGGCGATGAGGAGATGGGCAACAACCAAGCCCACAGCGACACCAAGCGGGGTCCGGATGGGCCTAGAAAAGCTTCCCGAAGTTCTCAGCTAAGCTGAGAATTCGATTTCTGCTCCTTGGACCAAGGGATTGCTCGAGCAGCTAAAATAGCACGGGATGGATGGCGACGGTTACAACGGCCTAAGCAAGCAACGGCGGAGGCTTCGGTGGCTTAGACGGTTGCGAACGGCGACCAGGCAACTTGAGGGGCCTGCGAGTAGAGGTGAACGACAACGCTGGACCGCGGGATGGCGAGAACGAGCGAACAGCGGGCGCGGGCTTTGGCGGCGTTCAACGGGTAGTAGGAGGCACAAATGGGCAGGCACGGCGGCTAGGGGTGGTCGATGATGGCTACTAGCCTTTTCCTCTGGTTTTCTAAGCTCCCAAAACTCACTACAATGGATAAATGAGCTGTTGAACGAAGAAGAAGACTGCTGAAGCTTGAGGGGGCCACCAAAATATCCAAAATTCTCAAGTGCATGCCCCCACCAACTTGGCTGTCTTCCTCAGCCAAATGATGAGGTGGGTTTGGCAAAAGCGGAATAAGGGTTCATAAGAGGAAGCTGAGTTTCTGAGATCTTGGTTTCATCACTAAGAGAGACTTCATAAAGATAATCTATCTTAGAAGCATTTGAAACTCGAAATTCTGAAGGGGTCGAAGATGAAGAGGAGGGTGCAAGGGAAACTGGTGCTTCGAGAATTTCTGGTTCTGTAGACATGATGAGAAAAAATCTTCTCAACGCTAGATTCACCTATCAAGCGCATGGAATGGATAATATCACAAATGAAAACCTGGCTCTGATACCATGAATGGACCTAGAATTAGAACCGGGGAAGGAGAGTAAGTTTCTGAGATATGCATCCCACAATGGGCGAACAACCCGTTCAAGCCCTTCGGGGATGACCTTTTAGCGAGAAAACCACTTAGCCCTTTAGTTCGAGCCTAGAGACACCCAAGAATTTCAGGATAGAAACGTTTCTAACCTACCCAAGCTGCATTTCTCGAAGGATTCTACCAGGCTGAAGAAGAAGAGAGATTTAGAAAGCCATAGAGAGGTTTCTCATAAGCACTCATTTTACTTCAGGGGACTCTGCCCAAAACACTACACACCTCTTGCCTTATATAGGCAAAGAAGGGTTACAAGCACACACACAGGGACCAACTTACGGATCCAGATACAAACAAAGGCACCAGAAACTTTCCGGGAGGGAATTATTAGACACTATGAACAGTACTTTTCCTAGCCTAGTGCTACAGTAAAAATGAACAGTGCTTTTGCTACAGTGAATCTGTACGAACTTAACGGTCTCGTCCATCATGAGCATTGTAGCTACACACTGAGTCATCATCTAAGCTGTCTTCTAGGAGATGTGCTTCATATTTCTGCTGGAGGGCTTCAAGGTCTTGAGGTAAGAGAATTTGGTTTAGCCTTCGAGATGAGGATGCCTCATGAGCCCAATGGGATGCTTCTTCTTCTGCCCAGTTTGTGTTTTCACTGGTAGTGTTGGTAGGGATGCTTGGCTGCGGCCAATTGGATGGCTTTGCATAAAAACATGTGTCCATGTCTTGGAATGAGGACGAAGGTCCTTGTTCATAGGGATTCAGGACGGAAGAGGACCTCCAAAGCGTGCGTAGGGATCTTGAGTATTTGGACAATGTCATCTTCGCTTGTCATTTCATGTTCTTGGGACGATGCAGCTTGTCTATATTGCATGAGTGCTTCCTTAGCTTCTGGTGCTAGGTCATAATGATCCCACGTAGTGGGTGCATTATTCCAGACGTCTTCAGGAATGGTTTTGTTTTCCTGACATAGGATTCTTTGAAGTTCTCGGTACTCGTTTTCACAAAATCTAACAGATCTTGGATAAGATTTGTGAATCCGGGCTTCTCGACTATTCAAGTGAGGCTTATAGGATGTGGTTCCTATTTCAAGTGGTGCATCGAGAATACTACCATTATTTGCAGAAATTCCATAGACGTCGAAAAATAGGATGGTATGGACTTGGATTCGGTGTCATGGTTCTTAGTTCTTTTTCCAAGTCTTGTTTCCAGCATGTAGGATGATAGAACTAATTTAGAAAATCTAAAAGATTTCTATCACATTCTTTTTCGATGTTTCTTCCGAGCAAGAATATCCTAGTGAGATTAGCAATGAATCTTCTGGTGGAAATTTCAATAGCTATTAAGTACTTATTAGTTAAGTACCATAACGGCGTCTTGAGCTGGTCGGGAAATCATCTTCTTTCCGGATAAGAGTATGAATGAAAGGATAATTCAAATTTAACCCGAAAGGATAAAGAATCGAACCTCCATTGAATCGAATAGGTGTGTGACATTGCCACATGAGGTTCTCTAGGTTTTCAGTAAGATTGTCATTCTGGATTTGCTGGATAATCTCCTAGGGATATTTCCAGCTTGGTAAGTCTTTGATATTCTCAATCTTGTAGTTCACACCATGATTGAGCATATGGAAAGCAGGCCTCTTGATGTACATGTTGATTTCAGTTTGTCACTTTGGGTCTTGACAAGAAGTCGGCAAGCACATTCTTTTTCCCGGAATGTGTTTGGTTTCAAAGGAGTATTTTGAAAACCATTCAGCCCATCTAAGCAATTGAGAGTTTGGAATCTGCTTTTGTTTAAACTTGGTCATCTATGGAAAAGATGCAATGTCCAATTCTACTAGGAAATGATGGCCGATGAGATGAAACTCAAATTTTTTGATTCCATTTTTTACTGCCAAGATTTATTTGAAAGTGGAATGGTAATGCATTTATGCTTGGGAGAACTTTCCATTTTTGTGAGCACAAAGAAGTCTCTTACCATCAATTTCTTTGAATAGGACAGCTGCCCAGTATTCATCACTGGCGTCAGTCTAAAGAATTATTTTGCCTATTGATGGTATTTGCAATGGTGGGAGATTTTGCATAATCTCCTTTAGTTCAGCGACTGCTTTGGTTTGAGTTTTTCCCCAAGGTGGGGAATTCTTCTTCAGCATGGATTGCAAAGGAATCAGGAGCTTTGCAATGTTTGGAACAAAGACCCTGAGATAATTGATTATCCCAAGAAATTGCTGAACTTGTTTCGTTGTGAAGTTATCTTAAGGAAACTTCAATAGTTCTTGAGCAATATGTGGCCCTGGATAATATGTTCCTTTGTTGAGATGCATGCCAAGAAATTCAATTTCATGCGGGCAATATTCATTTTTCTTTGGGAAAGCATAATTCCATGCTTTTTCACGATTTCTGCAAACTGCTCAAGGAGTTGACAGTGTGACTGCTCGTCAGAACTATAGAGCAGAATATCGTCGATGTATACGGCTGCACTTGATAGGATTGGTTGGAAAATTCGACACATGGCCTTTTGGAACAGGGATGGTGCTACCTTTAGGCCAAAAGGAAGAACTTTCCCTTTGGAAGTGCTTTGGTTCGGGATACTGAGAATCATGTTTTGGATTGTCTTCGGGATGGATACCCAATTGCCAAAATCCGGCTTTAAGGTCGAATTTGGAGTAGATATGGGCTTTGGTTAGTTCACAAAAGAGAGAATCTCTGGATGGTAAAGGGAATTTATCATCTTGGAGAAAAATTGAGAGGTTGATAATTTATCACCAGTCTCATTTTTCCTCTGTTTTGCTCAGCTCGCTTATTGACATAAAAGGCTTCGCAAGCCCATTGAGAATCGGAAATTTCAATAAGGCCTTGTTGTAATAATTCTAAGCATTCCCTTTGAGCTAAAGCCAAGTGTTCTGGCTTCATTCCCATATGACTCGCCTTGGTTGGATTGGTGTCTTCATTTTTCTTGAAGGGAAGGCGGACAAAGAACTCAGGATTTTTCCATAAGGGATGAGAACATTTTCGAGTGAATTCTGAATGAGATTCTGAACAAAATTCAAGCAACTTTTGCATGATTGGATCTAATAAACCCTATTTCAATGGAAAAGAGTCTCTGAATATTAACAAACTCAGAGAATTGATCTTTATATCTAAGACATTTTCTAGGAATAATGCGAAGCTAAGAGATTTGAGTCATGATATCCCACCCAATTATCAGATCTTTATTGGGAAGGTTTGATCCAAAAATCTTTGTTGTTATGGAACACGAGGAAAAACTGGACGGTGACCAGGAGTGGTCCGACATTCGTGGAGAAAGTATCTCCCTGCGGGGTGAAGTATCGGTGTAAGGACTCCGAATTCTTGAGCGGCGGGAACTTTAGTATCTAGAATGGAACAGCTTGCTCCGGTATCAATGAGAGCAATGACATTAATAGATTTGGCAAACTTCGAGGTGAGAATTTTTACAGGGAAATGGGGACAGTGAGTTTGACTTGAGAATATGTCGGGATTTGGTTCTAAAGATGTGGGGGATATGTGAAAAATGTCTTCAGATTCTGATTCGTCAGACTCAGTTTCACTGGGAGTTTGGTAAGATGGAATGATATAAAGTGTTTGGTCAGATGGTTCTTCATCAGCAGAAAATAAAGATTCGACATCATCATTTTCAAGAGAGATACCTGTTCAATTCTCAATTTGATGAATTAGATGATTCTGACCTTTTTTGGCTTGAGGACAATTTTTGGCAAAATGTCCTTTCTTGTTGCACATGTAGCAATGATTTGATTTCTTATGGCTTATGCGATCCTTCCTTTTTCGTAGGTATCGCCATTTCTTCTTTCTCTGGAAATGCTTGGAGCCGTGTTTGGAACTCTTTATTGAATACTTCTTGTAATGCTTTTTCTTCCGGGAATATTGGCCACAAGTACCATCACAGTCTCGCTTAGAGCATTTGATCTTTAGTTTCTGGCGAGAACAAGCTGATTCAAGACGCTTGTCATCTGTGATGTAGGTACGGACCATCTGGCGCTTTAAGCATAGCTCTTCAAGGCATAGATGGATTTCTTGTTGAATTTCTCCTAACGATTGAACTTGATTCTATAGGTGAGCCTTTTTCTTTTGCCTTTTCCTTCTGCAGGGCCTTGAGGCGATTTCGTATTTCTGCCATATCTGGTTCTTTTCTGTAAGGATTGTCGCGACCAAATTTTTCGGGGTGAAATCACCTAGGGTTTGGCTAATGGATTGTTAAGCCTAGACTTAACGCGGGCTCTCCCAAGCCCATACCAATTCGCGACTTGAATTCAAGTTTTTAACATGCAATTGATTTTCAATTAGGAGTCGCCACTAATCTATTTTTGGTGGGTCGATTAGAAACCCAAGTAAAATAACGGGAGAATTATTTTACTCCTACGAACCAGAGATTATGGGTACGGGGACTTGGTTACACTAGATTTTTCTAATGCCCTTTCGGTACCATTCTTTTAATTTCAAAAATGTTTTTGCAGGCAGTTTGAATTGATTTTAAGTCTATTTTCCTAACATGTAAGGTGATCATGCGGGTACACAAACCATCAATTTAACACACAAGTAAAGCAGAAAATAAATTGCAGGACTTACCTCAAAGCAACGAAAGCATCAACAATGTTAAATTAAAATCCACATCAACAACCCTAGATATGGTTTCTAATTAACACGCAATTTTTTTTGTTTTTACTTAATTAATGAAAATCATGCAATATGCAATGCAATATTAACTAAATGACCTAATTCCAATGACATGTAATTTATAATTAAATTGGCCTAGCAAAAATACTAAATGACATGCATCTCAATGAATCTAACCCTAATGACGTGCATATGAAATTTTTTCTTTTTCCTAAAAGAATGCATTTCATCATAAATAATAAAATTAATTTAACCTATGACATTTTTTTGTATTTTTCAAGAAATTCGAAATTAGGTGAAATGTGAAAATTACCTAATTAGATTAAGATCCTATTTAATTTATATTAGGAATTAGGTTGAGCCAAATCCTAATTTAAACTAAAATATTATCTTAACCTAGATAATCCTAAAATGCAATCTATTTAATAAAATACCTAAACCTATGGTAAATTAAGAAAAACATCATCTAAAAATTAAATTAAATGCAATTTTACCCTAATATGCTATGGCGTGCAAAAGATGCCTTAATTTTACATGGCATATGCATAATGACTTTTTTTGTGTTTTTCCCTTTTTTCCCCTTTTTTAAATTTCGAAATTAATAATTGCCAAATAATTAAACATGCAATCCAAGTTTTAAAGAAAACTAGCAACCTAAATTAATTGATTTGATTTTTTTATTTTTGAAAATTCGAAATAAAATTCCTATTATGAACATACAAACCCTAAAACTACATTTTTTGATTTTTTTTTTTATAAAGAAAACTAATTTAAGTAACACTACAGCAAATCAAGCCATATTGATACCCAAATCGACGAACCATATCTCGCGCATGAGATCGGGTTGGCCAATTTCGCATAAATCACGAATCGGATCTCGGGTGGGAGATCGGATTGGCAATTTTTTAAAGTAATTGCGAGTTGGATTTTGGGCCGAAAATCGGATCGACAATCACTAATTTCAAGGGTAATTTCATGTCGAATCACAATCATGCATTTAAAGAACAACTATGCTAAAAAAGAGCAAATAAAATAAAATAAAAAAGGTAAATGGAAAAACAAACTACCTAATGTGATTTGTTTTCTTTTTTCTTTTTCTTTTTTCGCTTTTCTTCTTTTCCCTTCTCAAGCGGGGCTTGCTCGTGAGTGGTCACCGGCTCGTGAGGGGCGTCGGATCGGAGGTCCGGCAAGGCTCCGGAGGATGGCGCGACGGCGCGCGCGGCACCGGGGACTTAGGGATTGGCACGGGGCGACGCGGACGGCACGGCGAAACCGGTGGGCGGTGTCGCGGGCGGAGCAGGAGCTTCGGGTCTCCTGGCGTTGGTCACGCGGGCGGAGGCTGCTGCAAGGTGGTGCAACGCTGGGTGGGCGTCCGGATCTGGCGCGGCTTCAGCGAGCGTTGGCGAGGGCTCTACAGGCGGCGGTAGGCGCGACGGGATCTCAGAGCAGTGCAGTTCGGTGGCGTCGGCGCTGCACGGGTCGACGTCAGGACAGCGACGCCGTGACCAGCGGGCAACAGGCGATTCGGCGCAGGTCGTCAGGGCTCACGGACGGTGGCAGATCTGGAGCGACAGCGTTGGGGCAACCCCAGTGTGGCGAGATCAGTGTCCTCCGTGGGGCGGCGCAAGCTGGAGTGCTGCAGATCGGCAAAAGGGGCTACTAGCGGACTGTTGGTGCAGAACGGTGAAGCTCGGGGTTACCGGTTGCGGAGGAGTCGGGCATTGATGGCGCAGGGGCGCAGCGAAGGAGGAGGCGCGGCGGGGTAGGACGGCAGTGCGGATACGCAGCAAAAAAGCCCCTTAGAGAAGATGAACAGTTGGGGTCTTGTCAGTTGCTTTTTTATTTTCTTTTTCCCTCTTCTCCCGTCTTGTCACGTCCCCTCTTTGTTCTGCTTTCCCTTTCTTTTTACTTTTCACCCCCCCCAAAAAGAAAACTTTTCTTTCCTCTTTGTATCGTATTTTTTTAACCTAGAACGAGAAGAAGCTCCTCCTCACATTTTCCTCTCCATTCTCTTGTGGCCGTGTATCAATATGTGTGGCCTCCTAAACCCTACGTATGTCTACTTATTTATAGGGCACGGATTAGGGTTTTTAAATTTTCCAAATTCATCTCCACGTAGATTTCTTTTTGAAACGCAATATTTGTTTTTTTCCAAACGGAATATTTGATTTTTCAATTGAAATCTTACAAAGATAAATCCATAAAATCTCTCCGAGGATATGGGCTTGGGCCGATTTGCTTTCTTTGTGGGCTTAGCCCGACTCATCAAGTTAAAGTTCTTAACCATTAATTTGAACCCATTTGTCACCGGCCCAATGTAAATGCAAATTAAAACATAAATGCACCTAAAACTATATGTTATGCAATTGACTATTTTTTCAAGGATAAAATTAACCCTTAATTTTTATGCAATAAATAACTAAACGGGTCGCCAAAATTTAGGTGTTAACAAGGATCTTCTGGGATGGAGGCAAAAATGGACGTCTGTGGTCGTGGGGGTAAATACCCAGTTCGAACAGGAGGTGCTAATGGATCGAAAGGTCTGAACCTTCCTTCTTCAAGAAGTTGGATTTGCTTCTTGAACTTTTCTATTTCTGGCTTTGGGTTTTCAAGATAATGATAGCCAAGATGTTGTCCTGATTCCAAGGCGTGAAGCCTTTTCTAGAACTCCGAAAGTATCTTTTTAGTGCTTTCATCATATCTTCGGAGGTCTTGTTGCACGGTTCCAATCTTGGAATCAATAGCTTTAAATGCATTGTTTTGTGCCAACAAAGTCTCTGATTGCCAGTTTAGAACGGCTTCAGCAACAGAGGTTTTTTTTCTGTCTCCCATGTTCATCCACATCAGTGGGAGTGGGAATTTTGGGAACATGACGATATCTGCCATGGGGATCAATAAACTCTTCTAAGGCAGGGAACGAGAGTTTAGAGTATTCCTTGACAAGAGGGGGAAAATCAGTATCTTGGAACATGGCTATAGAAGAAGTGGGTGGTGATTCTACTGGGACTTTAAGTGGGTAAGAATGTTTCTTAGTTCATTTGAGGATTGGCTTATAAAATGGAGAGAGAGTTTGCTTTTTTCTGAGGAGGAGAAGGTGGAGGTGATTTTGGTGGATCGATAAGGCTTGGGATGTAATCTTTGGACTCGGTGGTGGAGGAGGTGCATAAGAAACCATGAATTGGTATTTGTCACATTCACCGAGAGTATCAACGGAGGAATCTCCGTCTAAGTACCTTTGGTATACCTTATCCTTTGGCCTTTTCCGTCGAGGTGGAGATCTTGCAAGAGGATCTACCTCGTCAAGAGAATTTGTACAGTGGGAACATTGGCAAAAATGATCCCAAAAACAATGACCATAATTGTCTTTATAGTAATGCACAGGATGTCCATTACCATCAAAGTGTCGAACATACTTTTTTGGGTCTGGTTTAGAAATAGATTCAGGAACACATGGTTCAATCATGAAGAGAGTCTGAAAAATAGAAGGACTTTCTTCATTTTCCTTGCCAAATTTGATGGAAACAGTTCCATCTTTTTTTCCGTACAAACTCTGAGTCAATGGACTGGAAAGGCTTGTTATGCTGATGTAGCTTTTCATAGTTGGTGATCCAAGTTTCTGGAAGAAGCTTGGCCAACGTATCCTTGGGGATATGCAGGAACATGAATGCAAGACGCCTGGTCATTCGCATAGAGATGAACAACGCATCTTCATTACCATTGTTGAAGTTGAGGTCGAGGGCATGGTTCTGCACTCGATAAACTATCTGGTAATGTAGGGTTGCAGCTACAGAGTCAGCAGTTTGAGGGGCTCCAACAAGCTGAACTTGGACTTTCAAGAAAGAAAGTAGCTGGGGATCTAAAAGAGCGATGTTGAAGTTTGGATACAAAGTCACAAAGACTGTTCCGGCATTCAGAGTAGTTTGAACAGTACAAATGCAAGCATGTTGGTATTGTAAATATCTTGTATTCTCCTTTGTTTTCCAAAGAAATATCTTTCAACCATCTAGGATAGCTCCTTAGGAATGGATGTAAGGAAGACATGCTTCAGATTTGGATCTGCGCCAATTTGATAAAAGAGCTGAAGCATTATTCGGTAATGCTTATCAAGATGCTTTTCGATAAGAACAGCATCTTCTTTCGAAGAATTCTCTTCTTTTTATCTCTATGAGATCTCCGGGTGTTCCCACAAAGACATGATATAAGTAGGTAAGGGCATGGCTGAAATTGGGTGACATCATAAACATAATATGGTCTTGTTCTGAGAGTGATTGCCACCAAAATTTAAGGCTCCCTGTGAACCTTGTAACAAAGTTGTAAAGGACATCATTCATATCATGGTTGGTGATGGATTGTGTTTTCAACCAAGTATGAAATTCTTCAAGTCTTTCTGGCCATTTCTGATAAGGAATATCGTCGATGGTGAAGAACTATTTTGATGCCATGGATACATGCCTAATAGGATTGTTCCTAGTAGGATTGCTTGTTTGCCCCATGTCTAGATCAGAATAGTTTGATTCCATGTCATAATTTGGAGGAGTATCAGCCATGAATATTTGCGAGGTTGGTGGAACAATGGGAGGGGAATCAGCTGTAAAATCTGAGAGGGATGAAGAGGAGGAAAGGGATGCTGAATCTCGATGTAGTTGGGGAAGTTTGTTCAGTGGAAACAGAATCTGTTTTTCTGGAATAGTAGGATCAAGCTTAGGCTGTTGGATAACAAGATCAGGTTCCCGAGCACCCAAATCCTTTAGAAAGGATTCTAATGGATTTGATAACATCATTTGTTCTAGCCTTTCTCTTATAACGATTGAACTTGATTCTATAGGTGAGCCTTTTTCTTTTGCCTTTTCCTTCTGCAGGGCCTTGAGGCGATTTCGCCAAATGTTGCACACCCCAAGGCCTACAAATTTTGGACATTTGCCACTCAAATCATTCAATTCTCCTCCAATTGAACCTAAATTGAAGTCCATAAATCCAACCAATGTGCCCATACTCAAATTCACATTTTTCCTCATCAATTGAACCAACTTGATGGCCAACGGTGTGCTCAGAAACAATCCTCTGATTTTCCCGGTCCAAAGCGACCCTACTTTGAATTTATGCCAAAAATCTGATTTGTAAAAAAATCTTTGGAAGGTGAGTTGACGCTCGTAAAATGAATTGTAATATGATAGAACTTTCAATTTTTGAAATCGGGTTCAAATTCGTGGTTAATTTCAATCTGGCGCAATTTTAGCGTGACATAACTTATCGAGTAACTTTTAGGAATTTTTAGTGTGATTGACCCGTGGTCGATTATTTTTTAGCCACATTGTTCATCTTCGATACAGTGGTGACCCTCGGTTGTTATTAAAATCTCAAGATTTCAAATATGGACACAGGGTACAGAAATGACAGAAAAATCGATCTAGTGCCGTTCAACAAGAATTTTGCAATTAGGTGGGATCACCCACACACTAATCACACACCTCTGTTGAATCAACCTATCTCTGGTCTCTGATCAATTTTGATAGTGCCGTAATGACCCTTGTAAATTAGCACGGTCAAGCTGTCGATTCCTAATCGAATTCTCAAGTCTATTGCGTTTAGATTCCTTAATGGCTTCACCTAATAGACTAGTTATCTCGTGAGTGGCCAACTCAGAGAAAAGAACTATAGTCGCGTCAATGAAAAGCCCAACTTATTTAATTGAAAACAGAACCCGAAATTCAGGATATCACATTTTTCTATACCAATTTTCAAGACTTTAATATAGCCATTAGCAAGAATGTGTTGAATAAATTGATATAGTATATCAATGTGTTTTGTTATCTCATGATACATGTAATCTTTAGTAAGATGTATAGCATTTTAACTATCGCAATGGACAACAGTCATACCACGATCCACATTAAACTCTCCAAATAAGCCTCTTAATCATATTGCCTTTTTAACTGCCTATGCAAACCATATACTCTTTTTCTGCAGTAGACAAAGCAACTGTATATAATAAAGTAGGTTCCCAACTGACTGCACAATCTCCAATAATAAAGATGTACCCAGTCAAGGTCACCAACATAATCAGAATTAACATAATCAATCAGAAGTCACTAGTTTTTCCAAACTCTAAACCCAAGTCAGAGGTACCCTTCAAACATTTCAAAATTCACTTCACAGCTTGCTAATGAACTTTGTCTAGGAATGATAAATATCTATTCACCATGCTAACAACATGTGAAATGTCAAGTTGAGTACAAATAATGACATACATAATGCTACCAACTACACTGAAGTGTGGAACATGCAGCATATATTTTATATCCACATTTGTTTGTGGACATAAATTAGATGATAATCTAAAAGGAGGAGTTTGCCATATTTCATATTAAAACGATCTAACACGTTCTCAATTTAGCTTTTTAGGAAAGATATAATTTGCACGCTCCACTCCATTTCCTCCACTATACCAATACCTGTCATTTTCGCTGCCGAATATGACGGCATGCTTAGGAATTTTAGAATCTTCGCCTCTGCCGCCCGCAGGACCTTCAAGTTCAAATCAAAAGTTGAATCGCTCTTCCTCGCTTCCCTCCTCAGAAGCCCCTTGGTCATCAAGAACCATGGCGAGGCCCGCCTCTTCTTCGTCCCCTTCAACGGCAACCTCTCCAAGCTCTCCATAGCTCGCATTGTCTCGGACACCCGTGCGAACCTCCCCTATTAGAATCACAAGCTCATGACCAACCACTTCTACACCTCCTAAGCCTGCTACCCTCTAGATCTCGCCAAATGGTCGTGAACGAGGGTAACATCAGAGAAAATGAACCAGGCGTGGCGGCCCTTAGCAGCAACCTAGGCAGATACCCTTGGCCCATGATTTTGGGAAGTAACCCAGAACTTTAACAGTCGGAGTAGATGAACAACGACCAAGTGAGGGCAAGATTGGAATTTGGAAAAAAAAAATAGTGTGGGCAATTTTGAATGGAAAAGGAATTCATTAACATTGTAAGTTGCCTTTTGAAAATGCTTGATACCCAAGGTACCTTGGGCTTTTAGCCTTGACATTTACCCACACTAGTCCAAATTTTTTTGTCAAATAGGGTAACTTTTCTATAAGGGACGTTAGAAAAGCTGAAACAAACACTCCCCAAAACAAATATCTTTGCAAATCAATATTCCATACAATAAATCAATATTTTGCTACTTAATTCTGTTGGAAAAAAATAATTAAGTTATATCTTAGTCATTGCACTTTTTTCGTCTTGCTTTATTACCGATAAAGATGATAAATCTATCGCCAAAGGTCATTTTAAATGTACAGGAAATGAAAACTATAAAGCAAAAAAAAAAAAAAAAAGAAAGAAAGAAAGAAAGAAAATAGACTATTTATGTTTGAATAACATCAACTTTCTTCTCTTTCTTCTTAGCCAACCAAAAGTTAATTTTGGATAAAGCCCATCATCCTTATTATTTCTCATCCTTCTTATCTTATAATCATATAAATTAGGAAAATAAATTCAAAGAAAAAGGGAGGAAAATAGGGCACAATTTTTTTTTTCCAAATTCTTAGATATGGCTATGATTTACGTTGCAACATTGTGATACTAAATAAAATTTTCTTTTTCTTTTTCTAAATTTGGGCCAACACGGAAGTGATGGGCAAAGCGGTGGGATATATAAAGAAGGGCATGAAGATAATTGACGTGTAGGCTAAGTCTCGACGGGATGGGCAACGTGTTCTCGCTCCTCGAGCCGGCGATGGCGAGGTGAACCTCCAACCAGATCAACCGTCAGCTACATGATCGTGTTGGTGGGGCCATCTTCTTCACCGGGGCCCTCCTCATGGGCTTCGCCCCCAACTGTGCCTTCTTCCTCTTGGGCCACTTTACCAACGTCGCCGTTGGCTATGCCCTCATGATCGCGCAGTCTACAGGGCTTGCCTCCTTCTCTAAGGTACTCAACCATTTTCTTTTCTTTTTTTTTCCTAATTTTGTAGCATCTTTTTCATTCTTTTTTTGTATTTGTATTTGTATTTGTATTTGTCATCAATTTATTGTCTTTTTCATCTTGAACGTGCGTTCTTCACGCTCACCTTTCAAACTTTAATTTTTCCTGTAACAAAATCATCATGCCTCACTCGGAGGACAAAGAAAAGCATGTACGGTCCGAAAGTCGTTCATGTGCACAATTCTAGGAAATCTAATGTTTTGAAAATGCGTAGAAATTCCTAATTTTCCAAAATTAAAAGGAAGAGAGTCGAAGAGAGTTTTTTTTTTAATGATAATTTCACGACACTTGTCATCAATTCTCATAATCTTAAATCACTTTAAAATGTTTTAAATAAAGAATGGAATCGAACATTTAAATTAGTTATTAGCGGCCGACTTTATTGTGCGTACTTACTAAATTTTCCTAACACAATGTCTCCAAATATCTCTTACAATTGCAAGAATACTGAATGCAATGAAAAGTAGTATTATGTCTTTACATGATCTTTGAAAAATTAAAGGTGGGATAATGACTTTTTACTTCGTACCAAGCTAGGAAGTCAATGACTCTCACTTCAGAAAAATTTGAATGTTGAATCCATATTTTCACATAATACACAACACATTACCATGAGATCCTAGCTCAAACTAGGGGTCCGCTCTAAAATATTTAGAACTATAAGAGGTTCACCTTTAATCCAATGACTTCGAAAGCATAGAAGCTCCTCTTCATCCGAAATTGCACTTGATGCCAGACAATACAAGTAATTGTCAGCGGAGCCTTCTCTAGATGCAGCTTTCTGTAGCATCTTATGCCCAATTTCGGTGCAAATATGCTTATGAGTGGTATGTTCGATTTTGCCAATTTCCAGCAAGTTTCTTGCTCACAACTCAAACCTGCTTATCCAATCCTTATCATGTATGCGCTTAAGCTCTAATATACGATCGCCGCAACCACCCATCTCACTTGGAGAGCAGTTGATGCTCCCATCAGTGTCAGCTTTCCATTCAATGGCCACCTAAAAGTTTAATCGAGTTTCATAAACAAAACATTCTAGGGGTGATAAAAGATTGTCTTAAATGCATGAA
Organism: Eucalyptus cladocalyx; assembly: GCA_017140615.1. Lineage (NCBI taxonomy): Eukaryota > Viridiplantae > Streptophyta > Magnoliopsida > Myrtales > Myrtaceae > Eucalyptus > Eucalyptus cladocalyx. The sequence goes on along the minus strand of CM029523.1, from coordinate 53,380,071 downwards.
AAAGAAAAAGAGATATACTTGAGCTTGAAGCTTCCATATAGATTGTAGAAAAAAAAAATGAGAAGCAGAAAAAGATGATTGTCAATAGTTTCAGTTAACACATATATTATGCGTACTTGCTGGATTTTCCAAACACAATGTCTCCGAAAGTCTTGCAATTATAAGAATCCTAGGTACATTGACCAGTAGTATTATGCCTTTACATGTTATTTGTAAAACTAAAGGTGGGAAAATGATATTTACTTCGCAACAAGTTAGGCAGTGAATGGCTCTGACTTAGGAAAATCCAAATGCTGAATCCACAGTTTCACATAATGCACACCACATTACCATGGGATCCTAGCTCAAACTAGGGGTCCGCTCTAGAACATTTAGAATATGACAGGTCCACCTTTAATCCAGTGACTTCAGGAGAAGATGGCACCCGCCAACACGATTGTGCAGCAGCGGCCGATCCAATCAGAGGTCCACCCTGCCATCGACTTGAGGAGTGAGAACATGTGACATCCTCGTTTCGACTTGGTTTTTCATAATGGAATTATTCCAACAAGTGATCGTCAAATAAGAGTGTCTTGAGGATCGATAGGCCACGAGGACATCGGGGAAAGCCATTTAGGTGCGAAAACTCAGTTTTTCATCGGTAATAGCATCTGAGTGCGGAAAAGTAGAAATGGGCCACGGACGATAATTCATTGGGCCCAGACCCAAGTGGGCAGCCCAAGGCCCCCAAGCCCAATGGGTGGGTGGTCAAGGGATGCCCATGGGCCTTGAAGCCCATCAAGCCCACTTGTGAAAAGATCTTGACATTAAATGCATGAATAGTACAAGATCTTCGTGAAATGACCAAAATGCCCTTCCATTGGACTAAAGATTAAACGGCAAGATGGGAAATGGACAAGGGAAGGGGTGTCCATGCATGGGCAGCAAAGAAGAGGAAAGAAAAAGGCTACCTACCATAGTCTAGTCTAATCTAGCCATTTAAATGCTAGATTTTTGCTTCCAAAATTGGATAAACTTGATGGACAAGAGACAAAGGAATTATTGGGTATTTATGGAGACAAGACCATTCTCTTCTCTCTCCCCTTACTCTCACTTTTCCCTCTTCAAAATGTCACATCTTCATTTAATGGGAGCCTAGGGTTAAAAGATATGAAAGATTTTAGGGGCAAAGTATTAATGAGGGACAAGATCTTTCTCTCTCCTCCATTTTCTCCCCTCCTCTCACGTCTGGCACCCCTCCTCTCTCCCTCTCACTTTCACTTTCATTTCTCTCCCTCACCTTGGATAGCCGAACCCCCTAAGCCATTTTCATCTTCATTCAAGCTCGTTCTTCGCTTATTTCCTTCACTGGAGGCCGTACGGACATCGAATTGCCGGACCGCCGTCAAGTAGCCACCAGAGCCATGACTAGCCACCATTGGCCTCCCTCAAGTGCAGTGGACACGCAACCAGCAACCTTTAGTCGTTGTCCGGTCTTGTTGTTCCTTCCCTCAACGTGTTTTGAAGCTCGAACCATCTGTAAGTGGCTTTATAGCCTTTGTTTAAGGCTTTCGTTGCACTTTAGGAGTAGATTAGGACTTGTTGATGGTTAACTATGATATTTGGGTTATGTGGATTGTGGTTTAGTGGTTTTCCATCTTATCTAGGTTATATGCCATGTGGTTTAATGATGATTTATGATATTTAGGTTATGTGGTATGAGATTTAGTGGTTAACTATGATGTTCAGGTTATGTGGCATGTGATTTAGTGGTTATCTATGTCATTTAGATGATGTGCCATGCGGACTAGTGGATATATATGTTATTTGGATGATGTGCCATGTGAATCAATGGTTAAAAATGATATTTGGATTGTGTGCCATGTGTTTGGGAAGTGAATGGTGCATATGTGCTTGATATAAGTAATGCACGTGTATGACATGATAGCAATTTATTATAGGTGTTCACTTAAAAGTAGTTGTTATACATATGTCTATTGTCCATGGTTGATGCCTGAGAACACCCCAAGCCTCCAAGACGGGATATACAATGGTTCTTGGACGTGCATGGAAGCACGACAGGTTAAGTCTCTCTCTTGGATCGGCAATACTGAGGTGTATCATTCCTGATCCAAATTTGATAATAAATTGGTGATCATGTCACTACGGATCGGTCTTTTCTTAGTCTCGGTGCGATACGAAGACGTGTCGTCCCGAGCTAAGTCTAGTACTAGGTCGGTGATTATGTCATAGTGGATTGGTCCTTTCTCAATCTCGGTGTGACATTGAGGAATTTCGTTTCCGATTCGGATTGGACATAGGCTGGTGCTCAACGTAACAGGTCAAGCCATGGATTCTCGTTTCGTACTCGGCATATTTTATTGATGTATTTTCGATAGATCATGAGACACAATTCGCTTGGCACACTATTGAGGCATTTATACTTGGCTAATGAGAAAGATAACAATGGATGTGAGTGATGATGTGCTTGTATGATTAGCTACGACCTTAAGTGTTCTACGCGGGGTGTGAACCTGTCCTAAGCATTCTATGCAGGACGATGCCTGATTAAGTTTGGATGCCCAAGTTAATAGGGTGACATTTGTGGATGGATTTAGAAATGATGCTCCTTACAAGAATGCCCCTAAATCAATGGGATGCCATACTAGATTGGGCGAGATGATGCTCGGTTACACCGGATGATTTGTGAACCTTTGGGTTCTTTAGATCCTAAGTGGCTGTAATAATTTGAAAGCATGGTCTCGAGGGTTGCATGGTGGTATGAGATGCCATACGATTCTTGAGACACCACGTGTGTAAAGTGTAAAGTGTATGAATGTCGATTGCATACGACGATAATGATGCCATAGCTTGCACCTGTGTGGCATGGACATGTATGAGTTATGAGGAAAGTGCATGGCATGAGCGCATGACTTCAATCATAATGCGTGTTCCAACGTTGGCTCGAGAACATGAAGTTTATGTTATGACATTGCTTATGCATCTACTTTGATGGCCCTATATGGTAAACAAGTTGTTATGAGATTGATGAGAGTAAAGTGTGAGGAGCGTTGCCATGTTTCGCTGTCAATAGATAATTGCACATTTAGGGCACTCCCGAGGTGAACAACCTCCCTACGCGAGGTCTAGGAAGTTCACTCATTGAGATTATCTCATAATTGTTGTTGAAATGTTTACAAGCCCTAGGAATGGTTGAGCCATTTCAAGTGTTAGAGGCATAGGTATATCCTTGGGCGTATTGTGACACCTAAATTTTAAGCGGCCTTTTAGTCATTAAAAAATTAGGGTTTAATTTTATCAAAAAAAAATATTAATTACATAGCATATAGATTTAGGTGCATTTGTTTTTAATTTGCATTTTTTTACACTTATTTACTAGATCAATGGCGGATGGGTCAAATTAGTGTTTTTGGGTTTTTAAATTAGTAATTTGAAATTTAGGCCTGAAAAAAAAAGAATACAAAATTGGCGAACCCGTTTTTCGAAATTGCGATTTGAAATGAGGATTTTTGAAATTTAAGAAAATTGGGTTTTGATCTTATCTTTAAAAATCAATAGAAAATATTTAGGAGATAAGAAAAATAAGAGGATTTTGTGATTCGGAGGTTATAGGAAAATCTTCATGTATATTGAAAAGTGGATGAAATATTTCACGTAGATTTTCATCTTATTTGTCTATAAAAGAGAGCCGTATACGACGAGAGAAAGGGGACTTCTCCGGAAAAAAAAATACAGAAAAGAAAAGAGAAGGAGAAGAAATTTTTTCTGCAAAAAGTGCAAAAGGAAAAACTGCAGAAAAAAGAAAAAGTCAGAACGTGAGAGAGAGAGAGAGAGAGGAGAAAAGTAAAAAAACAGTAAAGGTTAATTTGACCTTTACTGTTCATCATCTTCCCCAAATCCGCTGCCTCGCCAATCCGCGTGCTCCGCCTCATCTCCAATCCGCGCTGGTTCGTGACGCCGGAGCCACTCCTCACCCGCCGCTGCTTTGCCGATCCGAGTCTTCCCCCCCGAGTGACTCCCCTGTTCTGCTGCCTGTGTGTCCACTTCGCCGGTGATCCGCCTCAGCCCGAGCCTGCACCTCCGCCCCGGCGTCTCCTGCGGCCCGCACCACCTCACCGTCAGATCCCAAGCCACCGGTGACCCAGAGTCGCAGCCGAGTCGAGATCTAGCACCCGGAGTCCCTCCGCTTGCAAATCCGAGGTCCCCGACGACAGAAGCCCCGGACCCAGCTCGACGCTTCCCTTTCGCCGGTGCCGAGCCTCATCGCAGCCACCAAAGGCCTTCCGCCGTCCCTGCAGCGCCCCGCCGGCTGAAGCTCGTGATCCGAGCGCCCAGACGCAGCCCCCGCGACGCAGGCCCGTACCGACCCACGACAATCTCCTCGCCGGAGCTCCTCACCGTGCACCTGCTGTGCCCTCGCCGGAGCTCTGACGTCGGCCATCCTCCACCCGACGCCGTCCACCATTGTTGCCTTTTTTTAATTTCCTTTTTAGGTGATTTACTTTTTATCCTTTTATTATTATTTTTTATCTAGTTATTTTAAGTGCTGTCATTTTTGCATAAGTTAGAGCATGGGATGTCAATTTTAATTATTTGCCCAAAACTATGTAATTATTAATTTTATCTAGTAAGGCGATCGGATCATTTTTTTAATTATATTAATTTTTGGGCATTTTATCGATAAGATATTAATTGTTGAATTAATATAACTATTAATTTGATTCGTAAGAATTTGGATTAGATTTTTAGTTATTTTGATCTTCTTTGCATTGACATTCAAGATTCGATGTCGTTAATTTGACTTGTGAGATGATAGGTTATTTTTTCGATCATTGTAGTTCTTTACTTAATTGGATGCCTTGATTAGTTCAAATTTAATGTTTAGTTGATAATTGTTTGTTTTTGAAAACCACTAAAAAATATCTAAAAATATTTGAATTAAGATTCAGTTTGTTTTAGAATATTTCTTCTTATCTTGCATATCTAGGATAGGGATTTTATTCCGAATTTAGAAAATATAAAAACAAAAAAAATGCATTCATTTAGGATTTTAGTTGCATGTTTAATTACTTGGCAAGTTTAAATTTTGAATTTTAAATAAAAAATAAAACACAAAAATCATCATGCATATATCATTGTTGAATTAGGGCATTCTTTGCACGTCATCGCATATTAGATAAATTGCATGTTAGATTAAGATAATATCTTAATTTAAATTAGGATTTAATGTGACTTGATCCTTAGTTTAAATTAGAGCTAGATCATTTTTGCATTTTTAAATAGAAATATAAAATGCATGTCATTTAGTTTTTATTAAGTTCATTTAATTAGAACTTCATTCTCATTAGACTAAGTCATTCAATAAATGTCGCATGACATATAACCCGCATACTAAATTGTATGTTGCATGTCATTTTAGTATGTCATCGCATTGCATTACCTGTCATCATTTGATTAATTTAGATTGCATTTAATTATTGCATTTCTTCATGTCATATAGTTTAGGTCATGCTGCCATGTCATATTAGATTACATGCATTGCATAAGTCATGATTTTCATTAAATAAAGTGAAAACAAAAATTGAAATTGCGTGTTAATTAGAAATCATATTTAGGGTTCTTGATGTGAATTTGATTTAACAACGATACGCTTTCGTTGCTTTAGGTATGTTTTGCAATATTTAATTGCTTTATTGAATGTTAAATTGGTGGTATACACACATGTATGATCACCTCACATGTTAGGAAGTTAAAATAAAATCAATTCAATTGCCAAACATTTTTGAAAATGAAATAAAAAGGTATCGAAGTAAGCACTAGGATATCGGGTGTAACAGAAGTCCCCGAACTCATAAATCTACGGTTCGTAGGGGTAAAGTAAATCTCCGTTACTTTACTTGGGTTTTAATCGACCCACCAAAAATAGATTAGTGGCGACTCTCGATTGAAAATCATTTGTATGTTAAGAATTCAAACCTAAGTCGCGAATTGGTATGAGCCTGGAGAAGCGAGTTAAGCTTAAAGACTTAGTAATCCATTAACCTAGTTTTAGGTGATGAACCCGAAAAATTGAGTCGCGACAGGCCCTTTTGGAGGAGGTCATGGCAAAGCAATTTGGCGTGTCGGATATGTGAAGTTGGCTGCTTAATTTTGAACTCACTATGTATGAGATGATTACTCATGAAGTTTTTCTATATCAATACATGACTATGTTTTAACTATTTTTGCTGTTTGAGGATTGAAGATTTGCTCACATTTCCGCTTGTGCATTTTAATGTTATTACGTTTTGGGTCGGCAACGCCTCCTAGAACATCGCAATCGAAAGACCAAAAAAAGAAGGTAGTGTTGAGCAAGGGTTGTTGCGCGGCCATATATGGATCGGGGCGTGACGGAACACGTTGAGGATGCCCTTCAGGACTTAACCTGCACATCCAGGGAAATAGCATAAAAGAATCGAAACCAACAAATCAAAGGCGGTAGTGAAAAGGCAAGTAAAAAATAACAAGTAAAAAATAAAGTGTGGAAAATAAGCCGATGCAATGTTGGATAAAGTATATTATTATGAATCCGAGACATAATCTTCCTGGTGACCCAATACAACTTGTGCAAACAATATACATCGCTTCTCTATAAAGACCAAGGACATGAATCTCATGAGGTAAGTCCTGAAATTGAAATCAAAGTTTAATTTTGATTCATAGAAATTTCCTGCTAAAGATCTTCACTAATGATATTAAATGCTAAAGTTTAACTATTCCCTAAAAGTAGATTTAACATAAACGCTAAAGATTTTTTTCATATCTTTATCATTACTATATTTTTATTCTTCTTATTTCTATCTTTATGTTTTTTTTTTTTTTTTTTTTTTTAATCTCGAGAAGAACCATGTAGGAGATCAAATTACCTCAAAAACCAAGGAAAAGATAACATCCTAAACTATATGGAATTCAATGCAGCCTATCACTGTAGATCATTATTTAGACCTTACTATCCGATTAGGAACTCTACTTCCTCATAAGCATTTTATTAATATTATTATTTTTCTTTAGTCCCTTAATCCCTAAACACACGACTCTTCTCCTCCTTTTCCTTTTTACCCAGAATACTTTCCATTCTTGAGTTCAGGAAACTCCCATCTCTTCAAACCTTCATTACAATTTTTTTCGTTCTTCCTCAACTCACTCATCATTTTTCATCCATTCACTCATATCTGCACCGCCGGAACTCATATATTCACATCATAGAACCCATGTAATTGGGATTGTCATGCACATACCTTGAAAAGACATATACACCCAGAGCACATGTAGACAGAGGGCGCATGTATTTGCACATACTGAAAATGCATTCACTCAAATGACACTTATACACAGAGAAGACACATTCAGCAAAGACAACCCGCCAACTAAGCCCCTGTTTCAATTTTCATACATCTAAAACATAAGATATTCAGTTCCATCTAGCAAAAGGTGATTAGCTGCAGCGAGGGCCGATTAGCTCCTCCCATCAAGAGGACTTGAATCGAAGCTGCCTATCATGATTTGAACATGCTATGAATATTTGTGTGATCGTATTCAAGAGGAAAGTCCTCGAGTAAGTATGCAGTATCGCTTAAGCACTTTCACGAACATGTGGTGTTCATTTCTAAAGCAATACGTGGAGACATCAACAGTTTGCTAATTTCCATCCAAACAAAAGAAACAACATCCTCAGGAGTTGACCCACTGGTTAATCTCCAATTACGGTTCAACTTTAACTCAAGCCTAAACACTCGGACTCTAGCACTCAGATTAGCAAAACAGAGCAAGAACGTTCCCGCGTCAGATATATGGTTTCAGGCTTCGAATGCTAGCTAAAAAAATAAATGAAAAGCTTCGACAACAATGATCCACACTGGCGTGGCTTGAAGACTCGAGACTAAGACACTTTAAACTCTCTAGCTCAAAAGCAGAGACGCAGAGAGGAGTGGCGGCGGCGCAATGATGAAGCAGCTGCCGGAGGTGGAACCAACTACTAGAGACGAGCTAAGGACGCCGGAAATCGCCAATTGAATGAAGAGAAATCACCTGTGGAGAGTATATCCCTCTGCTCCCTGTCCCTTTCTCCCTCTCCTCTCTCTCTCTCTCTCTCTCTCTCTCTCTCTCTCTCTGTGCAGTGCGTAAAAGATTGACGCTCCCCCATTTGCCTTCCTCCGATGAATGTATATGTCTCATACGGAGTTCGTCAGAGGAGAGAAAGAAGGGGTGAGAGAGAGAAATCCTCGTTGCCACGTGGCCACTTTCCTCCGCGAATGGATACATCCCGCAGGGAGGAAGAAAGAGAGAGAGAGAGAGAGAGAGAAAGGGTTCAGATACAGAAATTTGTGCTGCGACGTCGCTGCTTCCCTTAAGACCAATTCTGCTTCGCTCTCCGTGTTTGTACAGCGATCACAAGACAATTAAGCCCCAGAATTAACCCCAGACCCGGTACTCTCCAGCCCCAATCCCCGATTCCTTTACCGGTAGGGCGGTATGCCTACTGTCAACCTTCGGTTGGGTCGATCTGGCGAGTGAATGGCCGAGGCAAATGGGCTGCGTGGGGCTTCATAAGCTGGAGCGAAAAGGACTTAAGTAATGAGGCCTAACCCAACATAATTGGGACTCTTATCTCATTTTTACTCACGCTAGGGAAGAGCGTTTAAATTGTTGGCTAAGATTAGACGTCAACACTCCCTAATAATGCTATATGAATTGTAATCATCAACACGAGCAACCCACACATAAAGCGTGGTTTTTTGGGCACGATCGGTCTTCTCATCAACTCATCCCTCAACTTGGATCCACTCTCACCGACATACCGCCCATCTTCCCATCGTCTAGCAGGAATGTTCACGGCAAACTCCTTTCCATGGCCAGACAAATTTATCGTCATAGCTACACCCAAATGGTTTGTGCTTCTTATAAAATTGCTTGTGCGCCGTGCCAAAAAAATTAGATTTTGGAGAGTTCGAGTATGTAAGTAAATTCAATTGAAAAATTCGCGGAAAGAAAAATTACATGATTTGTTTTAACTAATCTCAAATCAAAAGCCCATCCTTCCCTTATAACTGATATATGAATACAATAAACTTTTTTCATGATGGGACTTGAAGTCGCGGAGGAACAAGACAAACAGCAAAGCTGAAATATGTGAAAGTACAACTCATTGGAGCACAAGGGCAACGGCTTAAGCATAGACACCGGGATTCACCGAAAGGTATTCCTCGACCACTTTGTAAAGTCCCATAGCCTTGTCTTTGCCTTGTTTGATGTCCTCTTCTTTAAGCTCTACACCCGCCCTAGTGTGATATTCACTGGTCATTTTGCACACACATCCGCCATTATTTGTAGCTTCGAACTTGACCTCATAAGCAACAAACTCGATCTTGTCAAAAATTACATCACTCTCGATTAAAGTATACTTGCACACAAGGTTCTCAGCATCAATGGCATCAATCCTGTGCTTCAAATACTTCAAATGACCACCTGAAATATCAATTGCTTAAGTTAACACATTGATTGAAATCCAATCAATAGAACCCTCATTTATGTGTTGAGTATCGACTTGAGTTCACATCAAGACTAACCTTCGGTGAAGTTGGTCTGCTTAATGCTTCCAGCTCCACCATTTCCCTGGAGGAACTCGATGCTCTTGATGCCCTGAGGAACAATCTTGGGCATAAGATTGTGGGAATCAAGAATCAAAGCCTTGAACATCCTGGATGGAGCAATTGGAGTTGTGAACTCCTGAGTGTAGCTAGTGACGGCCATCTTATTGATGGAAATGAAGAAGATGGATTATGAAGTATTTGAAAGGATTACTAGTGATGCTCGGCAGAATGCAGAAGCTTAAGTTCTTCTTGATGCTGAAGAGTACTCATCTGGTGGGTATTTATAGATGAGTGGCTTAATTGATTTGGCTTCTCATTGCACAATTTCAAGGGTTTATACCGACAGCACTCCAAAACCGACTAGTCAGTCGTTAACCACCGTCCTTTAATTTTCTTCCTGTCCGCATAGTATATGGACCTACCATAATGTAAATGCATATTTATGGGAATGGTTGGCAATCCTAAAATAGGAAAGAGGACCCCTGAATTATGTGCAATCGATTTGAAAAGTAGAAGTCAAATTCGTAAATCACTTTGTATTTTCATTCCTCCTTCCGGAGAAACACCAAATAATTTCGCTATCCAATAAATTTGACTAAAGTCATACAATGACACCTGCTTATTTAATTTGGACGGACCCCATGCCCCCCCCCCCCCCCCCACTTCTTTCCCGCCCTTCGTGATTGACTTTGTTTACCACACACGATGAACATTGACCTCCGTACGTATCGATTTCTCCACTGGTGAAATTTTTTGCCGCTTTGGTGATTGAAAATGACAAATTCAATGTGAAGATTCTACAGGTCATCTGAAAATTGACCAACTGATTTTGGGCAAATGTTTTAAAAAAATGAAGTTTACCTATTTCATTTCATGATTGCTTTCCATGTCATGACAAGAACACCCAACTCTTTTTGGCGTGCCATTCAGAATTCGTACAGAGAACTCCGCATTGGAATACAAGCAACCAGGCACCTTCCAAACTCTTGTCGCTTTCTGCACTGTACGGACCGTCACCTCTCTAGAAGATCATGAAAAGTACTTCAACTCATAAAAAGCAAAATAAGTCAAAGACGACGGAACTTTCAGTGCAAAGAGCTGTCGAACAGTCGTCGTCAAATTTTGTGGGCCAACTACAAAGTTGAGGAATCCCGTGCATGGGGTCAAGAGAGAATAATTTCCCGTATTAAATTTTGTCTCACCGGCATTGAAAATGTGAATGATTGATTAAGTTATTAGGTATAGAGTACACACAGCATTATGAAAACACCATCGGTAGCCCTAAGGCCCTTAATCCTTTGACGCTGCAGAGGAGACTTTGAATTTCGTTGCTCGACCATTCCAACTTTAAACTCGTCTCCAGTTTGAGTAGGAACCAAAGAAGAGCTTTTATGAGGAAAAATTCAACAAAATGATGCTAATAGACTATGTTGAGGTGTATCTAGTCTAAGATGGGTGTCAATGCAATAATAATGCGCATCGAATAGTTCAATCATCGAGTAGTTGATATATGTATTCAGCTACAATTCACTGACTTTACTTTCTAAATTGAAACCTGGTCTAATTAGGCATGGGTTTAGATTTTGGTTCCTTTTGACGATCGTAAGTTATTGGATGTTTAGTGTTCATCCAAACAGGTTGTACTGAATCCAATAATTGATTAGATAATCCCCCAATTTACGTTGCTCATAACGTCAAGGAAGGAATACCGCAAATCATCAGCATTGCCAGGTGTGGATGGCAACTACTGATGGTAGGTTTGCCAAACATATTGTGAGCGAAGGTTGTCGACGATGCGGGTGATGGTATGGTGGGCATGCCGTTGATAATGGCAGCTAGAGAGAGAGAGAGAGTATCAAGGTTAGGTGAGGTAGCATCCTAGAAATAATTATTCAATTCAGGCCGTTTGGTCTGTCGGAATTCAAGGTACATGAATGATAACTTTGGAGGCGTTAGAATGACTATTCTTTTTGGGCCAAAAGGTAATTTAGGTTAGCTTAACCAACTTTTTTATAAGTAGAATATATTTGCGAGCAAGTTCAACTTAATGAGTGATAATTACAAAGGGAGATCTTCTTGAGGGCAATTCCAAGGTGAAGCATCAATTGTTGAGTTGATCATTGCTCTTTCAAGTTGTATTGTGACATGACCATACACAAAACCAACAAATCCAAAACCATTCCTCCCACAAAAGCTCCAAGCTAGAGCCAAAAAGAAACAGGGAAAACAAAGCTACTCTAGTTCCAATAATTACCACCACAAACGATTTTGAAAAGAGCATTTAAGCACAAAAAGCGGGATTTGCTAGGAGGTGCTCTTCAATGGACTTGAGCAGTCCCATAACCCTGTCAAACCAATGTTGTATTATTTAGATTGGAGATTAATCGTTCAAATCTATAATATATCTTACTTTGAACACCATAAAGAAACTCAATCGGGAAGACCCCAATCAAGGGTTTTAGGACATAGTCTTTTCTAATGGTTTAATTTGAAAACCATACAAAAAAAAACAAACCGTTTTGAAGTGCATCCAGTTATAGTTTGGTAATGAGTTAGTGAATAACTTTTCCACTTCAGACTCCATGTCTGTCAAATTTGTCAATTAGCGGTGATAGAAATAAAAATAAAATAAAAACCTTTGAAGGTAACTGATACAAGATTATTAGATTTGTAAAGAATGAATTGAGCCTATGTTATCTCTACCATCACAGTTAGGTTAGGATTGGCATCACATGGGCAAAAGCCAAAAAAAAAAAAATCAGAGAAGAAAACAACGTTTTCTAGAAAAGTATGGTGTTACTTCCACCTTAAGATATAGAATATTCCGTACTACGGCGGTCAATGACAGGTATGCTTCGTTTGAAGTCTATTATTATATCTAGAATCTTGGACTTAGTGAATCTCTATGAAAGTCACTAAATGTGATTTTCTTCTAGAAGTGGGGCCAGTCCAAAGTGGAGCGCTACGGATAGATTGATCTTGAATTCTTCGTCAGCGAAAACAACTAAACCATTACACACCCATTTCCTAGAATCTATAAATACCCATCCCTTGTTGCTCAACATCTTCACAGCAAACTCAACAGTCTTCTTCTACCTTCAAGCAAATCTTTCTCCTCCATTTTCAGATCTTTCCTCTTAAAAACAGTCATGGGTGTCACTACCTTTACCCAAGAATTCACAGCCCCAATTGCTCCATCAAGAATGTTCAAGGCTTTGATTCTCGATTCCCACAATCTCATCCCCAAGATTGCCCCCCAAGGTATCAAGAGTATTGAGTTCATCGAAGGAGATGGAGGTGTTGGAAGCATCAAGCAGACTAACTTTGCTGAAGGTAATTATCATCTTTAGTCCATGATTTGCATACTCGAATTTGCCATTCTTATCAATTCATACTATAGTGATTCTAAGCAAGAGTTTCAATTTATGTCAGGTGGTCACTTGAAATGTTTGAAACATAAGATTGATGCTCTTGACTTAGATAACCTCGTCTGCAAGTACACCTTGATTGAAGGTGGTGTGATCTTTGATAAAATAGAATCGGTAGTATATGAGGCCAAATTTGAGGCTTCAAGCAATGGTGGATGCATTTGCAAGATGTCTAGTGAGTATCACACGAAAACTGGTGTGGAGCTCAAGGAAGAGGACATCAAACAAGGCAAAGAGAAGGCTATGGGTTTGTACAAGGTGGTCGAGGAGTACCTTTCTGCCAATCCTGATGTCTATGCTTGATGTTCCTTTTAATTAAACCATTTGCTTTCGGCAAAAGCTCTGAGGAGTTATCATTTGTTTTTCCCTTTTGGGCCATGTTGTATGGAATTTGCTTTGGGAGATCCAAGTCTTGGGTCTTAAGTTCTTCCGGTATTTATCAATTTGATATAAACAAATTCCTTTGGGAAGTAATAACAAAGTTTTCTGTGACTACTTTTATTTTGAATTCACTTATGATCCGTCAAGTTCCAAGGATACTCATATTATTTAATGTGTAGTACAATCCATTTATGTCCCTTTCATCATCCTAAAATCTGTCTGAATTCTTTCACCTTAGCGATCACTCCTTTCTCCTTTTGCTGATGGTGCATGGCACCAGAGAGACAGGCAGTTTCTAATGATCCGTTCACAAGGCTAATAGGGACGGACGTAGCGACCCATGTTGACACGCATTACAAAAGCTTAAAGGACGGGACGCAACTTGGAATTCTGTTCTCAGTTTTAATGACCCCACTTCCCATTGCAAAGGGTGTACGGATCTAGTATTTTATTTCTAAATGGGTCGAGTTATCAAGTCTCTCCAGCACTTATTACATTTGGAATAATTCAATTTTGAAAACACTAACTCTTCATGAAACACAGGCAGTGCATTGAAAAGTGTTTAAGTTTTTAACTGATTAGTGCTTTTGGGATACTTATTAATAAACTCTTTTTTTTAATTGTGTATCCCACTATATGACACAGTTAGGTATCACAATGATCATTTCGAGCCTGTGCGGTATAATTGTGTTGTGTTTTACTGTAGTTGTGCTGCAAATTGTGTTTAGCAATATATGTTTTAAATTTTTAGCACCTCAAAACCAGGAAAAAGGCAACTTTTGAAAAGCGATTGTAACTACTGAAGCGCTGCTTGGGCCGAGAAAAATTGTCTGGTGACCCATAACCCAAATCAAACCAGCGGATTTTTCAGGCTCTTATACGCCCGGGTGGGACCACCGAGCCTGAATTTATAATTCAATTCGAGCCGCGCGCTTTTTGAGGCTTCAAGGCACATGACGGATAGCGATGGAGCTGCTATTAGGATTTCTTTTAGGGCTAGAAGGAAATATATGATAGCTTAAGCAACTGATGTATAAATATGATACACTCGTGTAGTGATAAATGATGATCACCAATGCAGATTACTTGGGCTAAATCCAAGGTAATGCATCAATTATTGAATTGCTTATTGCTCTTTCAAGATTTATTATGATGACCATACACAAAACAGAAAAATCCAACACTATTCACACACAAAAGTTCCAAGCTAGAGCGAATAAGAAATACGGGAAAAAAGTCCGCTCAAGTTGCAATAAAATATCACCACAAAGAATTTTAAAAAGAGCACTTAAGCACAAACACTAGGATTTGCCAAGAGGTACTCCTCAATGGACTTGAATAATCCTGTAGCCCTATCTTTGCCTTGCTTGATATCATCTTCCATGAGCTCTGCACCTTCCTTAGCATGACATTCATTGGTCATCTTATAGACACATCCACCATCAGCTGATGCCTTCACCTCATAGACGATGAAATCAAATTTGTCGAACTTGATATCACTATTGATCAAAGTATATTTGCAATAAAAGTTCTCAACATCAAGAGCATCGATCTCATGCTTCATGTACTCGATGTGAGCACCTATTGCATACATTCACAAAAGTATAAAGATTAATTTCAATTTCTACAGTCTATTAATGACCTTGACATGGCAGATAAATATCTATCATCTGACTTACTTTCACCGAAGTTGGTTTGCTTAATGCTACCAACTCCACCATCTCCCTTAGTGAACTCGACACTCTTGATTTGGGAATGTTGTTGTGTGAGTCAAGGACCAAAGCCTTGAACATCTGGGATGGAGCAACGGCTGATGTGAACTCTTGAGAGTAGGTGACAGCTCCCGTGTTTGTCCAGTAAGAAGCACAAAGAAATGAAATCGAGTAGGAAATGGAAGGATTTGGTGTGATTTCTATTGAAGAAGGCTTGAGCTGATGAGGGTGATGAAGAGTTCCGCTTGGTATTAATAGGCAAGCTAATTGTTCAGCAGTCCATAAGCATTTAAAGTCCCAAGCACTCCGAATTGAACTGTTCACCCTTGCTTTAAGCCTTTCTTCCTTTTTCTTGGGGCGGAGCCCCCAGTAATCTAGAAGATTAAGGAAAAGGCCAAGTTCATTATCAGATCAAACATGAAGGATTATAATTCTTTGTTCATATCGTGTTCACCGACATGGTGGGTGTGGTACAATTTAAATGGGCGATATTTAATAGCGATATCAAATTCACATGTACAAAGAATCACATAGAAATTATTTATCATGCCGACAATGTACTTTTCTGTAATTTAATGACGCCATTATATATAGCTCACATTCATCATTTAGGATTCTCCAGACATTTAATCATGTTGACTACTACATTCTCAAGTCACTATCCGCATTGTTCGATATATTGACATAAATTCACGGCTATGATATTATTTGTCCAGCATTGCATCAAAAGAAGTTTTTATATAATATGCACTGAGGCACAACTATAATTCTAAAACCATTAATAATTGAATATAATGAAATGCAACATGAAAGAACACCTTCAACATTAGAACCTTTAATATTGGGATATATGAGATATGTGAGTTTTTAGGCCGTGTCTGATTAACTTTTGTTTACTTATGTTCCTCTATATATCATAATCTATCCGATCAAAAGTAAGGAGGTCCGTTGTTACTTTGTCTTTCAAAAATACCTTATCCAAACATGCTAGCCATCCATTGTTAACTCAAGAAATAAACAATTCATATAAAGGAGCACTAGGCTCTAATACCAATGGATGTTGGCTAATAGTATCACCTAGATGGGTGAATAGATAATTTCAAGAAACTTGACAAAATATTGTGGAACTAAAAGTGTCAAGTGACAAAATTTGGTTATATCAAGTAGTGTAGTTCGCTTCTATTAGGAAATAAATAAATATAAGTAAAGATATAGAGAAAGATGCATTTGTAGTGTTATAGTTATTCGGCTTAGTGTAAGCTTACGTCTACTCTCCTAGACTAATAGCCACTAACAGACTAGATTCCATTAGCAATCTTTGGAGTAGTTACACAGTAGTACGTGTTGTTTCTACTTGAAGCGCTTCTATACAAGTTGGTGCGGTTTATACCCAAATCTAATAGATCACACTATCACCCAAGCACTACTACAACAATGATACACTCCTCTTTTAGATTACAATTAGTGATAAGCAATCTTACTAATGGAACTCTCGCTTGACAAGTCAACAAGAGTATAAGTGTACATAGCTCTTTCTATGTCGTTGGTTCTTCTTCTTCTTTAGTGTAGGTCAATCTTCTTATATAGTCTTTTGTGTCCAAACTAGCCGGAGGATAATTTTCAAGAAAATCAGTTTCGCCATTGAAGATAAGCAATCAATCCACCGGAGACCTAGTCATCCATACAATCATATCTTCCAACAACCTTGTTGCCGCCTTTTTACCAAATGATTGGATTCTGCCTAAAACAATCTTATGGATATCCAAACTTGTGACTAGCTGTTAAAAATGTTCTGATAAAGGTCGTCATGGGATATCTTTATCCAAATCTCGTAAGCTTTTGATATGCATTTGTGTGTAGGTAATATAAGCACTTCGGTTAAATAAATAGTTCAACTTCTCAGTAAAATCAAACTTCCGCTTATATTAGGCGGCCTGCTTATATCAAGCTCGTGTTGATATCAGACTCCGATTATATCAGACGTCACGACCATATTTAGACAACCCGGTTATATCAAGCTTTACGATTATATCAGGTTCCCTACTATATTAAGCACTCCACCCATGTTAGCAATTCTCGAGTACATTCAAGCTGCTCGCTCTTATTCTACTTACGATTTGTCATCCATTAATCTTCCTCAATATCTCAGTGATCTAAGACTATATAAATTGTTTGTCCTTGTCTAGTACCTCCAAGTCTCCACGAACTTCCCTTTCTTCATGACTTGTTCACCTCTATAAAAGTCCGTCCAATTATTATCAATCTTTCACAACATACTCTACATCCCTTTGATATCGACAAAGTATATCAACTTCACTCTTGCTTCTTTCTCCTGGTCCTTCCAAGTATATTAGCAATAGGTTCTACCTTACCGTTCACATATTCATGGTACTTCAAAACTTTACAGAAAATCTCATTTTAGGCTTGTTCTCCTTCTATTTAGGTACCTCCAGCCTGTGGACACGTCTATGCCCGATGCGTTTTTTTACCATTGATAGAGAACTCAACACCTTTAGACGTCCGATTAGGACACCATCTCTATAAGGGCCTGTGTATCTTTTAGCTAGTTACTTAACCATCAAACACATAAGTAGTCTTTGATTATTCTCATCTTCAAAACAATATAAGGAATTTTCCCAACAATCAGCAAGATTCTAAATTAATGGATCATGCTAATAATATATTGTAATTTGAAAACCATTAAAAAAAACTGAATCACAAAGACCCCTAATGAATAGTTTTTGGACATGATATTTTATAATAGACTCGGCGGATGTGCCAACATTGTCGGTCGCACATCGACGAAGAAATGAATCATTTTCATTTTTTAACAAAACAATCATGTTGCTTCTATTCTACCACAACAAATATGAAATATCCAAAATTTCCGTACTCACGGTCGTCAATGACAGCTATGCCTCCCTCTAAGGGCATTTTTTCATATGATTTAATAATATTCAGAAGTGGGGCCAGTCCACACCGGAGTGCTGCGACCATATTGAAGTTGAATCCTTTGTCGGCTGAAAACAACTAAATCCTTGCACACGCATTTCCTAAATTCTATAAATACCCACCCATTGTTGCTCAACATCTTCATTGCAAACTCAGGGACTCTTCTTCTCCATTCAAGCAATCCTTTTCACCCTCATTTTCAGCTCTTTACTCTAAAAATCAAACATGGCTGTCACTACCTTTACTCAAGAATTCACAACCCCGATTGCTCCTTCAAGAATGTTTAAGGCCTTAATTCTTGATTCCCACAATCTCATCCCCAAGATTGCCCCTCAGGGTATCAAGAGCATTGAGTTCATCGAAGGAGATGGAGGAGTTGGAAGTATCAAGCAGACTAACTTTGCTGAAGGTACTTATTGTCCTTACTGAGTGATGCCCATACTTGAATTCGTCCTTCTTATTGATTCTGATATTAGTGATTCTAAGCATGAGTATTAATTCGGTGTTTGTTATGCCAGGTGGTCACTTGAAGTATTTGAAACATAAGATTGATGCTCTCGACTCGAATAACCTAGTATGCAAGTACACCTTGATTGAAGGTGATGTGATCTTCAATAAAATTGAATCCGTTGTCTACGAGGTCAAATTTGAGGCTTCAAGCAATGGTGGATGCGTATGCAAGATGTCCAGTGAGTATCATTTGAAAGCTGGTGTGGAGCTTAGGGAAGAGGACATCAAACAAGGCAAAGAAAAGGCTATGGGTTTGTACAAGGTTGTTGAGGAGTACCTTTCCACCAATCCCGATGCTTATGCTTGATGTGCATTTTAATTGGATCTGTTGTTCTCCAAAAAACATTGGGTGAGGATTTTTCAGTAATCTTTTCTTTAGGGGCATGTTGTATTGAATTTGCTTTGGGAGATCTAAGTCGATCGGTTTGTCACATTGAAGGAAATCGATTACTTCGAGAAATAATAATGAAGTTTTATGTTACCAATTTTTATTTTGAATTCGTTTATAAGCGGGAAGCTTAGGGACAAACTTCCCACGCGCATTTGAAAGAACGATTATCATCTCAGCATCATAATTGCTAGTGCTCAAGCTTTATCAACTATAAGATGCTACTAAAGCTTTGAATATTGGCAAACATGTCGATTCAATGCACCGCTCATGAACCGGTCAGACCATTGTCCTGAACATCGTTAAGGAAGAATTTTCCACAAACTGCCTTGTCCATTCTCAATCTGATAGTTAGTGGGAGAGTGATATGAGAACCTCCGAATCAAAAATGGATAATACATCTTGTTAAAATTTTTCTTTAAAGTGGTGTATGCTATAACCTCGAGTGGTTATTGAGAACCTCTGAATCAATGTCTTTCAGTTTGATTTTTTTTTTAAAAATGGTTACTTTTGTGTATAATCTTATTAAATTTCCAATAAATAAATAATGTGTTTAATTATTCTTTAATGTGTTCATCATAGCTAGTTGCACTATTTACAGAATTATAATGTGCGAACTAGCATAGTTGGGCGATTGCATTACTCTTATCTGCATATGGATGCATTTTTACCAAGAATAAGGACCAAAATAAAACATTCATTAAGGCCGAAATATTGTGCTAAGTGGTTGAGGAGTACCTTTTGGCAAATCCAGCTATCTATACTTAAGTGTTGTGATGTCATGCTTCGCTTCGGCGGTTTAATTTAGAGCTTTGAGTTAGAGTAAATAATGTCTTTCTTGATATTTTTCTTTAGTGAAAAAAGGTTATGATTGTGCGTAAGTCCACGATTCATATATATAAAGTTGATGGGTTTTATACGCTAATTTCTTCAACGTCATGGGCCATGAGTTGATCCAAGAAAAGAGAACATAAAGAAACAGCAAACGAGCGAAGCTAGAATTTTCAAGAGATCTACATCTTGTTCGGTACGGCTCCTCGCCATCAGCTTTCTTTCGCGGTGAAAGGGGAGCTACAACTTTGACGTGTTTGGGAAACATCTCGTGGCTCCAGCTCCTCCAAAATTACAACAGTTTATATCAACTTTTATGAAATTGTTTTACTCAACTATGAGGGATTGCTGTTTTAAAACATGTATTACCAAACATAGAAGTTACATCCCTTCATGACACAATGACTATAATTCAGGTGTAGCTATATACAAGCAGGCTCTTATTATAGTCCGGAGGAATCAATTCAAAGAACCGACCCAACTTAATAAGCATGCAAGTTAGATTCGTAGCTATTTCGAAGGGGGTTTTGTAGCTACATATAGCGGAATTCCTGCCTTGGATGCGCCAAAAAGCAGAAAATTGTTTGATATTGGTAATTTAATACAAAATATTAATAAATTACTATATTATTGGTTGCAAAAAGTGACTGGTAAATTGTTTGTCCGGTAACTATTGAAAACGCATGGCAGAAGTTTAATACCTCCAAAACCGAACTCGTCAATATATCCAGTTGTATCCACCTATACTCAAAAGCTTAAACTAATGAGTTATGAGCTAACTAGATCTTCCCCTCACGTACTTTCTATGGGCCCACGTTGCTAAACCACAACGCCCATCTTCCCAAAACTCACGCAATAAAAATCTAATACATTTACCTAGGAAAATAGCCCAGATGGTGTCCAAATTCGAGTCCGCCAATATTCATCTCCACTCAAAAACTTAAACTAATGAGTTATAGACCAATTATGATATATTAATTATTCTACACCACATAAATTTTTCAATGTGGGATTTTTCTAATACAACTCACTCACACATATATTCTAATAATAACTTGTTAATTGTGACTTGCCAACTTTTTTCTAATTACTAACCTACTTTCAGCAAGAAAAAAAAAAGACCGGTAAATTGTTAATTATGGTTTGCCAATTTTTTCTAATAACTAACGTACTTTTATCGACTCAGTCAAATTTCAATAATAAGTATAGCCTCAACCAAATGAATAGGAGCGATTGCCAAAATATAACCTTGATACTCAATTTGCAAAGGCTTACATTCTATAGCATATATATCTTTCTGGGCTCTTAACCCGGCCTCACATTTATGTTCATTGTTATATTCCTGTTCTCAGCTAAAATTTCATATACCTTTCTCGGCCTTTTTGGCTAAAAAAAAATAGAAGAATTCCTGAGAATAGTGTTGTGATAATGACCCCATAACTTGCTTTTTCAGAAAAAGATATCCATGTTATATATATTTAAGTTGTCATAGAGACAAATCAATTACAGGTCATCCATGTGGCAATTTGGCCTCAAGCGAGTCAAAATATTCCCTCTAAAGTTTGTAATTATAGAACAAATATAATATTATATCATTCATATTGGACTATGGTCTATGAACACATACCTAAAAGTTGTCTGATAAAGGTTGTCATCTTCCCAACATGAAGTGGTTGCAATGTCTCTGTGAGACTTCCATAAACCATCACATGCCAAAGTCATGTACGCTCGACCAATTTTCTAATAAGTCCGAATTGGCAGACTATTCAACATGATCTTATGATATTTAAAGTAGTACATTTATCATAGCTGTTTTTTTTTCCCATTGATATATAGTCAGCCTCCTGACATATAATTTGGGTTTTTGTAATATTTTTCAGTGTATCAATACTCAAGCCCATTGATATATAGTCAGCCTCCTGACATATTATTTGGGTTTTTGTAATATTTTCAGTGTATCAATACTCAAGCACAAATTTTTTAAAAAGCCTAAACTGCAACACGAGATGTAGAAGCTATCATGCAGTTTGTCGATAGGCTTTTATGTGATCTAAGAATGAAGTAAATCAAACACTCAATTGAGTGTTCAACTAAGGTCCAGGTACCATAGTGATTGTTATCTAAATCAGTTATATATGGCAGCTAGAAGGGCAAGGAAAGAAAAAGTGCATGATTTTTCTTACATTGACTTAGGGTCCAACTTTTTCTTAGGTTAATTAATTTCAAATGGTAAGTTAAACTTTGGATGTGTTTGTTTCGCTAATAGAGGAAAATGTTTTTCTTGAAATCATTTTTTAAGAAAATTATTAGTTTTTTCAGTTGTTTAGTGGTGTGTTTGAAAGTGAGACTGAAAATTTTTATTGACGTTCAGATCTTATTATAAAAATTTATTATCTTCATTATAATTATTTTGTGATCTAATGTAAGACATTAAGATGATATGGAAATTATTATCTCAGATATTAATAATGTACAGGATAAATTTTAATTTTTTTATTATCAAATAAAGCAACCTTAAAAAGGGATGTAAAACAATATAAAATGTAAATATTTGGCAATGTTAAATCTCTCGGTGGTCAAAAAGCTTGACGAGAGAATGGTTTTTCATTATTTTCTTCTCTTTTTCTCCATCTTTGTGTTCCTCCTTCCTCTTTGCTCGTCCTCTTTCATGTGCTCGATGTGATAATACCACTCTAATTGACCATCACCGTCATTGCCCGCGCCCATCTCTCTCCCCCCTCCCCGTGCGCCCTTGAACTCGGATCGGAAGTCGCCTAAGGCCAACAATTCATCCACTGGTACTCTATCTACAATAATCTTATAACATAAATGGAATTTCATCCAACTTTTTGCAAATTACTTCCAATTTCTTATTTCTCCTTTTCCTCTTTACGTATAGCATATTCTTATTTCAAAAATAAAATTGGTATCAACTTGCCAATTGCAATTCGGTCCAAGTCGCTGGCAAGTGGGGAGGGCTATTTTTCTCCCCTTTGTGACTGTTCTAGAAAATCGCGGGTCCTTGCCAATGAAGTAAAGACTTTCAAGCGATTAAACTTAAACCAAAAAAAAAAAAAGATGAGGAAAAACAAAGCCTTGGTCGGTTAGTCCACCGCGGTGTGCTCTAAGCTCTCTTGAACGTCCATGTGAAGGCCTTAAAAGCTAAGCCCCTTTCAAGAGTCTATAAATAGCTCCTCGGTCCTTCATCTTCTGCATCAAACTCAAGTTCTTCCGCTAGTAAGAAGCACTTACGCATATTCCTTCATATTCTCCCCAAATTTCTGGTTCGATTTCTTTCCTCTCCCAAGACAAAAACATGGGTGTCACCACATTTACCCAAGAATTCACCACCCCCATTGCTCCATCTAGAATGTTCCAGGCTTTGATTGTCGATTCTCACAACTTGATTCCCAAGATTGCCCCTCAGGGTATTAAGAACATCGAGTTTGTTGAAGGAGATGGAGGAGTTGGAAGTATCAAGGTCACCAACTTCGCTGAAGGTTAATTTATAATGATGCTCAAAGAGTCCCATTGGTTTCACAACTATATGAATGTCTCTTTATTTATATATCTTCTATAGAATGTTATCTGATTTTTGCATGGTATTATAGGTGGTCACTTGAAGTTCTTGAAGCACAAAATCGATGCTCTTGACACCGAGAACATGGTCTGCAAGTACACTTTGATTGAAGGTGACGTGATATTTGACAAGATCAAATCGATTGTTTACGAGGTTCAATTCTTGACTTCGAGCGACGGTGGATGCATCTGTAAGATGACTAGTGAATACCACACTAAAGGGGATGTTGAGCTTAAGGAAGATGATATCAAGCAAGGCAAAGAAAAGGCTATGGGACTCTACAAAGTTGTTGAAGAATACCTATTGGCTAACCCCGATATTTATGTTTAAATTGCAACTTCTTGTGCCATATCCTTCATGCGTCATTTTGCTGTTATTTCCCTTATCTGTCACTATAAGGGGTATGCAAGCGTGATCTATTGTAATTTTTAGTGCGATTGAATTGTAATTCTGGGTGTTATTAATAAATTTCCATTGGAATTGTTGATGTTTTAATATCAGATTGGAATGAAGAGTTCTCATAATTGACTCTTCATGCTTTTAATTTCATGTTTCCTATATTGATGTCCCGATCATTCAAATCAACAAATCATCCAGTGTTAACTCCTAAATTTCACCTGCAAGTTCATCATGCACGCTTTCCTTGCTCCACTATGCACAAAATTTTTTTTCTGAATGAAAATCATTAGTGTAATCGTTCCAAAATCAAATCTGCGTTAGTGGTTACAAAAAGCATGTAATGAAAAATTAGAGAAAAATAGCATTCTCGGAGGTAGTAATTTTAAGTAATGTTTTGAGTCCATGTCTAATTTCGCATTCTCCTAATCTAATGCAAGGCGTAGCTAGCGTTTTTAGTATAATATAGCCACTAGATCATGTCATTTTGCGTAATTAAAAAGAAAAGAGTTGGCAAAGAGAAAAGATAAAAAGAGTAGTGTGGCGTATAGTTTCGATTGTTGTTGATATTACTTAGCTAGTCGGTTCGTTTTGTCTAGTTCATGATCGTTTCATGTTATCTAGTTTGAGGTATAGGCATGATTAATTTATGAAACTGGTCACAGGGATCTTGTCCCGTGATATGATAACAAGATCATGTACTTCTTTGCTTGACACCATATTGGGTTTACTTTTCTCACACTTTACATTCCGTCTTTCACATTTACATGCTTATTTCAATTTGGCGTGTTGTTTATTTTATATGCTTGATGGATAGCCCTTTTTGCTCACTTAGTGAAATGTACCTAGGAGCTTAAAATTTGATAGGACCACTTGAGTCACCTTTTTTATTACACTGTAAGTTTAGGTACTAAAAGGGCACTATTAGATGATTAGCATAACCATATGGCTCGTGAAAATGACCAAAAAAAAATTTCACTTGGTCCCCAATGTAAAACAGGTAAGTGGTGACTCCAAAATGAAAAGACCATGTTAATCATAATGAACCGAGTCAACCAATTGCTGTATATTGGCAAAGTCTGGGAGAATCCGTGCCGAGTGTCATCATAATCTTGTAAGAAGCTCTAGCTGCTCTCACTTAGCAATACCCATATCTTGCATCGGGAGAGCCGCAACACCCAGCTCAAGATGTATACACTCATTTAGTTAGTCACAGAGCCCAGAACTAAAACGACAACAAATCGAGCATCAGTTGCTGATTACTTCAAGAATTAAAAAATTTATGTCTGTCCCAACTTCCAGCATAACTTTTGCGTGTGTACGTGCAAAGGATTGTTAAGAATTACCGATTTCTAATGCATGCGGTAGTAATTAATAAAGCAGCGTACAGGGTATGCCTGCATCTTTCTACAAGACACCCTGGTCGGTGTCCACGATATAAGGATACATGGGGAATTGACCCTGAACCTTCATCGAACTTAGGGATAGGCACAGGATGGGGCAGGGCCGGAGAATGGCGACGTCGAGAAACTAAAAATCAAAGCAATATGAACCAGACGTAGGACACGTGGGAAAATTAGTAGCAACGGCCACAGACAAAGGTCCAGTTTATGTGATTAATCAAATCTTGTGGACCCGTCACGGGAACCACATAATTCAACGGATGATGTTCATTGGATCAACGATGCACCCGATAAGTTCTCCAGCGTGTAAGGCTATTTCCAGCTGTGGGTCGAAGGAAAGTCCGTCTATAAAAATTGGAGTTTCAAATGATGTGCTAAATAATTTTCGGTAGTACGGCAGACAATCTCCTACAATGTGAATATACATGTTCTTTCAACAAGAAGTGGGGCCAGTCCAAAGTGGAGTGCTACCAATAGAGATCCAACTCGAATTCTTCGTCAGCGAAAACAACTGCACCATTCCACACGCGTCTCCTAGAATCTATAAATACCCATCAAGTTGTTGCTCAACATCTTCACAGCAAACTCAGCAGTCTTCTTCTTCCTTCAAACAAATCTTTTTCACATTGCTCCTCCATTTTCAGATCTTCACTCTTAAAATCAAATATGGGCATCACTACCTTTACCCAAGAATTCACTACCCCAATTGCCCCATCGAGAATGTTCAAGGCCTTGATTCTCGATTCCCACAATCTCATCCCCAAGATTGCCCCCAAGGCATCAAGAGCATTGATTTCATCAAAGGAGATGGAGGAGTTGGAAGCATTAAGCAGACTAACTTTGCTGATGGTAACTATCATCTTAATCTTAATCTCACTTAATCGTATTTATCCTTCTTATTGGTTTCTATTGTAATGATTCTAAGTAAGACTTTCAATTTATGTCAGGTGGTCACTTGAAATATTTGAAACATAAGATCAATGCTCTTGATTCTGATAACCTCGTTTGCAAGTACCTTGATTGAAGGTGATGTGATTTTTGATAAAATTGAATCCGTTGTCTATGAGGTCAAATTTGAGGCTTCAAGTAATGGTGGATGCATATGCAAGATGTCCAGTGAGTACCACACGAAAGCTGGTGTGGAGCTTAAGCAAGAGGAGATCAAACAAGGCAAAGATAAGGCTATGGGGCTATACAAGGTTGTCGAGGAATACCTTTCGGCCAATCCCGATGTCTATGCTTGATGCGCCTTTTAATTAGACCATTTGTTTTCGGCAAAAACTCTTTGGTTTTTTACATTAATATTTTCTTTTGGGCCATGTTGTACGGAGTTTGCTTGGGATAGGATCCAAGCTCGTTCCGGCATTTATCAATTGGAATAAATAAGTTTCTTTGGGAAATAATAATGAAGTTTTATGTGACTACAATTATTTTTTTATTCACTTATGATCCGTAGTTTGATCCGCACTTATCAGAAGACGCCCAAATTATTGAGGGAGATTAGTTAATCGTCAATGAGAAAAATTGTGCCTTTTGCTTCCAGAGCAAATGGGAACTTGCAGCGAAAACCATGTAACATAAAAAAATAATAATAATAATAATAATAATAATAATAATAATAATAATAATAATAATAATAATAATAAACTCAGGTGTGAACTCAATGTTAGGTATGGTCCTCCTTAATTAAGATACCTTTCAGCTTTAAAATTATCTCAACTCAAATCTCTAATGATTGCCAACCAGTTCAAATGCGTCTTTCACCTATTATCTCCTTCCACACTTGGTAACCATAGAGATTCACAGGGTTCGTTATTAAGTCTAGGATTCCAATACACATCGGAGACCAACCAATCAATCATTTGTTTGGACGCACAATAAAAACCCGATACTTTCAACTAAGAGATCACCAAGTGGGAGCTCAACTATAAGTTAGTCAATATATTCAGTTCCACTCACCCTCACTCAAAAGTTGAAATCAATAAATTGTGGGCCAGCTAGTATATATAACTACTTCACTCCACATCAATTCTGTAATGTGATATTTTTCTAGTATAATTCATGTGTATCTCAATAGGAAGACAGCCAGTAGGGCCAAAACAAAGCGATGAGATTGTGCGAACTAGTTGAGGAATACCTTTTGGCAAATCCATATATCTATGCATTAATTGTTGTGATGTCGTGCTTCGCTTTGAGGGTTTTAAATTAGAGTTCTGACTTAGAGTAATTAATGTCTTTTTTTATTTTTTTTAATGAAATATAGTTATGATTGTGTGCAAGTCAATGATTCATATAAATAAAGTTGATGGATTTTCTAGGATGGTCTCTATAGCATCGTGGTCCAATGCCATGAGTTGATCCAAGAAAAGAGAAGAAAAAGAAACAAAAAACAAGCGAAGCTAGAATTTTCAAGAGATTTACAGATGATATGATACAGATTCTCGCCATCCGCTTTCGCTGTAAAAGGGGTGATGCAACTTTGAAGCGTTCGGAAAACATCTCACAGCTGCAGTTCCTCCAAAATTGCAACAGTTTATATCAACTTTTATGAATTTTTTTACTCAATTTTGAGGGTTTGCAGTTTTAGAACTTGTATTACCGAACATAAAAGTTACAACCCTTCATGATACAACGGCTACAATTCAGGTATAGCTATATACAAGCAGGCTCTTATTATAGTCCGGAGGAATCAAACCAAAGAACCGACCCCATTCAACAAGCATTCGAGTTAGACTTGTAGCTATTTTAGAGGGCTTTTAGTTGCTATTTATAGCGGAACTCCTGGGTTCCATACACCAAAAAAATTTTTAAACTGTTCGATGATGGTAATTTTACGCAAAACCTTGATTAATTACTATATTGTTGGTAGCAAAATTTGACTGGTTAATTACTTGTCCGATAACTTGTTAATTCCGACTTGCCATCTTTTTCTAATTACTAACCTGCTTTTAGCAGATCGACCAAAAAACTGCTTTTAGCGGATAAAAAAGGACTGGTAAATTGTTAATAACTAACTACTTTTATCTACTCAGTCAAATCTCAATATTAGGTATAGCATCAACCAAATGAATCGGAGTGATTGCCAAAATATAACCTTGATCTTCAATTTGTAAAGGCTTAAATTCTACAGCATATATATCTTTTTGGGCTCTTAACCTGGCCCAACATTTGTGTTCACTGTTATATTCCTATTCTCAACTAAGATTTAATATACCTTTCTCGGCCTTTTTGGCTTAAAAATAAATAAAAGAATTCCTGAGAATAGTTTTGTAATAATGATCCCATAACTTGCTTTTTCAGACAGAGTTATCTGTATCATATATGTTTAAGTTGTCATAGAGACAATTCCATTACAGGTCATACATGTGGCAATTTGGTCTCGAACGAATCATAATATTCCCTCAAAAGTTTGCAATTATAGAACAAATATAATATCATGCCATTCATATTGGACCTTATTCTATGAATCCATACCTAAAAGCTGTCTGATAAAGTTTGTCATCTTCCCAACAAGAAGCGGTTACAATGTCTGAATGAGACTTCCATAAATCATCACATGCCAAAATTATGTATACTCAACCCATTTTCTATTAGGTCCGAAATGGCAGACTAATCAACTTGATCTTATGTTATTTAAAGTAACACATCTATCATCTATGTTGTTTTTTCCCATTGAAATATAGTTGCCCTCTCAACATATAATTTGGGTTTTTGTAATATTTTTCAGTGTATCAATACTCGAACACAAATTGCTTTTAAAACCTAAACTGCTACACAAGATGTAGAAGTTATCATGCAGTTTGTTGGTAGGCTTTTAAATGATCTAAGATTGAAGTAAATCAAACTACTTAATATAGTTTTCAACCGAGGTCCAGGTTCTATGGTGATTGTTATCTAAATAATTTACATGCGGTAGCAAGAAGGGCAAGGAAAGAAAAAGTGCATGATTTTTCTTACATTGACTTGGGGTCCAACTTTTCCTTAGCTTAATTAATTTCAAATAGTAAGTTAAACTTTGGACGCACTTGTTCTGTGAAAAAATACTTAATAGAGGAAAATGTTTTTCTTGAAAATCACTTTTAAGGAAAATTGCTAGTTTTTCAGTTGCTTAGTGGTGTATTTGAAAGTGAGACTGAAAAACTTTACTGATATTCATTACAATTACTTTCTGATCCTAATGTAAGATATTAAGATGATATGGAAATTCTTATCTAAGATATTAATAGCAACCTTAAAAAAGTACGTAAAAAAGATATAAAATGCAAATAATGAACAAAATAGCGAATCTCTCGGTGATCAAAAAGGCTTGACGAGAGAATGGTTTTTCGTTCTTTTCTTCTCTTTTTCTCCATCTTTGTGCTTCTCCTTCCTCTTTGCTCATCCTCTTCCATGTGCTCTTTGTGGTAATGCCACTCTAATTGACCATCACTCCCGTTGCCCGCGCCCATCTCTCTCTCCCCCTCTCCACGCGCCCTCAAACTCAGATCGGAAGTCGCCTAAGGCCGACTATTCACCCACCGGTACTCTATCCACACTAATCTTATAACACACATGGAATTTCCATCCAACTTCCTACGAATTACTTTCAAATTCTTATTTCTCCCGTTCCTCTTTTACGTGGAGCAGCTTCTTAATCCAAAAATAAAATCGGTACCATCTTGCCAATTGCAGTTTAATAATTTTGCGTCATTGACGTATGTGTTAAGTCAGATACTTCCGTCCAAGTCGCTGGCAAGGGAAGGGCTATTTTTCTCCCTTGTGACTGTTCTAGAAAATGGCGGGTCCTTGCCAATAAAGTTAAGACTTTCAATAAATTGAAAAGAAAAAAAAAATGAAAAGAAGAAGAAGAAGAAAATCAATGTTTTGGTCGGTCAGTCCACCGTGGAGTGCTCTGAGCTGTCTTAACATCCTTGTGATGGCCTTAAAAGCTAGGCCCCTTTGAAGAGTCTATAAATAGCACACTGGTTTTTCATCTTTTGCATCAAACTCAAGGTTTTGCGCTAGTAAGCACTCACACATACTCCATATTCTCCCCAAATTTCTGGTTCAATTGTCTTTCCTCTTCCAAGACAAAAACATGGGTGTCACCACATTTACCCAAGAGTTCCCCACCCTCATTGCTCCATCCAGAATGTTCAAGGCTTTGATTGTTGATTCCCACAACCTCATTCCCAAGATTGCCCCTCAGGGTATCAAGAGCATCGAGTTCGTCGAAGGAGATGGAGGAGCTGGAAGCATCAAGGTTACCAACTTTGCTGAAGGTTAGTATACATATCAAATGATGCTCGAAGAGTCCTATTTGTTGCACCACCATATGAATGTCTCTTTATTTGTGCACATCTCTATATAATGTTATCTGATTTTTACATGGTATTATAGGTGGTCACTTGAAGTTTCTAAAGCACAAAATTGACTTCCTCGACACGGAGAACTTGGTCTGCAAGTACACTCTAATTGAAGGCGATGTGATCTTTGACAAGATCGAAAAGGTCATCTATGAGGTTCAATTCTTGGCTTCGAGCAACGGTGGATGCGTCTGTAAGATGATCAGTGAATATCACGCTAAGGGGGATGTAGAGATCAATGAAGAAGATATCAAACAGGGCAAAGAAAAGGCTATGGGACTCTACAAAGTTGTTGAAGAGTTCCTATTGGCAAACCCTGATGCCTATGCTTAAATTGCATCTTCTTTTGCCAGCTCCATGATGCTTCATTTTGTCCTAATTTGCCCTATCTGTCGCTATAAGGGATATGCGAGTGTGATCTATTATAGTTCTAAGTGCACTAGAATTGTAATTCTGGGTGTAATTGAATAAATTTGTATTAATATGGTTGATGTTCTACAAGTAAATTGATCTAATATCATATTAGAGTGAAGAGTACTCAATAATTGACTCTTTAGGTTTTCATTTTCATGTTTCCTTGAATGATGTCCCCATCATTCAAATCGACAAATCATCCAATGTTGACACTTGAATTTCGCTAGTGAGTTCATCATGCACTTTTTTGAATGAAAATTAATTCCGAAATCAAATCAACTGGTTACAATGAAATTTGACTCTTGTTATAAAAAAAATAAAAAATAAAAAGTTAGTTTATATGACCACGCATTCCCTGCTCCACATCACCCTTAATAACTGGGGTCATTATGCACAAAATGAACCCTAGTCATTTTGCATCTATATACTAATCTCTAGGTGTTATTATGTTTTAATTAGTGTAATTGTGGTCTATTTGTGGTCAATCGTTCTATCTATTGTGATCTTATGATTAATCGTCTTGCCGTTAGTGTGTGTGAAAGACTGGCACAAGAAGCATGTAATGAAAAATTACAGTAAAATAGCATTCTAGGAGATATGGTGGTAGCTTAGTGTCAAGTTATAATTTCAAAGTAATGCTTTCAGTCTAAAACATTGTTCTAACCTAATGCATGATGTAGCTAGCGTTTTTAGTATAACATAGACGTTTGATCATGTCATTTTGCGTAATTAAAAAGAAAAGAGTCGGTAAAGAGAAAAGATTAAAAAAAAAAAAAAGTTAGTGTGGCGTTTAGTTTGCAATTGCATCTAGGGATAGGATTAATTCGTTAATTGCATTTTCGTTGCTATTACTTAGCCAGTTGGTTCGTTTTGTCCTGTTCATGGTCATTTCATGTTATCTAGTTTGAGGAATTGACGTGATTAATTTGTGGTATTGATCACGGGAGTCTTGTCTCAAGGCTTGATGATAAGGTTATGTATATTTTTTGCCTGATACTATATTATTTTTTGCCCTCCTGCACCACCACTCCATCTTTTGTAAGGTGCTTGGCCAATACGTCGTAGTTGCGGCACCTCTAAAGCTTAAAAAAGTTTATCGCGACTTTCAGAAAACTGTGTTACCCAACGTCGAGGTTCGGCAATTTTAAAAAACATGTACTAAGAAATATACAGAGTTTCCACAGTTCATAGCACAAGACAACCGCAACTCAGCTACAGCTTGAGCAGGCTCTTGCTATTGACCGAGGGAAACAAAACCGACCCAAGCCCAGTAAGCATTTGGGTCAGATTCTTAGCTATTTTAAGGGGGCTTTGTTGCTATGTATAGAAGAATTCCCGCATCCGATGCATCAAAAAAACAAAAAGCTGTCCCATATTGGTAAATCTTGTGCAGATGTTAGTGAATTACATTCTCGTTGGAAGCAAAAAAAGTGACTGCTTAGTTGCTTGGCTGGCGACTTGTTAATTCGGATCTGCCAACTTTTTCTAATCTAAGTACAGCCTCAACCGAATGAATCGAAATGATTTGCCTAGACAAAAGCCTGATCTTCAATTTGTAATGGCCTGCGTTCTATAGCATATATATCTTTTTGGGCTTGTAACCTGGCCCAACATTCCTGTTCGTTGCTATATTCCTACTCTCGATTAAAATATTTCATTTGTACCTTTTTCCGAAACAATTAAAAGAAAGTTCACGAGAATGGTGTTGTGACAATGTCCCCAGTAGTTGCTTTTTCAAGCAAAGATACGTACAAGAAAATGACACAAAAAATTTATGAATTTTAATTCAATATGCAATGTGGTTCCTGAACTTTTAATTTGTTTAATGGGTTATTTAACCGTAACTAAACGCGATTTGGTCCCTAAAATTTTAGTACATATTCAATTTGGTAACCAAAATATACGAAAATATCAAATATTTCCCTTGAACTTGAATTTTGAAATGACAATATTAAATATTTTAATATAGTTAAGAAACTAAGTTGAGTATGTATCAAAAGTTCAATTACCGCATCGAAAAAAATAAAAATTCAGGAATCACATTGCATATTTTGTTACAAATTTAAGGACTATTTATTTCATTATCCCTACATGTTTAGGTTGCTACTAGTCATGCATGTGGCAATTTGGCCTGGACCGATTTGCGATATTCCCTCTAGAGTTTGTCTTCATCGAATAAGCCGGACACGACGCCATTCATTGAACAATATCCTATGCATCCATACCTAAAAGTTGTCTGATAAAGCTTGTCATCTTCCCATCATTAAAGTTGTTGCGATCATTCGGTAAGGCTTCCCATAAACCATCACATGGCAAAATTAAAAGTCCGATATAATGGCAAACTAATCAACGCCATCATATGTTATTTAAAGTAACATATCTACCATCTATCTTCTTTTCTGGTCCTACTGATATGTATTTGGCTGCCCGACGTATAATTTATTTTTGTAATAATTTCAAGTTCATGAATACTAACCCACCAATTTATTTGAAATCCTAAACTGCTGCACGAGATGTAGAATTTATTATTTGAAACAAATACACCAGGAATCTTGAGTGAAATATCACAATAAAATCTCTCTAAACCACATATAGCAAAATTCGTAGGAGCTTCATTCTCTTACTTTATTTTGTGCAAAAATTTCAATAAAACCCATACATATGCCACAGGAGGAATATAAAAATATTCATTGGAAAGAGAGCATAAATATCTATCATGTCTCAAATTTACAATAATTTGAATTTAATTCGAAAAATTACTCGAATCCCTCCTGCAAAATTAATTTTTTTTCTTTTTGTCGTGTTATGCAACTGTTATTAATAAGATTTTAATATATAAACTGGCCAATAAACAAGTACAATATTCCTCAAAATTTGTTTAGGTAAGGGAAGAGAATATTCTTCAAATTCCGGTATCAATTATTTTCATTTGCAGCTAGTCGGTAGACTTGTACTTGATTAAGCTTTCAACAAAGGCCCAGCTACCCCACTGATCGTTATCTAAATCAGTCCAAAAGGACAAGGAGAGTGAAGGTGCGTGATTTTTCTCACATTGACTTGTGGTCAACTCTTTTGTAGGTTACTTTATTTCAAGTGATTAGTTAAACTTCTATTTTAAATGTATCTTATGTATCTTATGTAGCGATGAATATCAGCCATTTTTATTGACATGGGATCACTGTCCAGCTACCGTATCCATTTTTTTTGACAAGATTTCGACTCTTAAATGGCTGTTTGGCACAATTTTTAAGCAACAGTTTCAACTATTAAAAGTGGTATTGTGGCTTCTAATTATAATGTTTGTAGGATTGCCATCTTCTATATTTAAAGGGTAAATTGATGCTGGAATTAACCCTATTAAGACCAGAACATGAGCATATTAAGCTTTAATGATTGAGATGTGCTCTCATTTGCTTTTTCCGCTTTTCCTTTTTCCTTTTTTCTTCTTCTCTTTTTTCTCTTTATTTTGTGTTTCTCGTTTCTCTGTCATGTGCTCATTGTCGTGACACCACTCTAATTGATAAAGGGTAAATGTATGCCTTGAATCAACCCTATTAAGACTAGAACATATTAAGCTTTAATGATTGAGATGTGGTCTCGTTTTCTTTTTCCACTCTTCCTTTTTCTTTTTCTCTTTTTCTCGTTAATTTATGTTCCTCCTTTCTCTTTCCTCATCCTCTTTAATGTGCTCATTGTGATAACACCACTCTAATTGAATGGAATGTCATCCGAATTTTTATGAGTTACTTCCAATTTCCTGTTTTTATTGTACATATTTCTGTCCAAAAATATAAATGATACCAGATTGCCTATTGCAAAATAAAAAAATCATCATCAACGTTTAAGTTAAGTTAATAATTCCTTCCAAGTCGCTTGCACGGGCTACATTTCCTCCCCGCGTGACACTCTAGAAAATGGCGGGTCCATGGCAGGAAGCGAAGACTTCCAAAACATTAATTTTTTAAACCAAAAAAAGGAAGACTAAAAACAAAGTCTTGCTTGGTCAGTCCACCATGGAGTGCCCTAAACTCTCTTAACGTGAATGTGAAGGTCTCAAAAGCTATCCCTTTCAAGGTCCACCATGGTTATTTATCTTCTCCATCAAATACAAAGTTCTTGCACTAGTAAGAAGCACCCAAACACATTCCATTTTTTCTACAGTTCTCTAGGTCAATTCTCTTTTCTCCCCAAGACAAAAACATGGGTGTCACCATATTTACCCAAGAATTTACCACCCCTATTGCTCCACCGAAAATGTTCAAGGCTTTGATTGTTGATTCCCACAACCTCATTCCCAAGATTGCCCCTCAGGGTATTAAAAGCATTGAGTTCCTCAAAGGAAATGGAGGAGCCGGAAGTGTCAAGGTCACCAACTTTGCCGAAGGTTAGTATATATACAAGTGATGCTCAAAGAGTCCCATTTGTTGCACCACTATATGAATGTCTCTTTATTTGTCCATCCCTTTATGACATTATTTGATTTTTACATGATATTATAGGTGGTCACTTGAAGTTCTTGAAGCACAAAATTGACTTCCTCAAACAGAAAACTTGGTCTACAAGTACACTTTGATCGAAGGCAATGTGATCTTTGACAAGATTGAAAAGGTCATCTATGAGGTTCAATTTTTGGCTTCGGGCAATAGCAGATGCGTATGTAAGATGACCAATGAATATCACACTAAGGGGAATGTACAGCTCAGTGAAGAAGATATCAAACGGCGCAAAGAAGAGGCTATGGGACTCTACAAAGTTGTTGAAGAGTTCCTATTGGCGAACCCCAATGCCTATGATTAAATTGCATCTTCTTGTGCCATCTCCATGATGCGTCATTTTGCCCTAATTTTCCCTATCTGTCGCTCCAAGGGATATGCGAGTACATTACATTGTAATTCTAACAATGATTGAATTGTGATTTCGGGTCTGATTGAATAAATTTGCATTGTAATTGTTGATGCTTTATGAGTAAATTGATCTAATGTCGGATCAGAGTGGAGTACTAAATGATTGACTCTTTAGGTTTTCATTTTCTTGTTTCCTTGATAATGCGTTATAGGCTTTTGGGTATTGTTTTGCCACGTTGTCTTGTTCGCACACTTTTAATGCTTTAGTTATGTACGTATGAACCTTCTTCACGAGAAAGTGACAAGATCGTATAATGTCATTTTCATTTGAAAAGAGCATCATCGGATATTGTTAATAATCATGTCTTTCTCTTATCCTCAATGTTTTCATGCGGGACATAATTCAAGTAGTGGGAAATAACATAAACAAGTTGGGCAATGGCTATCTGCAGTAGATAATGCTCCGCATATTCGTTAGTTTTTTGCAAATGTGATCTTAGTTAATGTCCAGATCACTCAAATCATCCAGCTCAAGATTTATCCATTGGTGTAGTTAGTGATTGACCCATCACAGCTCCGAGATATTGAGAGCACACAATAAAAGTTCAATACCTTCATCTAGGAGATCACCCAGATTCAGTTAGACTCACCTTCATTAAAAAGCTTAAGCCAATGAATTATGAGTCAATTAGGATGACATATTAACTACTTTACATCACATCAATTATCCAATGTGGGACTTTTGTAATAAAGTTCACACATGTATCTCAACAATTTCTTCATTATTTCATGCGACATGAGCAATGATCAAATCATTCATCTCCTGCATAACAAATGGAACCAAACCATATTGCAAATTCAACTTTTTCCCCAAAAGTTCCACTAAAGCACCTAACATATGCCATAGGAGGAATAAATATCTATCATATCTCAAATTTGCAAATTTAATTTCTAAAACTACTCAAATCCCTCATTTAAAACTGATTTTATATGTGAAGCAACTGTCACTCATAAGATTTCATCTATAAACTGGCCAACAAAAGGAGACAATCTGAAACAAGTACTATATTCCCTAAGATTTGTTTAACTGAGGGAAGACCATATTCTTCAACTTCGGTATCAATTCATTGAGATATTAAAGCTGGATCAATTTTCATTTGCAGCTTGTCGGTAGGCTATTACAAGATCTATGAATAAAATAAGTCGAATCAATTAATTAATTTTTAAGGAGGGCCCGTGTACCATCCTGATTGTTATCTAAATCTTGTTGCATGTGGGTACTGGTCGCTAAAAGGACAATGATAGAGAAGATGCTTGATTTCTCTTACATCGACTTGTGTTCAACCTTTCTATAGGATAATTAATTTTAAATGAAAAAGAGAGCTTTTTTCGGTGGGAGAGATGAACATCGATCATCGGTTCATTATCCAAATACCGTCTCCAATTTATTAACAAGACCTCCACTATTAAATGGATGTTTAGTACAATTTTGAAAGGGGTGGTGCAGCTTTAATTATCATTTTTGTAAGATTGCGAAAAACCAAATATAAACGGTACGCTCATGTCTTAAATTAATCCTAACACATGTGCATATAAAATTTTAATGACCAAGACGTGTTCTCCTTTGCAATTTCCATTTTCCCTTTTATTTTTCTTCTCTTTTTACCGTTTCGTTGTATACTTCCTCTTTCCTCGTCCTCTATTGTATACTGGTCATATAACTCCTCCAATTGACTATCACCGCCATAATTCTCACCCATCTCTCTCTCTCTCTTCGCCCCCCGCCCCCATTGGTACTCTTATAATATACATGGAATTTCATCCGACTTTTAACGAGCGACTTCATTTCCAATTACTTACTTCTCTTTTTCCTATTTTACATGG
Organism: Eucalyptus cladocalyx; assembly: GCA_017140615.1. NCBI lineage: Eukaryota > Viridiplantae > Streptophyta > Magnoliopsida > Myrtales > Myrtaceae > Eucalyptus > Eucalyptus cladocalyx. Next base: position 53,342,374 of record CM029523.1, on the reverse strand, counting down.
AGCAGTTTCTTAATTCGTCGAAATAAATATATCTCGTACCAAAAATGAAAGTAATACCATCGTGCCTATCGGAATCCAAGAACTTCGCATCATTAACGTATTATTTGAAGTCGACAATTTGGTCCAGATCGCTGGCAAGGGCTGTTTCTCTCCCACTGAGACTCTAGAAAATGCGGGTCCATGGTACGAAGTGGAAACTTTCAAAACATTGATTTTCTAACCATAAAAAGAGGAAGAAAAACAGTGTCTTGGTTGGTCAGTCCACGATGGAGTGCTCTAAACTCTAAACGCCAACGAGACGGCCTAAAAGCTGAGTCTCCTGTGAGTCTATTAAAGCACCCCGGTTCTTCATCTTCTGCATCAAACTCAAGCTCTTGCACTTGTAAGAAGCGCTCACACATATTCCTTCATATTCTCTCCAAATCTCTTGTTCAGTTCTCTTTCCTCTCCTAAGAAAAAAACATGGGTGTCACCACATATACCCAAGAATTCACAACCCCCATTCCTCCATCAAGAATGTTCAAGGCTTTGATTGTTGATTCCCACAACCTAATTCCCAAGATTGCCCCTCAAGGTATTAAGAGCATCGAATTCGTCGAAGGAGATGGAGGAGCCGGAAGCATCAAGGTCACCAACTTTGCTGAAGGTTAGTTTATAATGATGCTCGACGAGTCCCATATGTTTCACAATTATATGAATGTCTCTTTATTTATTCGCCTACTATACAAGGTTATCTGATTTTTACGTGGTATTATAGGTGGTCACTTGAAGTTCGTGAAGCACAAGATTGATGCTCTCGATACCGAGAACCTAGTCTGCAAGTATACTCTGATCGAAGGTGATGTGATCTTTGATAAGATCGAATATGTTGCCTACGAGGTTCAATTCTTGCCTTCGGGCGACGGTGGATGTGTCTGTAAGATGACTAGTGAGTACCACACTAAGGGTGATGTGGAGCTCAAGGAAGAAGATATCAAACAGGGCAAAGAAAAGGCTATGGGACTCTACAAAGTTGTTGAGGAGTACTTGTTGGCAAACCCCGACGTCTATGCGTAAATCGCAACTTCTTCCTGTGCCGTTTCCGTCATGCGTCAGCTTGCTTAATTTTCCTTTTTCCGTCACCATAAGGGATATGCAAGTGAGTGTACTGTAATTATGAGTGTGATTGAATAAGTCTCCGTAGAACTGGTTGATGTTCCACGGGTAAAATCGATCTTATATCGGATCGGAGTGGAGAGTTCTCTTGGTTCACTGGCTCTTTACGTTTTCATTTTCATTTTTTTTATCCTATGAGAAAATGATGTGACCGTATAATATCATTTTCCAAAAGTTTGAGATCTTTTCGAAGAAGTGGTGGGAGATCATCTACTAAATTATTCACAAGATATCCTTCATAATTATCTCTTTCCCTTATCCTCAATGCTCTTGAGCTTGACAGGATTCAAAGTACTAATAAATAACATAAACAATTTGGCCACTAGCCATCTCAGAATTCGCATTACATGTTGGTGCTTGGCATATTCGCTAGAATTTCTTTTTTTGCAAATGTAATCTCAATTGATGTCCCGATCGTCCAAATCAACATACCAGCCAGCTCAAGATTTATCCATTGATTGCATTCGTGATGGACCCATCACAGGCCCTAGAACTAAAACGACCACAGATCAACCACTGCTGTTGATTGCTGAAGACTTGAACAAGTCAACATGGGTTGAAACTTTGGAATGTGTGATGAGAATAATGCAATCCCCTTTTACCCGTCCTACACGAAATTGAACTTCCACACAATATGTCATTATAGATAATAGGTAAGTTTCATGTGTCTATGTACTATGACACTTTGGGGATATGTACAACAGGTGACATATTCAACATTCAACATAAGAAAACAAGGGTGTTCAGACTAAGGTATATGTGCATATCTAATAGTAACTTAAACCTACACATAATAACATCGAAAATATTATATATACGCACTTGTCCATATCATTCCACATATTTAATTATGATAATTTGTAAAGAGAGAAAAATACTAAATTGCTTAGTCCATATGTATTTGTTTAAATATTCCACGGGGTGCCTTGTATCTTTCTACCGAAAACCTTGCACGAGGTATGGGGTACGTGGTAATTGGTGCGAATGACCCCAAACCTTGAACTTAGGGAAGGCACGAGGTGGGGCAAGGCCCGGGAATAGCGACACCAAGAAAAAGAAAGCAATGATAGAGTGTGTCTACCATAGATGGGACAGCATGTGGAAAATCATTAGTGGCATACAAAGCACAGAGTCCAGTTCATATGATCCGTTGGATCTCATAAATCCCGCGCGAGACCCACACGATCAGGCCTATGATGTGCATTGGACAAATAGTACCGAGCGCATCCGAAAGTTATCCCTTGCATGAGGCTGCTTCCAGCTGTGATGGCAAGAAAAGTCCGTCAATGCAAATTGAGAACTCTAAATGAGGTGGGTCCATCAAATATAGTAGTAGGCAACAAGATTGACCCAAAATAGTCCCCTTTTGTGTATTTCTAGCTTTCATAGTTCTTGACTCCTGATTGAAATTCTCACTTATTCCGAGGGCTTATTTGGAAATTCATTTTCCTAGCTATGTTTGTCTTCGCAATTGCTTGGTCCTTCGAGTTAGGGCTGGCCCAACATATTGGGCTTTCAGTGTTACAAGTCCGTCGGGCTTTCAAAGGCACAACACCGACGTGGGTCGGTGGCCGCTGACGCAAACCAATTGATGCTCCATCTTGGGCGGGGGCAGTCTCCTATCTAAATCTTCTTTTCTGCGAAAAATCAATTGTCCATTCTTTTGAGGTGAAACACCGGTATAAATGGAGTCTCATGCCTCATGCCATCAGTTACATAAAGGCCCAATAGGCCTGCTATTTAGTGTTGTTGGGGCTGGGCCCCACAAAAATCAAATGGGCCGGTTAATGCAGCAGCCCCTTGAACCACACCCATTGTTTTTATAAAAGGATTAATATCGTGAAAAACTATAAACTGGTACATATGTAACAAATTTACCCAAAATTATTTTTTTAACCATGAAAAGCTCAAAATTAGTATATTTGTGACAAATTTACCCTGATTGACCATAAAAAAATAAAATAAACTGGTATATCTATGAAAAAATTACCCCAACCTAATTTATTCAAACGAAAAAAACCTCAAACGGGTAAATTTGTACCAAATATATCATTCGCTAAATTGTATTAATACGACAAAAAAATCGCAAAAATTTTAAACAGTGACAAACGAAGTGTAAAATCCAAAATTGGTATACTAGTTAACTGTCACGTGTTATTTAACTATTAAATTTGATAGTAAAATTTAATGAAAACTAACAGAGAGTAAATTTGTCACAAGTATACTAGTTTGGGATTTTTCAGGGTATTAACCCTTTATAAAAATAGTAAAAAAAAAAGTATTCACTTTGTTTCTTATATCAAATACCATCATCACATTTCTAAACATATAATGTACATCTCCGACGATCTTGAAAGGCTCATTGCTCTCTACACAATCAAGATGTACACCGAAGACCCACTCCCACTGTCTCTCTCTTTCTTTCCAAACCCTTTCTCTCACCTCATGCATGCCCATCGAGCCACACCCATGACAATCATCATAGCCTGATTCCAACCCCGTCGCCACTCTCAGCTTCCGACGACCTCATCATGCCTGTTGACCTTCTCCTTGCCTTCGTCTCCATTGTGGCAAGCTCACCTTTGAGCTCACGATCGCTAGGGCTATCATACCAGGTTGCCCTCGAGCTTGCAAGGCCTGCGGCCGGTGACACAGCCCTCTACAAGAGAGCTCCTGAGCTCTATAGTAGAGCTCGGCCACGACCACCAACCACTTGATCTGGCCTTGAGTTTGTTGAAATAAAAAAGTTTATTGTCATTTTTTGGTTCCAACAGAGTTTGCGACCGTTGCGCGCCTCATATTTGAAGTCGAAAGCGTTCGTGACGGCCTATGGAGAAGCAATGATGGTGCGCACGGTGGAGAGAGGAAGACTATTGGTCGGCCTATAGTTTCAGTCTGTCAAGTTGGGGAAGAATATATGCCTATACATTTTTGGGTTTTTTTTTTTTTTTTTTTTTTTTTTTTGGGTAATTTGGGAAATAAAATGGCAACTTGGTAAATTATGTGTGGGTGGAAGACGCAAATTTGAGATTCAATGCAGAAAGTAGGAATAGTAAATGTAGGTTTTGGAATGGATGAGAGTAATTGATAGGGAAAAGTAAAGTTGATTTTGATTTATGTAATATTTCCCGCTATTTTTACAAAAAAAATATTCCATTTTATACTTTTCTCTTTTTATACAAGTCGACCATAAACTATTTCGATTATTTTCTCATAATTGCATCAACCAAACATTTCTTTAAATAACATTTTGTGACTAGTGGTTAGACAGGAAACATATATCTCTTCCATAGGATCATTTATAACAGGAAGTAAGAAGTCAAGACTACTAAAAAGATTAATTTTTATTTTAAGTAAATAATACTGTAGATATTAGTTTTAGGTGTCTTCAAGAAAGGAATAATTCATAACATCCATCAAGACTCCAACAATCAACATTATTTAATAATACTGTTCAACTCCAATAATACTCTTAATCAATCAAAAACCAAACCTCATTTTATTCTTCTTAAGTTATATTAGTTCATCATGCAGATTTTTTTTTGTTTTTTGGCATAAATTAAATTGATCTTCAAATCGAATGGGCTAAAAGATCTCTCCCCCACTAGATTCCTGGCTCCGTCGGGAAGCACATGTTTTCTCCCTTTGGAACGGCTTGAAACTTTCAGATTTAGAACATGCATGGAACAAGTCAATAGTCTACCCATGATGCATATGGGGCGGCCATTTTTTAATCTTTAGTTTCAGAATCATTTAGGATAAGTCTTATACATGGCCACATGCTAATCGTATTATTAATCTTTGAGTACGTCAACGCCTGATAATCTTTCAAGTTTTCGTAAACTGATGTGGTATGAGGTGGCCCTATGAATGATTCTTTTACCAATATGATATTCGACGTCAAATCACCCGGTGGTTAATTGTAAACTACTCTTTTAATTATCTGGATAATTCAAAGATTGAATCAAGGGTAAGATGAAATAATTTGGATTAAACTGTTTTGCATGATGAAGCAAGAGAAAATCTTTGTTACTGTACTAATGAAGAAGAAGGTGTAAAACAAAAGCGACTTGTAACTGCCCCTAATAAAAATACGAGTACCTGGCGGAATGAGATGACAGTAACAAATATCAACCGGTCAATGTCAAAACCACGATTCATCATCGGAAGAAAACATGTTTTACTTTCATAAGAAATTGAAGTGTAGAATTAGATTTAATATAGTATTTATTTCTAGTAAGCTAAGTAGGCCAATTAAAGACTGGTTTGAGTTGACCCATATACTTATATCGACCCATTGTTATCCAATTCATACCCAACCCGAGCTAGGCTCCATTATGGCCTATATTTCAAATTTCAAGTGATACATACATAATCCACTTCATTAAAATTCGGTCAAAAGATGAGTTTATAACTTATATTGGTATCGCTAAAATTAAGGGTAAATCTTGAATTGGAGCATAGAATAAGTTTGTTTGCTTGTCAAAATGATGAACACGCTTAGACCGGCTTTCACCAAATCAGAGTTAAATTCATGCACAATCTCGACTCCCCTAATGTGCCTTTTAATTTATTTTTTGCAGAGATATTATCAACCCCTTTTTCCTAGGAAGTATTTTGTGATTTTTTTTCTTGTGTCGATCCTTAAAAAAATCTATACACGTTTCTGTCCAACAATAAAGCAACGATCCAACAACCCCGACGAAGTCAAATCTCCAATTCCTTCCCCAAGTTAAGGTTCGAGATAATTCTGATGGCATGTCCTGATCGTGCGCGCCAGCTTCTCGTAAAAAATATGAGTTCAATCGGTTCCTAGGAAGAATATGAGCCAAGATTACAGATCATGCAGTTACAATATGAGCTCAACTTGCATTTTGGACCAACTTCATAGGATGAATGCTTTGACTACTATAAATAATGAAATTATAAATAAATATATCCCTCCAAATAAAATAATAATACCTTCTCTATCATGTTAGAACCATTCAAAACTGTTAAAAAAAATTAGAGAGGCACCTACTCCCGTGGGTCCATTATCCAAGGAGGACACTATCTACTATCTAGCACGATCACCTTCATGTCCAATCTATAAAAACCTTCAACTTCTTCGCTCAAAATGCACCATTCAACAAGATCAGTAGTCGATTCAAATCCAAAAAGAAGAGACTCTAGCTCTCCAATTTTTCCTCTTTTAATTTGTCGAAAATTCTTTTTAGAATATGGGTCTCATCACTTACGACATGGAGATCACCACCCCGATTCCGCCAGCTAAGATGTTCAAGGCGTTTGTTGTCGATGGCGACGAGATATTCCCAAAGATCCTCCCTCAAATCTTCCAAAGCATGGAGATCGTCGAAGGTGATGGAGGGCCCGGAACCATCAAGAAGATTACCTTTGGGGAAGGTTAAGAACTAACACAAGATCTCCATATATTTATTGTACCATCCAAACGGTTATTTAATTTTTCATTAGAAAAGGAGTTTATGTTAAGGTATTCAATATTAAAATTACAGCTTCATTTAGTAGATTAATTAAGTTACTGGATCAGTTCACAGTGGTTACATAAAATTACATAAACAACGAGTTATAAAGAGACTAATAGATGATCACTCCAAGTAAATTTCAAAAATATGGTAAAAAGAATAAGTAAATTTAAAAAATGAATAGATAGCCTACTAAAATAGTATATATTTTTTAGAGTGACTGCAGAAATCTTTTCTAACATTACAAACCTAAAAGGGGAAAAATCCCCGGCAAGAAAATGACTGCAATTAAATTACTCCACGCCATTTGTTCTAAAGCTTCTTGTGAATTGGTATCGCAATTTGCATACAACCAATTTCGGTTCATCATTAATATATGTGCAAGTGAAATTTTCTAATATTCGATCCATTGATTGCAATTGCAGCTAGTCAATTCAAGTACGCGAAGCACATGGTCGATGCCCTAGACAAGGAGAAGTTGACATACAGCTACAGCTGGATCGAGGGCGACGCCCTGATGAACATATTCGAGAAAATCTCGTACGACATCAAGATCGAGGCGGGCCCCGATGGAGGATCCATTTGCAAGAACACCAGCAAGTACTACGCCATCGGCGACATTGAGTTCACCGAGGACCAAATCAAGGATGGCAAGGAAAAGGTGCTGGGCTTGTTCAAGGCTCTCGAGGGTTATCTCTTGGCGAACCCTAATGCTTGCTAAGAACGTATACGTGCGTGGTCATCACAGTCTATTACCAGAAGATTATCGATCTTATGATGTCTCCTGAAAGGGTGCGTGTCCCTTCATGGTTTTTCATTTTCAGTCTTGGTTTTATGTTCATATGAAGGAGCCTCAGGCTTGCCTTCTGGCAAGTTCTAGAGGTCGTTCTGTTGTGTGAGTATTTTGAGAATGGTGTATTGTCATCAAATAAATTCAAGGGAAATCATCTTTCTATTTTCTTAGTGTTCCCATTACTTTGGTCCTTAATTTGATACATTAAAACAAAGTAGGTAAAAGGTCGACCATCAGAAGGTGTATATGCTCTTCATTCCTACTATAATTGGCATATCCATCTGGATATTTTAATTTTACTAAGTCAACTATATAACAGATTAGCTAACAATCTATGTATCGGAGAATAATTCGTACTTTGGTTATGGTAAAATGGCTATATCCTGGAGTTCTTAAGTTGGTTAGGCGACTTCCGATCTGAGTTTGTGGTAATTCCACTCTAATTAACCATCAGCCCCGTTGCCCACGCCCTCTCTCCCCCTCTCCGCACGCCCTCAAACTCAGATCGGAAGTCGCCTAAGGCCGACGATTGACCCACCAATACTCTATCTACACTAATCTTATAACACACATGGAATTTCATCCAACTTCCTACGAATCACTTTCAAATTCTTATTTATCCCGTTCCTCTTTTATGTGGAGCAGCTTCTTAATCCAAAAATAAAATCGGTACCATCTTGCCTATTGCAATTTAATAATTTTGCATCATTGGCGTATGTGTTAAGTCCGATACTTCGGTCCAAGTCGCTGGCAAGGGAAGGGCTATTTTTCTCCCTTGTGACTGTTCTAGACAATGGCGGGTCCTTGCCAATGAATTTAAGACTTTGAATAAATTGAAAAGAAAAAGAAGAAGAAGAAGAAGAAGAAGAAGAAAAACAATGTTTTGGTACCCACCTACGCATGGTTGCGCTGGTTGAGACTTAGGTTCGAACTCCTGGAGTGGTTTCATGATTTAAGCGGGAGGCCCCATCTGTGAGTTGCTGGGCTAGTCTTTCCCGAGGTATAGTCGTCGGTCTAGAGCGCTGGAGGGCCTTGTGACCCTGAATAGCGTAAGAGAAAGGGGGTTCAAGCGGATCCTCAGTCACCAAAAAAAAAAAAAAAAAATGTTTTGGTCGGTCAGTCCACCGCAGAGTGCTCTGAGCTATCTTAACATCAATGTGATGGCCTTAAAAGCTAAGCCCCCCCCCCCTTTTTGAACAGATCTAAGCCCCCTTTGAAGAGTCTATAAATAGCACCCTGGTTTTTCATCTTTGAATCAAACTCAAGGTTTTGCGCTAGTAAGCACTCGCACATACTCCTTCATATTCTCCCCAAATTTCTCGGTCAATTGTCTTTCCTCTTCCAAGACAAAAACATGGGTGTCACCACATTTAACCAAGAGTACACCACCCTCATCGCTCCATCTAGAATGTTCAAGGCTTTTGTTGATTCCCACAATCTCGTTCCCAAGATTGCCCCTTAGGGTATCAATAGCATCTAGTTAGTCAAAGGAGATGGAGGAGCTAGAAGCATCAAGGTTACCAACTTTGCTAACTTTGCTGAAGGTTAGTGTATATATCAAATGATGCTCGAAGAGTCCTATTTGTTGCACCACCATATGAATGTCTCTTTATTTGTGCACCTCTCTATATAATGCTATCTGATTTTTACATGGTGTTATAGGTGGTAACTTGAAGTTTCTAAAGCACAAAATCAACTTCCTTGACACAGAGAACTTGGTTTGCAAGTACACTCTAATTGAAGGCGACGTGATCTTCGACAAGATCAAAAAGGTCATCTATGAGGTTAAATTCTTGGCTTCAGGCAATGGTGGATGCGTCTGTAAGATGATCAATGAATATCACGCTAAGGGGGATGTAGAGCTCAATGAAGAAGATATCAAATAGGGCAAACAAAAGGCTATGGGACTCTACAAAGTTGTTGAAGAGTTCCTATTGGGAAACCCTAATGCCTATGCTTAAATTGTGTCTTCTTTTGCCATCTCCACGATGCATCATTTTGCCCTAATTTGCCCTATATGTCGCTACAAGGGATATGCGAATGTGATCTATTATAGTTCTAAGTGCGATTGAATTGTAATTCTGGGTGTAATTGAATAAATTCACATTGGAATGGTTGATGTTCTACAAGTAAATTGATCTAATATCATATTGGAGTGAAGAGTACTCAATAATTGACTCTTCGGGTTTTTATTTTCATGTTTCCTTGAATGATGTCCCCATCATTCAAATTGACAAATCATCCAATGTTGACACTTGAATTTCGCAAGTGAGTTCATCATGCACTTTTTTGAATGAAAATTAATTCTGAAATCAAATCAATTGCTTACGACAAAATTTGACTCTTGTAAAGAAGAAGAAGAAGTTAGTTTACATGATCACGCATTCCCTACTCCACATCATCCTCAATAACTAGGGTCATTATGCACAAAATGAACCTAGTCATTTTGCATCAATATACTAATCTCTAGGTGTTATTATGTTTTAATTAGTGTAATTGTGGTCTATTTGTTTGATATTATGATTAATCGTATTGCCGTTAGTGTATGTGAAAGACTGGCACAAAAAGCATGTAATGAAAAATTACAGAAAAATAGCATTCTAGGAGATATGGTGGTAGCTTACTTTTAAGTTATAATTTCAAAGTAATGCTTTCAGTCTAAAACATTATTCTAACCTAATGTATGGTGTAGCGAGCATTTTTAGTATAACATAGACATTAGATCATGTCATTTTGCGTAATTAAAAAGAAAAGAGTCGGTAAAGAGAAAAGATTAAAAAAAAAAGAGTCGGTAAAGAGAAAAGATAAAAAAAAAAAAAAAAAAGAAGAAGTTGGTGTGGCGTTTAGTTTGGAATTGCATCTAGGGATAGGATTAATTCGTTAATTGCATTTTCGTTGCACTTACTTAGTCAGTTGGTTCGTTTTGTCTTGTTCATGGTCATTTCATGTTATCTAGTTTGAGGAATTGACATGATTAATTTGTGGTATTGCTCACGGGAGTCTTGTCGCAAGGCTTGATGATAAGGTTATGTATATTTTTCGACTGATACTATATCTAGTTTTACTTTTCTCAAACTTTACTTTCCATATTCCTTATTTACATGCTTATTTCCATTTGGCTTGTTTTTTATTCTATATGTGTGACGGATACCCATTTTTGCAAGCAACCGTGCATGATCACCAAGTGAAATGTCACGCCTCGATCCTCTAGCGTGCGCCCATCCCAGCTTGGTCGATTAAATGGTGACATCCTAGGACGCATTGCCGACCCTTTTATTTTAATACACACGCGGAAGCATATAAATAATCTCCAAACAATAGAATAATGGGATAGAAAAGTAGGGCCGTAAAATTTCAAACTACACCAACCACTATATATATATATATAACACAACTAGTCATATATAATACAAGTCAAACCAAACTTGGTTTATCCAAACACCTAAGGTTTAACAAACAGGGGTGGGGGTCTAGTAACCACGGCTAGTCATCATTGCTAAACTCCTCTTGCTCCACCTCCTCGTCTTCATCGATCTCCCCTTCTTCCTCGCTCCAATTAGCGCCCTCGGCTGAATACATCGGAAACGTTGACTCTTCGAGCTCTGGATCCTTTGCATCCTCCACCGCTCCATCTTCAGGGTCTGCTGTATCCTTACCAAAAGCAACTTCCAGAACGTACCAAGGCACATCAGATTCCGGTACAGGGCCCTCCCTTCGCCCATCATGATAGTGACGATACCATGACTGGTACTTATGGGGCACCTTATCGGGTTCGCCCACATCAACCCAAACGATGGACTTTATCAGCACATACTCGAGTCCCTCGGGTGGGGGTGTATCAGAATATGATAACCTATCTCAGTGACTTCTTCAGGTATACCAAAATGCATGGGAGGAGGATGAGGTACTGCCATCTAGGGACCTGAAATGTTGTCCTGCAATGGGGTGAGATTACATCTCAGTAAGTTCTACCCCACTAAGACTTGATTAGGAAGTCAATACGCCATAAGGGCTGCCTAAGCACAATATGGGTCGGAGGACTTACCTTTGCCTCTGTTCCTTCTTGCAAGTCAGTATATATCAAATATACACAAACCATATCAATTCACCCAATCAGATCGAACTATCGATCAATCGACTCAATTGATTACATGTCATCACGACCTTTTCTCGGTCGGTACATTCAATATTACCTATAAAGTCCTATTAATTCAGGAATGCTCATCCAAAGCTGAAAGTAGATAGTATAGCTCGCCCAAAGCTGATAATATAGTATACTGTATATATGTTCGCCCAAAGCTGATGGATTAGGGCCCATAGGCCATCATAGTATACTATATATGCTCGCCCAAAGTTGATATTTAGGTTTCCCTGGCCAAAATAGTATACCACTCCAATCATATAACAAGTTTCTTATTTTTATCATACCCGATAAAAAAAGCCATATGTGGATATACGATCGGCTTGAGCCAAAATATAATAACTTCACTTCCACAATTCCCATCATTTTATATAATCCAATAGAATATTTTTGGCATTGTAAACTGACACTCGGTTATTTTCCAAACAATTACTGAAATAATTAATTTAGGAATAAAATCCTAAAATCATAATTAAATCAATTCAGCACAATATAGAGTTCAAATAAATAAATAGATTGCATCACAATAACTAGCATAAAATTCCGGTCACCAGCTATCCTAGTCTAATTTTTGAAAAATAAATAAATAAATATGGGAAATATTAAATAAATGCCAATAAATCAAACTTAGGCTAGTAATGCCTAATTTGATGCCAAAACGGACCTAGAAAAATTCCAAAGTTCGTTTAATAAATAATTGAACATGTCTACTTGCTAAATACCTTAACTAATCATCACCTAACATGCATCAATATATAATTAAATTAAATTAACTAATCTAATCTAATCTAATCTAATCTAATCTATTAACATAAATCATGCTTAATTAATCTAATCAATCTCTAAGCATGATTAACATACTAAGCGAGGTTTAGTGACTTAAGCTCACTTGTTTGGTGAGCCAATCGGTTCAAATTGACGGGAACACGGCGGGGGACGATTCTTCTCAAAGCGGGCCTAGCAACTGAGGTCTGGAACCACCATAAAACAGGCCCAAAAGGTTGCTGGAAACCCTCTCTATTCTGTTTTGTTATTGGCTGAAAAAGAGAGCAACAAGCTCGGTTAAGGGTGGGAATGGATCAAGGAAGGTTAGAAGGGCTAAATCGGGGCTTGATGGAGACTCATGGAGGTCGAAGGCAAACCAAACGACTCCGACACGGGCTGAGGGGGCTGCTGGAATGGCGGAACAAGCTGGATGGGGCGAGTTGGGCTCGGCGAGGTGGACGTGCGCGGGGCAGCACGCTTAGGCGGCGGGATGGCGTTCTAGCAACGGTGGCTGTGTGCGACGACATGAGGGCAGTCCGGCGGCCTTGCTGCTCCTTCTCTGGCTTGCTGGTGTGTGAAAATGAATGAGATGGAGGGGGAAGGTTGGCCAACTACAAGAGGGGATGAGGAGAGAGGAGACAAGGGATCCACAAGCCCTATTTTCCACCATTTGGTCCCCTTGACTCAACCACAGCCAAGGCTGTCTTCCTTGGCTCTCGTTAAGCCACCAATGCACCCCTCTAGAAGCTTGAAATTGTCCTAATGTGGTGGGGGTGGGGGAAATACGAATTTGTAAGGGAAATGACACAATTTGGACTTCAACTCTCTCTTGATTCAATCTAACTTGGCTTTGACAATTTCAATTAACCTCTCAATGATGATCAATTTGGTATTTTTCCTCACCAATTGATCCCACTTGCTTCCCAATTGCACAATAAAAAACAATCTTGGCTTCTTTTTTTCTGGATAAAAAGGCCCTAAGACGACTTTTTCCCAAAAAGTCTCGAATTGCAGAAAAATCCTCTGAGATTGAGTCAATATTCCTAGAATTTTTATGACATGATAGAATCTTCAATTTCTGAAATCGGACTCAAATTTGCGGTTAATTTCACTTAAGCGTGTTTTAGCGTGACTTAGACTATTGAGTAGGTTTCATAATTTTTTTGTGCAAATGACTCGTGGTTGATTTTCTTTAAGCCACAATGAACCAACTCGATACATTGGTGACTCTCGATTGTCGTGAAAATCTCGAGGAATCAAATACGGACACAGGGTACCAAAATGATAGAAAAATCAGTCTAGTGTCGGCCGACAAGAATTTTCCAATTTAGTGGTGTCACCCACGATTAGCTACACATCTTTATCTAACCAACCTATCTCTGATCTCTAATCGATTTTTAACTGTGCCGCAATGGCCTCTAAAGATGAGCACGGTCGAGTAGCCGATTCTTGGTTGAATTCTCAAGTTTATTACATTAAAATTCCTTAATGGCTTTTCCAGATAGTCTAATTATCTCGAGAGTGATTAGCTCTAAGAATAGCCTTATAGACGCGTCGATGAAATGCCCGATCTATTCAATAGAAAACATAATTGAAAATCTGGAATCTCACATGAAATGTACCTAGGAGCTTAAAATTTCATAAGACCACTTGAATCGTATTTTCAATTACATTATAAGTTCAGGTATTGAATGGACACTAATTAGACGATTAGAATAATCAAATCCCCGTTCTTAGGGTCTCTGGCTCATGGAAAGTGAAAGAATCTTCCCCCGACCTAAAAACAAACAAACTTTCACATTCCACTTGATCCCTAATCGGCTTAAAATAGGTTAGCGGTGACTCCAAATGAAATAACATATTGATCATAATGAACTGAGTCAACGACCTACCGCAAATTGACAGGGTCTTGGGAGAACCCACACCGAGTATTACCATAAGCTTGTAAGAGTCTCTCGCCGCTCTCACTGGGCAATTCGTTGCCCTGACAGAATCCTGATCCCTCGTACCTCACGTCGGGAGGGTCGCGACACCTAGCTCAAGATGTACAAATTTATTTTGTTAGTCATGGGACCCAGAATAAAACGACAACAAATCAAGCACCGGTTGCCGATTACCTAAGAATTGAACAAGTCTACATGTGTTGAAAAGTCCTGTTTTAAATGAGAGCCCCTCTTATACCAGTCAGGGGAATTAATCCCTTTCACCCGTCGATTATCCAAATTTATATTTTTTCCAACTTCCTGCATAACTTTTACGTGTCTACGTGTTATGACACTCTGGATTAGGACAGATGTGCAAAGGATTGTTAAGAACTAACAATTTCTAATGCATATGGGGTGTAATTACTCGAGGATCGTACAAATTACGCCCTTTTATTTTTCTACAGGACACCCTGCAAGGTGTGCATGGCATAGGATACATGGTGGGAATGACCCCGAACCTTCGTCAAACTTAGGGAATGGGCACGGGGTGAGGCAGAGCCAGAGAATAGTGACATCAAGAAGCTACAAATCAAAGCATCTGCACCAGAATAGGATGACATATAGGAAAATTAATGGTGACGTCCACGTCCAATACATGTGATTCGTCGGAACTCGTGGACCCCTCGTGGGAACCACATGATCCAATGGATGATGTGCATTGGACCAATGCTACCGGATGCACCGCTTAACTCCTCCGCCATGTGAGGCTACTACTAGCGGTAACTTGAAGAAAAGTTCTTCTGTGCAAATTGGGATCTTTAAATGATGTGCTAAATATTTTTCCGTAGTACGGCGGTCAATCTCCTATAATGTGAATATAAATGTTCTTTCAGCTAGAAGTGGGGACGATCCAAAGTGGAGTGCTACGAATAGATCGAGCTTGAATTCTTCGACAGTCAAAACAACTGCACCATTACACACACATCTCCAAGAATCTATAAATACCCATCAAGTTGTTGCTCAACATCTTGCACAGCAAACTCAGCAGTCTTCTTCTACCTTCAAGCAAATCTTTCACATTACTCCTCCATTTTCAGATCTTCACTACCAAAATCAAATATGGGTATCACTACCTTTACCCAAGAATTCACAAGCCCAATTACCCCATCAAGATTGTTCAAGGCTTTAATTCTCGATTCCCACAATCTCATCCCTAAGATTGCCCCCCAAGTGTTGGAGAAATCTTTCCAGAATATTTTGAAGGCGACAAAACGTTTCTTTCGGTCTAAAGTCTGGAAGTTCGGAGACCGTCGGTTTAAAGTCGAAGACTTTGTTCTCTCGAGACTCAAGACTCAAGACTCAAGACCCAAGACTTAAGACTCGGGACTCAAGACTTAAGTCTGTTCTCACCGATCTTTCTAATCCGTGTGACGAAGGAAATCCAAAGCCGAGGTTTATGGTTGAGGATTCGATCCTATTCTCTCGGAATAGATTCTTTGGTTGGATAATCATTTCGGATTCTTTAATTCTTATCTAAGATCGATTGAAGATCCGTTGGTCGACGAAATAATCTTGGAATGTTCTATTCATGGAAACCGAGATCGATTGTATGGGCGAACGGGATTGATGGGCTATCATCGATTCCTTAAATAGCTCGGATGATCTTCTTGATTGATTCCGTCCAACGGGTAGATTGGAGGAATTCCTTTGGTAAGTGCCAACGGCTATGATGGCATGAAGGAGTATAAAAGAAGTCGTTCTAGTTATTTTAAGAGTGTGATTGATAGAAAAATTCAGAGTCGAAGATCCTTGATTGTTGTTTGAGACTGTTCGAGCGAAATTGTAAACAGAGAGAGTATATACTTGGTGACGCCTTGAGTGAGTGTGGTAGATCATCTACACCTAGAAATCAAGGAAGATCAACACCTTTGTAACATCTCTTTGATCATAGTGGAATCCAGCCAATCATTTGTCGGTGTAGAAGAGTGGACGTAGGCTTGAATCAAGCCGAACCACTATAAGCGAGTGTTCAATTCTCTCTTTCCCTTACTCAGTCTCTCGATTGATATTTAACTCTTGCGATTGAATCATTAATTGTTTAAATATCGTACAAGCTTCGAGAAATTTTTTATATACCTATTCACCCCCTCTAGGTACTCATACTAGCTATATCAATTGGTATCGAGCCCGTGTTCTCACTTTGTTTGAAGTGTTTTACTTGAGTAAAAGATCCATGGCTAGTATGCTAGCACCGGGGGCTGATGGAAGGGCAAAGCAATACCAGACCTCCCTACTTCGATGGAAAGGATTACAACATCTGGAAGAACAAGATGAAAGCTTTCCTTCGATCAAAGGATCCTCGGAATGGGACGTTGTGGAAAGAGGAATCATTCCTGCTCTTTGCTTCAATCTACGAAAGAGGGAAAGAAGCTGTTGAAGCCGGCGGAATGTCTCAAGAAGAGATAAACAAGAGACAAGCACTCGATGCTAAAGCAATTTATTCTTTATATTGTGCTTTATCTCCAACTGAATATAATAGAATATCTTCTTGTGTTACAGCAAAAGAAGTATGGGATAGATTACACATCACCTATGAAGGGACAGATCGAGTGAAGGAGACCAGAATTAACATTCTTCTTGGTCAATATGAAGCCTTCAAAATGAAACCAGGAGAATCTATAACTCGACATGTTTAGTCGTTTTGAGATATTGTCAATGGTCTTGAGAACCAAGGACAAAAAATTTCTGATCCCATGAAGGTGAACAAACTTCTGCGTGGACTCTCTAAGGATTGGAATCATATAAAGACTTCAATAAGAGAAACGCAAAGAATCATGCCATTATCGTAGACGAGCTGATTGGAACTCTTCGGTCTTACGAAGTGGAACGAATTAATGAAGACGAAGATCCAAGAGGTAAGAAATCTATTGCATTAAAATCAAATGACGATTCGATGATGCAGATTCTGAAGATGATATGGATGATGAGGAGCTCGCTCTTATGATAAGAAGATTCAGAAAACTGAATAGAAAAGGCAGAAGGTTCATCCCAAGGAAACAAAGTTTTCGAGAGACAGCGAGACCAAGTCTGTTGATGATGAGGAACCAAACAAAGATGTAGTTTGCTTCGAATGCAAAAAGAAGGACACATCGGACCCAAGCTGTCCTCTTCGAAAAAGAAAAGAGGAAAAAGCTGAGAAGTTTCGAAAGGCTCTCAAAGCGAAACACGGGTGATACGAGAATGTGAAGAGAGTGATAATGAATACGCCAACATATGTTTGATGGCACATTCGACTCGGACTCGGTCTGGATCGACTCGAACTTGTGAATTTGAGGTAAGTAATTTTAAAATTCTGTCAAAGTCTCTAAATATATTGATGAAGCGTGTTTCGGTCTCAAGACTTCTCTCAAAAGAATTTCCGAACTTAAAAAGGAAAACTCATTTCTGAAACAAAAGGAAATTATTTTAGAAGAAAGAATTAAAAGTCTAGATCTAAATGTTTCTGCTCTTAAAGAAAAAGAAGATGATCTCTTGAAAGAAAATGTTTTCTTAAAAACAGACTTATCAAATATTTCAAAGAAGTTTTCGATAGGATCCGAAAAGCTTGAAAAAGTGCTTTCAGTCCAAAGACCTTACTTTAATAAGTCTGGTCTAGGTATGACAGTGGAAACAATCCCCTTGATTGATTTTCCAAAAGTAAAAGAAAGAATTAAGAAAAGACCATCAAAAGAGGCTTATAAAAATCATTTCAAAAGAGTGTTTGTAAAGTCGGTAGGTCGAAATGCTTTAAGGTGTTCTAAGTGTGATCGGGATCATTTTGAAAAAGAATGTCCTATGGTTTGGAAGCCTGTTAAGAGAGTATGGCCTAATAATGCTCATCCTACTAACACCAAAGGACCCAAGAAAGTTTGGGTACCAAAGAAAGCTTGAGACTCTCTTTTGAATGCGGGTCTCTGTCAAAAAGAAGATAAAGTGGTATCTTGACAGCGGATGCTCAAGACACATGACAGGAGACTCAAATTGTTTCATTAAGCTTATTCAAGTAAATGGTGGAAAAGTTTCTTTCGGAGGAAATAGCAAAGGAAGTATTGTGGGATTCGGGACTGTAAAAATTGGAAATCTCACAATAAGCAATGTCTCACTAGTGGAAGGACTCAACTACAATCTACTCGGCATTAGCCCGGTTTGTGTGATGCGGGTTACAAGATCTCCTTTCAAGAAGGCATATGTTCTGGAACTAGCAAAGATTCGACTCGGTCTTTTATGGGTCGAAGGCATGGAAACATCTACCTCCTTGATGTACAGCCAAATGAAGAACAATGCTTAATCTCAATTCAAGATGAAGCAGTTCTATGGCCTGAGAAAACTTGGCCATATCAACAAGAAGCAATTAGCCAAAATCTCTTCTAAGCAGCTTGTTCGAGGTCTACCTAAATTGCCATATCTAAAGTCGACCTATGCACTCCATGCATTGCGGGAAAGCGGTAAGAAATTCATTTAAGCAAGTAAATCATGTATCTACTAATCATGTATTACAGTTGCTTCATATGGATCTCTTCGGACCAACAAGAACCAGAGCATTGGAGGTAAGAAGTATTGTCTAGTAATTGTAGATGATTACTCTCGCTTTACTGGGTATATTTTCTTGCAAGTAAGTCGAAACTTTTTTCGTACTTTGAGAAGTTTGCTAAAAAGGTTCAAAATGAAAAAGGATTTGCTATTTCAAGTATAAGAACGAGATCATGGAAGTGAATTTGAAAATCAAGATTTTACAAAATTCTGTGATAAATCTGGTTTTAATCACATGTTTTCCTCTCCGTATACTCGAGCAAAATGGAGTTGTGGAAAGAAAGAATAGATCTCTTCAAGAAATGGCTAGAACACTTTTAATTGAAAGTAAAATTTCTTCACGATTTTGGGCTGAAGCGGTTTCAACTGCATGCTATATTATAAATAGAGTCTTTCTAAGACCTATTCTTGAGAAAACTCCCTATGAATTGTTCAAAGGTAAGAAGCCTATTGTTTCATACTTTCATGTATTCGGTTGCAAATGTTTTATTTTGAAAAATGCAAATGATCGAGTTGGTAAGTTTGAAGAAAGATCAGATGAAGGCATCTTCCTTGGATATTCTGCATCAAGCAAAGCCTACGAGTCTATAACAAGAAAAGCCGAGTCTGTGGAAGAATCAATGAATGTCAAATTCCAAGACTCGAGCGCAAGATGAATCCGAAAGACTCAATATGAAGAATCGAACTCACGCTAGACCTTCCAAAGTCTTCAACTCAAGAAGCATCTCGGACTCGGGAAGTCCATCATCAAGATACTCATGAAGATTCAAATAAAGAAAGAGATCATCAACCAAGCAAATCAACCAAGCTTGGAAACACAAATCCAGTCATCCCAAAGATCTCATTATTGGCGAAATCAATGAAGGAATCCGCACCAGATCAAAAAGGCGTGAAGAGTCTAGTCTTTGTTGCTCTCATCTACGAAATTGAACCAAAAAGCATAGAAGAAGCTTTATCGATGAAAGCTGGATCGAAGCTATGCAAGAGGAGCTCGGGACAGTTCAATATTAATGATGTCACGGGAATTGACATCTAAACCGAAAGGTAAAACATTATTGGAGCCAAATGGGTATTCGGGAACAAGATGAACGAAGAAGGAAAAGTCGTACGCAATAAAGCAAGACTCGTGGCCAAGGGATACACGCAAGAAGAAGGAATAGACTATGACGAGACTTACGCACCGGTTGCAAGGTTAGAAGCTATTCGTCTATTACTTGCGTTTGCTTGTTACAAAAATTTCAGGTTATTCCAAATGGACGTCAAAAGTGCTTTCTGAATGGATTTATCCAAGAGGAAGTTTATGTGGAACAACCGCCTGGATTTGAAGACCCAAAGAAGCCGAGACTCGGTCTTGGGCGAAAAAGGCTCTGTATGGTCTCAAGCAAGCACCTCGAGCTTGGTACGACGGACTAAGTAAGTTCTTATTACGAACGGATTTGTCAAAGGTAAAGTAGATACTACTCTGTTCATAAAAGGGAAAACAAAAGTTTCTTACTCGTTCAAATATATGTTGATGACATTATTTTTGGATCTTCTAATGAAAGTCTTTGCAAGAAATTTTCTAAGTCTATGCGGGACGAATTTGAAATGAGTATGATGGGAGAATTAACTTTCTTTCTCGGTCTTCAAATAAAGCAATTGAAGGAAGGAACTTTTATCTTCAAGAAAAATATGCTAATGATCTTGTCAAAAGATTTGGATTGGAAAATTGCAAGAAGACCGACATACCAATGTCATGCTCTCGAGAAGATAGACAAGGATGAAGAAGGGAAGAAAGTAGATCAAAAGCTGTACGGGAGCATGATCGGCTCACTTCTTTATCTTACGCTTCTAGACCGATATTTTGTTGAGTGTTTGCATGCGCTAGGTTTCAATCGGATCCTAGAGAATCACATCTCATTGCCGTGAAACGTATTATCAAATACGTTGCTTCATCCAAAGCATCGGTCTTTGGTATCCAAAGAGGGGAGACTTTAATCTTCTAGGATACTCGGATGCGAGATCTGGCGGTTGCGAGTCGATAGAAAGAGCACTTGGAACTTGTCAATTGCTTGGAAACGGGACGGTGTCTTGGTTCTCAAGGAAGCAAAGCACGTAGCTCTCTCAACGACGAAGCGAGTATGTAGCTCTTGGAAGCTGCTGTTCGCAGATTCTATGGATAAAACAACAGCTACAAGACTTTGGCATTGAAGACTCATGCACGAAATCAGATGTGACAACACCAGTAGCGATCAATCTCACCAAAAATCCAATCCTTCATTCAAGAGCAAAGCATATTGAGATTCGTCATCACTTTATTAGAGATCATATTCAAAATGGAGAAATCTCTATTCAATTTGTTGATTCAAAGAGCCAACTAGCAGATATATTTACAAAGCCTTTGGAGAAAAATCAATTCGATTTTATCCGCTCAAGACTCAACATTTTGAAGCGTGAAGAAGTTAAAGTCTAGAGACTCACCAGCTCTAAGACTCTAAATCCACGAGACTCAATCATTCATGGCTAAAAGACCGTAAGTTGCTATTCTATCTAAAAGGTACTAATTCTTGTTTATCTTATCTCGAAAAGGTACGTTCTTTTATTCAGATATAATTCGTGTGAAATTTGAAAACTTGTCTTTTTAGAGGAAGTTATTTTTGGCAGTTATTGATTTTGAAAAAGAAGTGTTCGTACACTTTCCTTGTGCCGGTTAAACTTCTCTTTTCAAATCCGAGGCACATATAAATTCACAGTTATTCTACCCCCAAATTTTCAAAACCCTAAAAAGCACTCTCCTCTCGATTTTGTTTCTACTCTTTGTTCATTGTCGAGAAAGTGGTCATCTTTCTTGGGAAAAGCAAGTGAAGGAATCCTCCTATAGACAAAGGAAGATGTCGTCTTCGAGGAAATCATCAAGAATCGCAAACGGGGGACCACGAGAGAATGGAGAAGGGACCGACACACTTCGATCTTTGCGAGGATGAAGACTTACCAAGTCAGCGACAAAGTCCGATTCGCTCTCCTCCACGTCATTCAGCATCTCGCCCCACAAGGTGCAAATCGGAAGAAGAGATAATCGAGGATCTTTGACCCAGTAAGAGTCCAAAAACCCTCTGTTATCTATAAGCTTTATCGTGCGTTGAAAGTCACCGGCACTTCATTAAAGTATATAGATGACTTCCTTAAGGACAAAAATTATGGGAATGAGTATCTTTTTCTGCGGAAAATGGAGGAATTGGGAATTGCTCCTAAAGGAAGGGCAATGGAGGCTCTTGAGAACATTCCCAGTGATCCTCGTATGCCGGGACAAAATCGATTGACGGGAACGATGATGACAAAATGTTCCTTGAATTTAAACCTAGAATGGGTGTGGCAGCGAATGTGAAAGGAAATCGGATGGATTTGTTTAAATCCAAGGATCGGAGAAAGTGTATTTCAGGCTGTTGAAAAGAGGGGTGATAAACCCTAGAAGTGTCGATTTTGACTTCTGGACTCCATCAACGTGAACTTAAGAGAAAAGTTGAAATTGCTTCAACTTGAGACTTTTCGCTCGACTCTACAGACGGGTATGCTCAAGCGACCGCCTATTTCTATTCAAATCTTAGCTTTTTGGATGCGAATAGAATTTCATTCGGTGTTCGAGATCAAGTCTACGTGGTAGATGTGAATATGTTGGCGGACATTGTTGGAGTTGAACGGGGACGCTATCTCCCTATCAAAGTCTCACTGCTCGTACTACTCTGGATCTTGTTAAAGATATGGACGCGAGAGAAGAAAATTACCTACTCGAGGATGAAGGCCATCAACATCGTGCTTCATAAGATTGTGATTAAGCTGTCTCGGACCGAAGTCTACGTCAAAGACTTCGTGTCTCTTCGAAGCAAAGTTGATGTATGCGATCAACTCGGGACGGAAGTTTTCTCTCCCGCACACTATTCTCTTCCATATGTACGAGCATTGTCAAAAGACAAAGGACAATTGCCTTATCTGAGTGCAGTGACCAAGATCTTGAGACATCCGAACATTGAACTACCGCATACATTTTGTGATCGACCGTGTGAAAAGATGGTGGTAGGGTTGAAAATGTTAATGAAGATGCGTCTGCAAGAACTCTCCAAGGCAATGGAGAAATTCAAAGTGAAATCTCCAGTCCAATCTGCTTCAAAAAGGAAAGGAAAGGAGGCCATGGGTGCCCCATCGAAGAAGAAGAGAAGAACTCTCATCCTTGATGATGAAGATGAAGATGAAGATGATGAAGATCCCACTATCCAAGCGCGACAAGAACAAGACGTTCGTGTCTCATCAAACAGATCTTCAGCGAACGAGAAGAAGAAGAAGAACAGAGAAAGAAGGAGAAAGAAGAAGAAGAAGAGAGAGAGAAGGAGAAAGAAGTTGAAGAAGAAGAAGAAGGAGAAAAAGAAAAGTCTGCGACAATTCGGAGAAAAGGGAAATGAAGAGCATGATCATCACTCTTCCCTTTCGATGTCCTAGAGACGGGGAGTTAGCGAGCAAGAGAGGTCTACACCTCCTGGCTGTCGGTGAAGATCTAAGACAATCTCCGAGAAGACCCGGAAGAAGTTCGAGTCTCTCAATTGCACGAAGAAGGTGATGCATCGATTCCAAATCTGCGAGACCATTCAAAAACGCCATCATCGAGAGAGTCAATGCAAGTACACGAGACGGATGATTACGTAGACTTTCGTAGCATCATGAATATTCTTCGGAAATGCGGAACCAGATATATGTTCGAATTTGTGAAATCCAAGCTTTGAAGAGCCTTTGGACAAGCATCTTCGGTCTCTATGGAGGATAGACTCAAAGACCTCGCTCGCAACTTCAAGCCAATGCCAAGGGAGAAGAGGTAGCTCATCGAGAGAAGACTGAAGAAGCTCGAAGGAGTAGTCCAGTCTATTGGGGATTTCCAGATCGTGCGCATTCCCAGCGAGACATGACTCCTTTCTCACCCTTTTCAATGATGACAAAAAGGGGAGAATCAATTTGAACTTTCATATTTTAATCTTTGACCTTTTTGGTTATGTTTATTTTTGAGTATGACTTGAGAACTTGAACTTGGATGACTGAATTGATTTGTCGATTGTGATGCTTGATTTGGTCGCATTTATTCAAGTTTTGTTATATGGTGTTTCTCATGAAAGTCTAACCAATTTTCTGTGGTGGATGCGAGTCGGTTATTTTATTAATCTTTATGAGTTAGCCATATTACTTGAGAAATGTTTTGCAGGTCAAAGTTGTTCAAATCTTCAAGAAAGTTTTGTCACCATCAAAAAGGGGAGATTGTTGGAGAAATCTTTCGAGAATATTTTGAAGCGACAAAACGTTTCTTTCGATCTAAAGTCGGAAGTTCGGAGACCGTCGGTTTAAAGTCGAAGACTTTGTTCTCTCGAGACTCAAGACTCAAGACTCAAGACCCAAGACTTAAGACTCGGGACTCAAGACTTAAGTCCTGTTCTCACTTGACGTCTTTCTAATCCGTGACGAAGGAAATCCAAAGCCGAGGTTTATGGTTGAGGATTCGATCCTATTCTCTGGAATAGATTCTTTGGTTGGATAATCATTTCGGATTCTTTAATTCTTATCTAAGATCGATTGAAGATCCGTTGGTCGACGAAATAATCTTGGAATGTTCTATTCATGGAAACCGAGATCCGATTGTATGGGCGAACGGGATTGATGGGCTATCATCGATTCCTTAAATAGCTCGGATGATCTTCTTGATTGATTCCGTCCAACGGGTAGATTGGAGGAATTCCTTTGGTAAGTGCCAACGGCTATGATGGCATGAAGGAGTATAAAAAGAAGTCGTTCTAGTTATTTTAAGAGTGTGATTGATAGAAAAATTCAGTACGAAGATCCTTGATTGTTGTTTGAGACTTCGAGCGAAATTGTAAACGAGAGAGAGTATATACTTGGTGACGCCTTGAGTGAGTGTGGTAGATCATCTACACCTAGAAATCAAGGAAGATCAACAACGTAACATCTCTTTGATCATAGTGGAATCCAGCCAATCGGCTGTCGGTGTAGAAGAGTGGACGTAGGCTTGAATCAAGCCGAACCACTATAAAGCGAGTGTTCAATTCTCTCTTTCCCTTACTCAGTCTCTCGATTGATATTTAACTCTTGCGATTGAATCATTAATTGTTTAAATATCGTACAAGCTTCGAGAAATTTTTTATATACCTATTCACCCCCCCTCTAGGTACTCATACTAGCTATATCACCAAGTCATCAAGAGCATTGAATTCATTGAAGGAGATGGAGAGTTGGAAGCATCATGCAGACCAACTTTGCCAATGGTAACCATCATCCTTAATCCGTGATGCGCATACACATATTCAGCCTTATTGATTTCTATTATGGTGATTCTAAGCGAGAGTTTCAATCTATGTCAGGTGGTCACTTGAAATGTTTGAAACATAAGATTGATGCTCTCGACTCCAATAACCTCATTTGCAAGTACATCTTGATCGAATGTGGTGTGATCTTTGATGAAATTGAATCCGTTGTCTACGAGGTCAAATTTGAGGCTTCGAGTAATGGTGGATGCATCTACAAGATGTCTAGTGAGTGACGCTGCTGAGAATGTTGTGGGCTCTACTGCTGTTTAGGAGATTCTTCTTCCTTGGTGAGGTCAAAATGCGTAGGACCCTCAGGCATTTGTTGTGGTCCCCTGTTCGTGATCCTCGAAGACTTTCTTTGAGACAGCATCCTTCACAGTCTTTGAGAGATTCCAAGCTTGTTTCGCAAAAAAGGTGAAAACTTTTCGAGGATTAAACAAGAGAAGAAAAGAGAAGTTGAAGATCTGTGCTCTCTTAGGGTTTTTGTGAGTAAAACGAAGAAGAACCAACAGTATATAAAGCAATCGAAAGCGAGGCATATGGAACGTCATAAAAGGAAAAATAAAAATGCCTTTTCAAAAAATAACTGTCTTTTTGAAAAATTAGATAACCGTCATTTCAAAAATAACTTCCTTTTTGAAAATGAAAGATTGCAATAATCACGTAAACTGGGGAAGATAACATCAATAAATAATATAGATAGATGATCGTACCTTTTTGAGATTTTATCCGAGAGATAAATTTCTAAAATAGAGATAACTTACAGTCGAGAATCTTGATTGTCTGAGTCTGAGTGTGTTTAGACTTTCAGCCCTGAGTCTGAGCTTCCTTAGACTTTAAGATATTGAGTCTGGAACGAATAACTTCAAATTGATTTTTCTCCAAAGGCTTTGTAAATATGTTCGCCAGTTGATTCTTTGAGTCAATAAACTGAATCGAAACTTCTTCATTTTGAACAAGATCTCTAATGAAATGATGTCAAATCTCTATATGTTTTGCTCTTGAGTGAAGAATTGGATTCTTGGTGAGATTGATTGTGCTGGTGGTGTCACATTTGATCTCAGTGCATGAATCTTCAATTCCAAAGTCTCTTAGCTATTGTTTTATCCACAGAATTTGTAAACAACAACTTCCAAGAGCTAAATACTCTGATTCTATTGTAGAAAGAGCTACGGTACTTTGCTTCCTTGAAAACCAAGAACTATTCTATTACCAAGTAGATGACATATGCCCGAAGTGCTCTTTCTATCAACTCTGCATCCTGTTAGGTCTGCGTCTGAGTATCCAAGAAGAGTGAAGTCTCCCTCTTTAGGATACCAGAGGCCTAAATTTGAAGTTGAGGCGATATATTTGATAATACGTTTTGCAGCACTTAAATGGGATTCTTTGGGGTCTGATTGAAATCTAGCACACATACAAACACTAAACAGAATATCAAGTCTAGAAGAAGTAAGATAAAAAAGTGAACCAATGATACTCCTATATAGCTTCTGGTCAACTTTCTTTTATCCTTCATCTTTGTCCAGCTTCAAGGAACTTGACATTGGTATATCAGTCTTTTTGTAATTCTTCAGTCCAAACTTTTTGACAAGATCTTTAGCATATTTTTCTTGGTGAATAAAGGTTCCCTCATTCAGTTGTTTCACTTGAAGCCCGAGAAAGAAGGTTCACCCATCATGCTCATTTGAAATTCATCTTGCATAGACTTAGAGAATTTCTTGCACAGAATTTCATTAGAAGATCCAAAAATAATATCATCAACATAAATTTGAACAAGTAAAAAGCTTTTACTCTCTCTTTTGATAAACAAGTGTAATATCTACTTTACCTTTAATAAAGCCATTTTGAATTAAAAACTCACTTAGTCTGTCATACCAAGCTCAATGTGCTTACTTTAAACCATATAGAGCCTTTTTTAGTCTGAATACAGAGTTTGGTTTTCTTGGATCTTCAAAACCGGGAAGTTGTTCCACATAGACTTCCTCTTGGATAAATCCATTTAGGAAAGTGCTTTTGACGTCCATTGGAATAACCTGAAATTCTTATAACAAGCAAAAGCAAGTAATAATCTAATTGCTTCTAACCTTGCTACTGGCGCGTAAGTTTCATCATAGTCTATTCCTTCTTCTTGCGTATATCCTTTGGCCACAAGTCTTACTTTGTTTCTTACGACTTTTCCTTTCTCGTTCATCTTGTTCCTGAAAACCCATTTAGCTCTAATGATGGATTTACCTTTCGGTTTAGGAGTCAATTCCCAAACATCATTGATACTGAATTGCCTGAGTTCTTTTTGCATAGCTTCAATCCAGCTTTCATCAGTTAAAGCTTCTTCTATGCTTTTGGGTTTTATTTCAGAAATAAGAGCCATAGTACTAGACTATTCATGCCTTTTGGATCTTGTGCGAATTCCTTCATTAATATCTCCAATAATGAGATCTTTGGGATGATTGGACTTATGCTTCTAGTTGCTAGTTGATTTGTCAGACTATTGATCATTTCTTTCATTTGAATCTTCGATGATCATTTGTTGCTGATCTTCTGAAGTCTTAGCTGCTTCTAGAGATTTAGACTTTGTAGAGTCTGGACCATGTTCAGATTCTTTAGGTTGAGTCTGAATCAAATGATTTTGCATGAAATCTTGAAATTTGACATTCATCGATTTCTCCACAGATTGAGTCTTTTTGTTGTATACTTTGTAAGCTTTGCTTGTGGTTGAATATCCAAGGAAGATGCTTTCGTATGATTTTTCTTCAAACTTACCAACTCGATCATTTGCATTTTTCAGTATAAAACATTTGCATCCAAACACATGAAAATACTAAACAATTGGCTTCTTTTCTTTGAATAACTCATGTGAAGTTTTCTCAAGAATATGCCTTAAGAAGACTATTAATAATATAGCACGCTGTAGAGATTGCTTCAACCCAAAAACGAGAAGTAGCCATTTCTTGCAAAGATCTATTCTTCCTTTCCACAATTGCATTCTACTCTGGAGTGTAAGGAGAGGAGAATACATGCTGAAAACCAGATTCATCACAAAATTTAGCAAAATATTGATTTTCAAATTCACCTCCATGGTCTGTCCGTATACTGGAAATAACATACCATTTCTCATTTTGAACTTTCTTAGCAAATTTTATAAAATAAGAAACAAACTTACTTGCTAGGAAATATACCCAAGTAAATCGTGAATAATCATCCACAATTACTAGGCAATATTTCTTACCTCCAATGCTTTGAGTTCTGGTTGGTCCAAAGAGATCTATATGCAAGAGCTGTAGCACACGATTAGTGGATACTTGATTTATTGGTTTGAAAGAATTTCTTACCTATTTTCCCAACACACATGGTGTGCATAGGTCAAACTTTTGGTATGTCAGATTGGGTAGTCCACAAACAAGCTTCTTTGTAGAGATCTTGGCTATTTGCTTCATGTTGATGTGCCCAAGCTTTCTATGCCATAGATTTGCTTCCTCTTGAATTGAGATTAGACATTAGGATTTTTCTGGTTTAATATTTAAGAGATAGATATTCCCATGTCTTCGCCCCGTAAAAGTCTGAGAAGAATCTTTACTGGTTCCTGAACATATTCATTCTTGAAAGTTGATTCTGAAACCGGTGTCGCATAGTTGACTAATATTCAGCAAGTTGTAGTTGAATCATTCTACTAACAAAACGTTACTAATCGTGAGACTTCTAATCTTTACAGTCCAGTATCCCATTATTCTTCCTTTGTTGTTTCCTCATAAAGAAACTTTTCCACCATTAACTTGCACAATCTTTATAAAGCAGTTTGAGTCTCCTGTCATATGTCTCGAGTATCCACTATCTAAGTACCATTTAACATTTTTCTTGATAGTGACCTGCATTTAAAAAAGAAACTCATGCTTTCTTTGGTACCTATATTTTCTTGGGTCTAGTGGAGTTAGTGTGATATACAGTCTTTGCCTAAACCATCTTCACAGGTTTCAGACCATAGGACATTCTTTCTCAAAGTGTTCTGAGCTGTTACACTTATAACATTTAAGAGCACTGCGGCCTACAGGTTTTACAAAAAAATTTTGGAAATGATTTTTGTAAGAATCTTTTGTAGGTCTTTGTTTAATTCTTTCCTTTACCTTAGGAAAATCAATTAGAGGAATGGTTTTAGCAGTCATTCCCAAACCAGATTTGTTGAAATAAGGTCTTTGTGTAGAAAGAATTTTTTCAAGTTTCTCAGATTCTATAGAAAATCTTTTAGAAATGCTTGAGATATCATTTTTTAGGAATGCATTTTCTTTTGAAAGATTATATGCATTTTCTTTTAAATTAATAACACTTTTGTCTAAACTTTTGATTTTTTCTTTCCAAACAATTTCTTGTTGTTTTAGTGCAGAATTTTCCCTTTTAAGTTCGAAAATCCTCTTGAGAGAAGTTTTGAGGCTAAGACATAATTCATCAATATATTTAGAAACTTTAGTAGGAATTTTTAAATTACTTACCTCGATTTCACTGTCTGAGTTTGAGTTTGTCTCAGAGTCTGAATTTGAGTCTGATTGTGCCATGAGACAAATATTGGCATAATCATCATTACTTTTTTCACATTCGGTATCACTCCAAGTTTCTACTTTAAACGCCTTTCAATATTTCTCAGCTTTTCCTTTCTTTCTCTTCAGTATGAGACAATTGGGTGTGATGAGTCCTTTTTTCTTGCATTCAAAGTAGACTACATCTTTATTGGATTCATCATCCTCAACTGATTTATTTTGTAGCTTTTGAGAGCTTTGTTTATTTGGATTGAATCTCCTCCAATTTCTGTTTAGTTTTCTGAACTTTCTTATCATGAGAGCAAGCTCTTCATCATCCATATCATCTTCAGAATCTATGACATTAGAATCATCATTAGATTTTAATGCAATGGATTTCTTACCTTTAGGATCTTCATCTTCGTTGATTTGCTCAATTTCATAAGACTGAAGAGTGCCGACCAATTCGTCAATAGAGAGTGGCATGATTCTTTGTGTCTCCTTTATTGAGGTCTTTATGTGATTCCAATCTTTAGATAGCCCACGTAGTAGCTTGTTAACCTTCATGGGTCCAGAAATTAGTTGACCTTGATATTCAAGACCATTTACGATTTTTGTAAAACGACTAAACATGTTAGTGATAGATTCTTCTGGTTTCATCTTGAATGCTTCATATTGACCGAGCAGAATGTTGATTCTGGTTTCTTTCACTCAATCAGTTCCTTCATAAGTGATGTGTAATCTATCCCAGACTTCTTTAGCTATTTCACAAGAAGATATTCTGTTATATTCAGTAGGAGATAATGCACAATATAAAGAATAAATTGCTTTTGCATCAAGAGCTTGTCTCTTGTTTATCTCTTCTTGAGTCATTGCACTGGACTCAACAACTTTTTTTCCTCTTTCTGAGACTGTTGCAGCTTTAGGAATGATTCCTTTGTCTACTGCGTCCCATTCTAGATGATCATTTGATCTTAGGAATGCCTTCATCTTGTTTTTCCATATGTTGTATTCATTTCCATCAAAATAAGGCGATCTAGTATTGCTTTGCCCTTCAACCAGACCTGGAGCCAACATACTAGCCATGGATCTTTAACTCTTAAGTAAAACATTTCAACTTAAGTGAGTACACATGCTCTGATACCAATTGTGAAAGCTAGTATGAGCATCTAGAGGGGATGAATATGTGCGAAAACAAATTTTCCAAAGTGAAGTGAGTGATTTTACTTCTAAAACAACTTTGTTCAACAATAGATTATGAAAAGGAAATTAGATTCTAATAATCAAATAGAATTACGATCAAAATAAAAGAGTTTAGGGAAGAGAATAAAAACACAAGGTTTAAAGTGGTTCAGCTTAATCCAAACCTACGTCCACTCTTTCGCATTGACAACCCACCGGCTGGATTTCACTATGAATCAAAAGAGTTTTTACAGTATGGCTCTTCCTTAATTTCATAGCGTAGAGACTCTGCTACACTTCCTCAAGGTCTCACAAAGATATAAACTCTCTTTTGAATATAATATTTTGCTCAACAATTGAATTGACTAAGAACAATGAGCTTCAGACTTTGGAATTCTTTTATTGCGCTCACACTCGAACAACTGGAACATCTTCCTTATAGACTCCTTCATGCCATTACACTAGTTGGCACTTACCAAAGGAGTTCTTCCAATCTACCCGTTGGACATAATCAATTAGAGAGATTTCGAGTTATTTAAGAAATATGACAATAGCCCACCAATTCTGCTCGTCCATACAATCATGATCTAGGTTTCCATAAGTAGAACCTTCCAAATATACTTTGCCAATCAACGAATCCAAAATCTCTAAATCAATCTCAATTTGAATAATGGATTCCGACAAGCTATATCTAGCCAAGAGATCTTCTTCAGTCGATAGAATAAAATCCTTAACGAAATACTCAGTTCTGGATGAGCTTTCTTCGACGGTCTAGAAACTGTCAATGAGGATAGACTTTGAGTCTTGAGTCTAGTAGTCCAGAGGTCTTCAGACTTTAATGAAAATATTTTGTCAACTTCAAAACACTCAAGGAAGTTTTCTCCAACAGTGAGTACCACACGAAAGCTAGTGTGGAGCTCAAGGAAGAGGATATTAAACAAGGCAAAGAAAAGGCTATGAAGATGTACAAGGTCATCGGGGCGTACCTTTCTACCAATCACAATGTTTATGCTTGATGCTCATCTTAATTGGACCTTTTATTCACAGCAAGAAGTTATTTGATGACTTTTCATTAATATTTTCTTTTGGGTAATGTTGTATTGGATTGGATATGACAGATCTAAGTCAATGGGTCTTAAGCCCTCCCCAGATTTGTTAGATTGAAATAAATGGATTACTTTGAGAAGTAATAATAAAGTTTTATGACCATTTTTACTCATGAATTCACTTATGATCCGTGAAGGTTGTCACGCTTTGAACCTCAAACGTGCGCACATCTCTCGGTGGTCAACTAGAAATGCGGCGTCTCAGGATGCGTCGCTGACCCTTTTTTTTTTATCTTTCAATTAAATGCATGTGGAAGTGAATTAAATAAACCCCTGGTGTCACGCTTCAAACCCTAGGCGTGCACACACCCCTCGGCGGTTGACTAAAATTTGCGATGCTCCTAGGACGCATTGCCGACCCTTTTTATTTTATGCACATGTGGAAGCGAATTACACAATCCTTGGACAACAACAAACTTGGGATAGAAAAGTAGGACAATCCAATTTCATAAAAACACACTTTATAGACAATATAAGTTAGTCCTACGAGTCTGTACTCTAAGTTCTGCCCTAAAGAAACTACCGAACAACCTCTACTTTGGATCCCTTCAACTCTAGCTCGGGATCCTCCATGACACCCTCCGATATCTCCAGACTAAGCACCTAAAAAATTGTAAACCACGATGGGCTGAGATTAAATTTCAGTGAATTAACACTCTAAATCTCGATTATGAAAAAAATTCACTCAAGAGCGTCCTAAACATACACCACTCAGAACTTACCTCATCATAGCACCTACATGCACATTAGTGCACCTCATAAAACACATGCATACAATAATTGCATTCAATAACTGGAATGCATCATGTCACTCATCAAACAATTCACAGAGGTCCTAATTATAGAGCAAAAACGTTATGACACATCCCATTCCGTGCTATACAATTTCGTCTCATAATCAGGCATGGGTAACTCATATCGGTGGTTCAATCCACTCCCGATATTCACTCTCAATATTAAAATTCCAAATTCAAACTCAACATTCCAACTCAATTGTTTGACTCCACATTCTACTCAATACTCAAACTCAAGGTTCTAGAGGTGCCTCCCCCCCTCCCACAAAGTTCTAATATCGTGTGGCACTTAATCCCTGACCACAATAAACAGTAGCTCAAGGTATTAGAGGTGGCACCCACGAAGTCACAATGTTGTGTAGCACTTAGTTCTCGACTATAATAAGCAATAGCTCAAGGTACTAGAGGTGGCTCCCACGAATTCATGCTGTCGTGTAGTACTTAGTTCTCGACTATAATAAGCAACGGTACAAGGTTCTAGAGGTGGCTCATAAGAAATTTCGCTATCGAGCACACTTAGTTTTTTACCTGCTCACAACCATTCGGTTTTCTCAACATATCTCATCATCTTTTAATAGTCACCACATAAAGCAATAACAACAAACCACAACCATGGCACAACCATTCGCGCATCATCACGCATAACTTCTAAGCATATCACAGGTCAACAACATCACCAAATAGGCATGGTTCAACAAACATAGCATAAAAAACAATCACCAAAACTACTACCGATCCTAATTGGCAGAAATAGTCCACTCACGTGTCTCCAAGTTTAAATCCAGAAATCTAATCAAACAAGTTCGGAAAATTTCCAAATTTGAATATATTGTAAGGGACACATAAATGAACATTTGGTTCGAGATCCTTCTATATTAAGCCCAGTAAATCGTTCAATCTAGTACAAAAACTGAGTGAGTTTCCAAAAAATCTGTTTTCCAGAATCAGCTTGGTTCGAGATCCAAAACTTGTCCATTTGATTTGAAAGTTGACTATGTTAAACTAAAATATGTGAAAAACAACTTTTGTGAAGAAACCATTTCGAAATTCGAACCCTAAGAGTTGATAAAAATCCATTGAATCCCAAAAGGTCACTAGTTCCAGCAAAAATAGAGGTTATGTTTTCAAATGACGGAATTGAAATCTCCTTCTTTTTAAATCCCTAAAATCTTGGATAAAATATATGTCATAGCTGAGAATGTCTAAAACATTTCTCAAGAGGGAATCAACTTCAAAATCTTAGCACATTTGGATAAAAAAAAAGGTAAATGGTGAGGGTCTAGAAATCATAACTGAAGAAAGTCCATTGAATTGGACTAATCCAACCTCATTAGTGCTAATCTCACTAATTTGATCAACACTAATCTATATTAAGACTAATCTAACCATTCTAGATTAGCACTAAACTATCTTAAGACTAATCTCTCTTAGTACTAATTTAACTAAGCTAATTAACATTGATCTAACCCCATTAAGTGCAATTAACAACCTAATAAAGGATTATGGAATTAACTCATCGGATTTACGAGTCAATGAGGTCACGACGACGGCAACGCCAAGGCGGGCGAGACCAAAGCCTAAAGCGACACCTCAGAAAGCTTGGAAGGGCCCGAAAACAATCCATGAAGCTCTTAGCCCAAGGCTGAGAGTTCAGTTCTATTTTGGGTTAAAGGAGCTGGTCGATGGTTTGGTTGGCGCGGAAACGGTAAGGCGGCTTGGATTGGTGGCAAAGCGGGATCGTCGGTGATGGCTGGCAGCTGGAGCACTTCGGCGGACGGTGATAGCAGCTGCTAAGCACGGACAACGAGCATGGAACAGCGAGGACGCGTGGATGGGCTCACAGGCGCAGACTTGCGGGCATGCAGGCTACTTGACTTCGGCGGCAGCTCGGACGGCGACGAAGGGGTGGCTGACGGCTGCAACTAGCCAAGAGGACAAGAGCCTCCAAAGTCTTCACAAAATATTCAATACACTCAAGTTCAAGGCCCCATAGCTTCAGCCACAACCCAACAAGCCTTTATCCCTCCAAGTCTTCCTCTACAAGCTTCCAAAGTGATCCAAAATGTTGCTCCCCCCCCATGGCTACGAATTTGGTGTGCTACTCCCTAATTTCACTTCAATTCATCTTCAATTGGCCTCAAATCAATGGCTAAAATGCCAAGGAGGATGCCCACATCAAATTCTATAATTTTCCTCACCAAATAATCTAACTTGGATGCCAAAAGCGCACTAAAAAACGGGCCTCCGAATTTACTAGTTCAATATTGTCCAATTTTTTATTTTTTGCCAAAAATTTGGGTTCGCCGAAAATTTTTCGGAGGATGAGTGATTGTTCCTAAAATAAATCGTGACATGACATAACTTTCAATTTTTGAAATCGGGTTCAATTTCATGGTTAATTTCAACTAGACGTGATTTTAGCATGACCTAATCTATCGGGTAGCTTTTAGGAATTTTTAGCACATTTGACC
The DNA here is from genome assembly GCA_017140615.1 of Eucalyptus cladocalyx. NCBI lineage: Eukaryota > Viridiplantae > Streptophyta > Magnoliopsida > Myrtales > Myrtaceae > Eucalyptus > Eucalyptus cladocalyx. Next base: position 53,307,150 of record CM029523.1, on the reverse strand, counting down.
CGTGGTCGATTATTTTTTAGCCACATTGTACATTTTCGACTCATAAGTAACTCTCGGTTGTCTTGAAAATCTCAAAGTTTCAAATACGAGCACATGGTATGGAGACCATAGAAAAATCGTTTGATGTCGTTCGACGAGAATTTTGTAATTAGGTGGAATCACCCACACTTTAATTACATGCATCTGTTGAATCGACCTATCTCCGATCTTTAGTCGATTTTGACGGTGCCGTATTGACCCTTGTAGATTAGCATGGTCGAGCAGTCGGTTTCTAGTCGAATTCTCAAGTCTATTGCGTTTAGATTCCTTAATGGCTTCACCTAATAGACTAATTATATCGTGAGTGGCCAACTATGAGAAAAACGTTATAGGCATGTTGATGAAAAGACCATTTCATTTAGTTGAAAACATGGTCGAAAATCAGGATGTTACACCTGATCAATAAACAAACAATAGGGATAGTAAACACAATGAACAATTTCCCAAATACAATAATTTCCTCACCAACTATTGACCCTAGTTAATCTAATAATTACAGTCTTTCAACGACCACTTCTCATCGACCCTCTTAAAAAACCTCAGGGATTTGGGTCAACCTAAACTTCACTAATGGCAGGGCTAGCCAAAAGGTGTCGCATCTTCGCGCACACCACATCTGCACTCAGCAGATCTCCACGCTATGGCCCGGAAAAAGATTATCTACGACGGGATGAAATAAAATCTTAGCGAGTTAAACCCTAAGCCTCGACTAGGAAGCAAATTCATCTCGGAGGTAGTCTAAACAGGCATCACAAACAAACTCACCTCGCCTCAACACACCCCTGTAGGTTAGCACATGACATATGTCGTTATAAAAATCATAAATATAATTAACAACCAGAACACAAGGTTCTCACTCTCCAAACATTCACATGGGTCCAGATTATAAGGTAAAACTGTTTTGACACATCCCATACTATGGCAAACAATTTTGCCCCATAATCAAGCGCAATAGCACAATCATTCAAGCGTGTTCCATTATTATGACCCATCGGCCACGGCTAACTCAAAAGTCGGCGGTCATCTGGCATAATTGAGCATCGTCCTGCCCCATTGGGCATGGCAACGTCTAGCACTCCCCGCCTAAACGGCATTCCATAAAAGAGCATCGGTCTGGCCTCAATTGCGACTCCGCATCTCGTTGACTTGGGGGCATCTGAACTTAATCAGGCATCGTCCCACATAAACGCATCAGGACGGGTTCCATTAAATGACCATACGAACACATATTTGGCTAAGAACACCATACTTTGATTTTAAATGCTTTGTTTTCAAATAATGAACTTGACCAATTTTTCTTCGGATTAAAAATCCCAGTAAAATAATCGTGCATGGTCATGTATTTAAATCAAACCGTCAAACTAAGTACACTCCCATTTTAAAACTCCACGGTTTTATATAGTATATAAAAATTGGCGTCCACAATTGACACCTAGCATTTTTCTATTTAAATGCCCATAAAACCAAGTTTTGTATTAAAAATCAATAACTACCATCAAGCAATCAATTGCATAACATCACACGTGCAAACACTCAAAATCACACATAAATCCATCCAAGAAAACGAGCGTAAAATTCTACGTAACATCTAATCCGTCACTAATTACGCTAATTACGATTAGTGAAATAAATTGCGATTAATTAAGCTAAACCAACTTAATTAACCTAACCATGATTAATTAACATAATCATGATTAATTGGCCTAACCATGATTAATTAACCTAACCAAGGTTAACTAACCTAACCAAGCTTAGTTAACACTAATCAAGGATTAACTAAAACTAATTCTCATCAAGACTAATCTAACCAAATCACAAAATACACATTTTCCAGCAAGCAAGATACCAAGAACAACAAGAAGACCACAACTAGCCCTCACCAGCAGAAACCGAGTACACTCGCACGTCTTCAAGATTAATTCTAGAAATATAACCAAACGAGTTTAGAAAATCCTCAAAATTAAATATATTATAAAAGAAACTTAAAAGAACACTTTTTTATGAAGACACCTTGACCCAGATCTTTCTAAAATAAGAGTAGTAAATCACTTAAATTGTTATCAAAACTGTGTCCGTGTCCAGAAATTATGTTTCCTAAAACCAGCTTGGTTCGAGTTCCAAAACTCATCCATTTGCTCTGAAATTTGACTATATTAAACGTCAAGATGTGATGAAAAACTTTTATGAAGAAACTCTTACAAAAATCAAACCCTAGGATTGATAAAAATTCTTTAAACACCAAAAGGTCATGGGTTCTAGCACAAAACGAGATTCTGCTTTGCATGCAACGAAGATGAAATCTTGTTCTTTTAAATCCAAGAACTCTTGAGTAAAATATATGTCATAAATAAAAATGTTTAGAACATTTTTCAAGAAGGAAACAATCTCAAAGTCGTTGTGACATCCTGAAATTCGACCCCGTTTCGATAAAGTGAAATGGGCATTTCGTCGGCGTGCCTATGGCCTTTTTCTCTGAGCTGATCACTCACGAGTTAACTAACCTATTGGGTGAAGCCGTTAAGGGATGTATCGGCCGTAAAATCCCTAAAAGCTACATAATTGGTTGGATTGAGCTAAAATCACGTTTGATTGATTTTTAACCACGAAATTGAACTCGATTTCGGGAATCGAATTTTAAGCGCGTCATGATTCTTATTTTTAGGATCCTGTCTCATCGCTCGTCAATTTATTGACGAGTCCGAAATTTCAATAAAGAAATTATCGGAAAAAGAAAATTGAAGACCAAAATAAAATAGAAAGGAAAAGGAAATTAGCAAAGGAAAAGTTGCATAAAGGAATTATGTAATTTCCTCTCTCTCTCCCTTTTCTTTTTCTCTCTCTTTTCTCTCTCTTTCCCTCTCTTTTCTTTTCTTTCTTTTCTTTCTTTTTCTCTCTTTTCTTTCTCTCTCCTCTCTCCTCTCCCCTTCCCCCAGCCGTGCGAATTCTCCCCCCTTCCCCACCGCTCATTCCCTCTCTCTCTTCTCTCTCTCTCTCTTCTTTCTTCCTCTCGCACGCTCGACCGAACCCCCGTTCTTCTTTCTTCTTCTCCTTCTTTCCTTGCGCCGAGCGAACCGTAACCAGCCCGCCCTCGCCCGTCGCCGCCGTCACGCCGTCGCGCCGCCGGACCGCCGCGCCGCCCGTGCGCTTTCGCCCGCGCCCGCGCCCGCCGTCCCGCGCCTAAGCCGAGCAGCCCAGCCCCGTTCGCCCCGTTCCAGCCATTGTTCCGCCCATCTCCGCCTTCGCTCCGGTCACCACCCCCCCGCGGGACCTCCCCCGCGACCCCCTCGCCCTCCGCCGGCCTTCCCCTCGCCGTTTTGGCCGCCGGAGCAGCCCGATCCGCCCGTTTGGAAGCATACCCACGAAGTGGGTTTCAGCCACTTCGGGCCCGCTTTTGGGCCGTTTCCCGCCCGGATCCGCGAGTCGCTTTGGGAAGTCTTGTTCCTCGCGCCGCCGCCGTCGGATTGATCCGATTTGCGCGCGATTTGGTGAGTAATCTCACTAATCCAAGATTAGTGACTAATTATGCTTAATGTTGGTTTAGATTTAATTAAATATGCTTAGGTTGTTAGATTAGATTTAATTAGCAATTATTAGTCAATTGTGATGTGAATTAGTTAAATTGAATGTGTAATTAGCAAGTAGACATGGTCTACTAATTATTGGAAGTGCCTCGGATTTTTCCCGACCCTTAGTGGGCTCCAATTAGGCTTTTCGGGCCTAAGTGGATTTTTTTTAGTATTTAAATATTAATTTTCGGAATTAAATTAAATAATTATTTATTTTCCGAAAATACAACTGAGATGGCCTGGAACCGGAAAATTATGCTGATGACTGTGGTGAAGTCCGTTTATTTAATCGGGCCTTATTTTGAGCTAAATTGAATTTTTAGTAATTAATAATTAATTTTCGAAATTAATTAATTAATTAATTATTTTTCGGAAATTAAGATTTTGATGGCCGACGACCGAAATCTCGTGCCGATCGTTGTGGTGCAGTCCGTTTATTTATTTGAGCTCCACGTTGTATGGAATTGAATAAATTGTGATATTTTAGGGATTTACCCTAAATTGATTGGAATTGATTGAGATTGAATTGTCGATTGGTAAATGACCAAGTATGTTGGCCAAGTATGTTATTCGGTATTTATAATGCTTTGTGGAGTTGATTTAATTATTTGATTGAGAAATTGTTGGGCCAAGGCATCTAAAAGGACACGTGGGCCGGCGAATTGATGCATCGCTTTGGTGAGATGCACCCGAGAGAATGCACGTGGGCCAAGGCATCTAAAAGGGCACGTGGGCTCGGCGAATTGATGCATCGCTTTGGTGAAATAGTACCCGAGAGAATGCACGTGGGCCCGGGCATCTAAAAGGGCACGTGGGCTCGGTGACTTGATGATCACTTTGGCGAAAAGGTCGCTCGAGAGAATGCACGTGGGCCAAGGTTCGAGGCACGTGAACTCGGAGACTTGGAAGGTCGTCCCGGAGAATGCACGTGGCCTAGCTTTCGAAATATCCCACAAAGAGGGATTGAATTGTATGACATGTAATCGACTGGTTCGATTTGTTGAAGTGAATGGGTATTTATTGTGAATTATACTGACTTGCAGGTGGGATCAGAGGCCAAGGTAAGTCCTCTGCCCAGTGCGTGCTTAGGCAGCATTTAGTATAATGGTTTGCTAATCGGGCTTAGTGGGGTAGAACTCGCCGAGACGTAGTCTCATCCCAGTTTGGGGAAAACCATTTCAGGGCCCCGCTGAAGAGCCGAGAAGGAGGAATCCGAGAAGAGAACTCGGAGGTGAGATCTCGAAGAGGAGGATTTTTGGAAGAAGAAGATAGTCCCGAGGGGAGCCGTGAGTACGGTCTGGATGGATTGAGATCCTGTCTTCTTTTGAGATCTCCGTTTTGATGTGAATAGTTATGAAGTGATTTTATGGTTTGTATAAAAGTTTGGTTATAAATTTCAATATGAAAAATATGGCCCTGCTTTTCTATCCCATCGTTTTATTGTCCGGGGATTTTAACCGCTTCCGTATGTGCTTAAAATTGAAAGGGTCGGCGATACATTGTCCTGGGATATCGCATTATAAAATCGACCAAGTGAGACGGATGTGTGCGTGCCTGAGGATCGGGGCGTGACAGTCGTAGCACATTTTAACCCATGAAAATAGCAAATAATGAGTGTCCCGTAAACGGATCTAAAGAGAAATCTAGACTCAGCTCCTTTGAGCACGTCTCTTGCAAGCGTTGTAGCCATAAACCTTCAAGAAACTCACATGCAAGACTTCCCACACATCACAGCATACATGCAAGCTAAAATCCTACATAGATCTAGCTCCTAGAACCCGAAAATCCAATAGATCAAGTTAAACACACCCTATTTAGCACTAATTTAACAGCCCCTAAGCATAATTAACAGTCTAATCAACAATTAAGGAGTTAACTCATTGTTTTTGACAGCGGCAAGTCTTGGCAATGGTGATGCGATGGCTACAAAAACACGAGACAACCATGACTTGCATGGAGGCTCGACAGCGACGGTGGCTCCCCTACAAGTGATCGACCAAGGGGGACTTGACTTGGCTCGAGCTGGTCGGTGGAGCTGCGGGTGCCGCTGTGGCCAGGACGGGGTGGTGCTGAACGTGGGACGGGCGGCTGTTGGATACAGGGGCTGTTGGCTGTGGAGATGGAGCTGGCCAAGGAAGATGCGGGCGGTGATGGTTGGCAGTGCTAGGGGGAAAAAGATGCTGGAGCTGGCGTGGGGTTGCGGTGGCTGCTGGCGTGAATGGTGCTACTGAGGTGATGAAATGATGGAGGTGGCGGCAGCAAAAATGAAAGGAAGTGGAACCGGGTAAAGGAAAATGAAAGTGGGCGGTAGAAGGGAGGAAGAGAGAAAATAAAGGTGGGGGGGGGGGGAGCGATGAAATGAGGGAAGAAGGAACATAAGGGAAAAAGAAATAAAGGAAGAAGAATAAGATGGTCGGCTGAGAGGGGGGGCATTGTGCATTAGAGAGAGAGAGTCAAGCCAAGCAACCAATCAAAATTCTTAGGAAATATCTAAATCATCATCACTTAAGCCCCAAAGTCTTCATGCCTCAAAGTCCTATGCCCACCCAATCACCAATTACTTATAATTTCCCACAAATAAACTCTTTTTGGGGGTAGAAAAACTCAATTTTTCATCCCATCCGAATTTCCTTTTATTTTTCTTTTTGTTTGAAAACCGTTTTTCCGCAAAATTTTGGACTCGACAAAATTTCGATGAAAGATAAGACGACGTCCAATAAATAAATTGTGATACGCTCGAATGTTCGATTCCTGAAACTGAATTCAATTTCGTGGTTAAAATCGACCAAATGCGACTTTCGTACAACCTAACCTATCGGGTTGCTTCCACGGATTTTAGCACATTTGACTTGTGGTCGATAATTTTTTATCCACGTTTGTGCATCTCCGGAATGTAGACAACCCTTGGTTGTCATATAATCGCGATGGTTTAATTACGTGTCTCGAATATAATACTGATAGAAAATTGGGTTATTGCCATTCGACACAAATATCGTAATCAGGCGGAACCACCTGCAATTCGACTACGTATTTCCATCAAATCAACTTATACCCATTCGCTAATCAATTTATAACGGTGCCGTATTGACCCTTGCTGATTACTATGGTCAAGCGGTTGATTTCTAATCGAATTATCTAGTCTGTCGCATTTATATCCCTTAACAATCTCACCTAATAGATTAGTTAACTCGTGAGTGATCAGTTCCGAATAAATTAACCATAAGCGCATCGACGAAACAACCATTTCATATATTCGAATCAGGGTTCAAATTTCGGGATGTCACAGGTATTTATCAGAAGACACCCAAATTGTTTAATTAGAGAAATTGATCATTATAGAGACAGTTGAACCTTTTGCTCCTTCATATTGCAGAACAACAGATGGAAAGTCGCAATAAAAATGATGTAACACGAAAAAAATTAATGGCCACGTGAGTTTGGTTTCCTCATTCATGATGTATGGGTTTGGAAGAGGAAGAGTCTCTGAAGGCATATATTGATCGATCACACCTTACATTGCTAAAGCACGAGAAACTCTTGATTGATGTTACAACACTTCCAATTTCTCTTGTTAATAGATTAATCATTTACAATCGGACCGAAACTTTATCTAGCACATGTCTACGCGAGTGACATGTGACTCACCCATTGTCGTAGTTGCGGCACCTCTAAAGCTTAAAAAAGTTTATTGCGACTTTCAAAAAACTGTGTTACACAACTTCGAGGTTCTGCAATTTTGAAATACATGTACTAACAAATATACTGAGTTTCCACAGTTTATAGCACAAGACAACCGCAACTCAGCTACAGCTTAAGTAGGCTCTTGCTGTAGACCGTGGGAAACAAAACCGACCCAAGCTCAGTAAGCATTTGGGTCAGATTCGTCGCTATTTTAAGGAGGCTTTGTTGCTAAGTATAGAAGAATTCCCGCATCCGATGCATCAAAAAACAAAAAGCTGTTCCATATTGGTAAATATTATGCATATGTTAGTGAATTACATTCTCGTTGGAAGCAAAAAAGTGACTGCTTAGTTGCTTGGCTGGTGACTTTTTAATTCGGATTTGCCAACTTTTTCTAATTTAAGTACAGCCTCAACCGAATGAATCGAAATTATTTGCCTAAACAAAAGCCTGATCTTCAATTTGTAAAGGCCTACATTCTATAGCATATATATCTTTTTGGGCTTGTAACCTGGCCAACATTCCCGTTCGTTGCTATATTCCTACTCTCGCTTAAAATATTTCATCTGTACCTTTTTCTAAAACAATTAAAAGAAAGTTCACGAGAATGGTGTCTTAATAAAAGTCATACATAGCTGGAATAGCTAAGTCTATGATTTTCTCACGATCATTTATACTAATCTTACATCCCCAACACCCTACGATGGTCAACACTTCATCTCTCAACAGGATAGAAACACTAAGGCTGCGCATGACAAAATTTCTGAAACAGAAATTGATTTCTGGCTAGAAATCAATTTCTTAATTTCTATTCCCCGAACAAGTTTCTGAGCAAAGAAACTCGTTTGATAACGACTCAAAATTTCTATTTTTGAAACAGAAATCTATTTGATAACAAAACAAAATTTCTATTTCTAGGAATAGAAATTGATTAGATAACAATATAGGAAATCCTCAAATACAAAATAATAATCGAAATAATACTAAAACAACATAGAAAAGCTTCAAATACAAAATAATAGTCGAAATAATACTAATACATTACAAAAGTTGAAAATATAATTTCATGGAATTTCCGGCATATTATTTTCCCTTGCCATTTTATTAGCAATTGTTTTCCTAAGCGTATTTATTTTGTTTCCCTCCTCGATCAATGTATCATTTGCAAGTTCATCTTGCGTTGGTTCAGATAAGTACTGCGGAAGCATGAATATGGTGCCATCAATAGCGCCTATACAGCCTTGTCATTTGATTAAAAACTAGTATTATACATGATTATCAACGAAATGAAATTAATGGTGTAAAGGAATATATGAGAATTCTACCTTAAAATAACATTTATAGTTAGGAACCAATCGAGGGAAGGTCGGTTTATTTTGATTCTTGAATTGAATCAGTCTAGTTGCTCATCCATAATTTCTTTATTGTTGCTCAATGAACCTTTAATGGCATTTGCATAGCAAAGAGAGAGATTGCCTTTGAATTAAAATTCAAGATTGTGTAACAATCTAATTATTTTGATTTTGCAAGAATTTTGAATCCGTAAAAAAATAAGGTTAAATTTCTATGCACGTTTTTTATTCATCCATTATGTAAAAACTTTTTCTTCAACTGGCCATGCACGTGCCTTTTCTAGGAGGAAAAAGCCCCATTATTTTTAAGTAAGAATTTAAGAACTTTGGTCGTTTTTTTTTTTTTTTTTAAATTAAGGACCCATTCGATTGCCTTTCATCTTAAAAAGGAAGTTATCAAAAAAAAATTGAAAAAAAAAAAACATGAGCAAAATAAGAAAAAGAAAATTAGCAATAATTTGTGAAATTGTGGTTATGAGTAAATTAAGTTAGCAAGAAAGTGCAAGGTTCTTTTATATGGTTTGATTTCAGTTTCTGATTTCTATTTCTGAAACAGAGAAGTTAAAAATTTCAGCTTCTGATTTCTTCAATTTCTCTATTTCTAAAATAGAAATCTGTTTCAGAAATAGAGAAATCAAATAGCGTTACCAAACGGATTCCAAACCCGTTCTAGGAACAGAGAAACAGAGAAATGAGAAACATAAATTTTGTCATGCGCACCCTAAGAATCCTTTCTAGCGGCTTAGGTTCGAACCTAGCTAACTTTACAAACTACTCAGCAACAAACAAATAGGTTGCTCCCGTATCAAATAATGCGTAAGCAACACGTTCTTGTAAAGAGACCATACCTATGATCACAATTTTGGAGTTCTCAGCTTCTCCATGGGTAAGGGCATAGACTCTTCCTTGGGCTAGGGGTTAGTTGCGGTTGTAATAAAAGTCATACATAGCCAAAATAGCGAATTCTGGTTTCCTAATGATCATTTACATTGATCTTACATCCTCGACACCCTACGGTGGTCAGCACTTCATTGCTTAATGGGGGTAGAAACACCAAGAATCCTCTCTAGCAGCATTGGTTCTAACCTAGCTAACTTTACAAACTATTTATCAACAAACAAATGGGTTGCTCCCGTATCAAATAATGCATAAGCAGCATGTTCTTGTAAGGAGACCGTACTTGTGATCACGGTCTAGAAGTTCTCAGCTTCTTCCTGGGTAAGGGCAGAGAATCTTCCCTGAGCTAAGGGCCAGTTGGGGTTGTAATAAGTCATATATAGCCAGAATAGTTAAGTCTATGGTTTCCTCATTATCATTTATACCGATCTTACATCCCTGACACCTTATAGTGGTCAACGGTTCATCTCTCAACGGGGTAGAAACACTAAGAATCCTTTCTAGCGGCTTAGGTTCTAACCCAGCTAACTTTACAAACTATTCAGCAACAAACAAATGGGTTGCTCTTGTATCAAATAATGCATAAGCAGCACGTTCTTATAAGGAGACCGTACCTATGATCACGGTCTAGGAGTTCTCGGCTTCTTCCTAGGTAAGAGCATAGACTCTTCATTGGGCTAGGGATCAGTTGAGGTTGTAATAAAAGTCATACATAGCCAGGATAGCTAAGTCTATGGTTTCCTCACGATCATTTATACTGATCTTACATCCTCAACACCCTACGGTGGTCAACACTTCATCTCTCAATGGGGTAGAAACACTAAGAATCATTTATAGCAGCTTAGGTTCTAACCCAGCTAACTTTACAAACTACTCAGTAACAAACAAATGGGTTGCTTCCATATCAGATGATGCATAAACAACACGTTCTTGTAAGGACACAGTACATGTGATCACGGTCTAGGAGTTCTTAGCTTCTTCCTAGGTAAAGGCATAGACTCTTCCTTAGGCAAGGGGTCAGTTGGGGTTATTCTGCGATGCAGCTTCAACTTATGGCCTCACTTGCTGATGCTAGACTTGCATCCCTATCTGGCGTTGAGAGTAGTCCCTTACAAGATGGCCTTGCTAGCCACAACTAAAACATGCTCCTATTTGGGCTGGACACAATGTACTCTCGTACCATCTTCCGCAACCATGGCATATATCATTTGGGGCATTCATCAGCTTCCCAATAGTGTTCTTCTTAGGAGGAAAGAAATATTTAACTCATGCCATTGGCTTCTTGCCCATGCATTGGTTGTTACAAGGGGATAGATATGGTGACCTTGTTGGAGCAGCTCGTTCCAGTGAATCTTTTTCTATCAGTTGGGCAAGCTTGTAGTACTTGTTGTGTTGCGATGGGGCAAGCGATCGAACAAAATATAGACGGAAGAAGAAAAATAAATCGAACACTAGATTTACGTGGTTCAGTCGTAAAGACCTACGTCCACGGGGAGAGCAGCAGCGAATTTCACTATAGATCAAGCGATACAAGGAGATTACACACTCAAGTCACTCAAACACTCTCTCGGTGTTTCCCAAGCCCCAATTACACCCAATACACAAATCTTTCTTGGATGTAAATCACGAATAATCTTTGCAGCACGAGAAACATGAAGACTCAAAGCCAAGCACCCAGCACCTATGAATGTCTCTCACGAACAGAATACCCACAGTACTCAGAGTAAAACGGCGTGGCTTTCCTCCCTCTCAGCATGTGCAGCTTCACGTGAATCCTTCGGCGGCTACTTCTTTACATAGGGTTTTCATAAAGCTGCCGCGACAACCAAGCTCACTGAATGCGATTTATAAATATGCATGTGCCCAAGGTCAAACTTTTGACCTTGGGCCCCACCACATAACAAACCACTGCCTAAATTTTGCTTCTGCCGAAGTGAGTTTCCTTTTTTTTCTATTTCCTTCTTGGCTTCACATGCAAGGGACCCTACAGGGGCTTCTATCTTCGGCGTGGATTGGATGAGGAAAATTGCTCCTTTTAATTTATTCTTTTGTAATTCCTTCGCGAATCCACCAAATTTCACATTTTAGCAAACGCTCAAACTCGAGTCATATTTAACATGCTGTAATCCCTGAGATTTCATGTCACGCCCCGATCCTCGGGCACGCACACATCCTTCACACTTGGTCGATTTTATAATGCGATATCCCAGGATTATGTATCGCTGACCCTTTCATTTATTAAGCACATGCGGAAGCAATTAAAACCCCCAGACAATAAAACGATGTGATAGAAAAGCAGGGCCATATTTTTCATATTGAAATTTATAACCAAACTTTTATACAAAACACCAACCATAGCACTCTACAACTTTTTACTCTAAACTTTAATCACATCAAAGAGGAGATTTCAAAATAAGATAAACTCTCAGCCATCCGGGCCGTACTCAAAGCCCTTCTCGGGATTATCTTCTTTTCTCAAAATCTTTCTCCTTAAGTTTCATAGCAGAGTACTCCTTCTCAGATTCCTCCTTAGCTCCTCAACGGGATCCTGAAATGATTTTCCCCCAAACCGGGATGAGACTACGTCTTAGCGAGTTCTACCCCACTAAGCTCGATTAGTAAACCATTATACTATAGGCTACCTAAACACGCACAGGGCAGAAGACGTACCTTGGCCTCAGATCCCACCTGCATGTTAGCATAGGTCAAATAGACACCCAAGCAATCACATCACATATCGAAGCATGTCAGGAAGACCACTCACGATCCTCTCCATTCAATCATTCAATTCACAACATCCAACCCATGCAATGAATCACATCAAGTCACACTCAGATCGAATCATCGACCAATCGACCTAGTCGATTACAAGTCAATCAGACCATCTCATGGTCATTTCCAATCAATCGGTCAATTCACAACATCAGATCAAGCAATGATCAATCGACCTAGTCGATTACATGTCATCACGACCCATGCTTGGTCGGCACATTCAATACTATCTATAAGTCCGACCATAGTCCAGGACTGCTCACTCTAAGCTGATATATAGATAGTATAGCTCGCACTAAGCTGACAGGGTTAAGGTATACTGCTCTCGCTAAGCTGACATATCGCCCGTAGGCTGATATAGTATACCGGTATACTACTCTCGCTAAGCTGACATATCGCTCGACGGCTAATATAGTATACCTCCGATGCTCACACTAAGCTGATAAAGTGTACTACTCGCGCTAAGCTGACATATCGCCCGTAGGCTGTACACCAGTATACTGCTCTCGCTAAGCTGACATATCAAAGCCCGTAGGATGATATAGTATACTATCCAACCATTCAATCCATTCCATTTTATATCCTTTTCGATATAATATTTTCCTTTCCATAACTCCCACATTTTCTGTAGTCCACCAAAACACTTTTGGTGCTGTCAACCGACACCCGGTTATTTTCCAATTATTAATTAAAGATTATTCCATTAAAGAATAATTCCCAATTTCACAAATAATTCAATTCAGCACAAAATAAAGCTCAATTAAATAAATGAATTGCGCCACGACAATCAGCACCAAATTCCGATCGCTGACCATCCCAGTTGAATTTTCGGAAAATAAATAAATAATTAATTAATTTCAAAAATTAAATAAATACATACAATAAATTTGATTTAGCATAATATAAAGCTCAATTAAATAAATGAACTGCACCATGATCATCAGCATAAAATTTCGGTCACTGGCCATCTTTAACCTTAATTTTCGAAAATAAATAAATAATTAATTAATTTTGAGAATTAAATAATTAATATTAAAAACTCAATTTAGCTAAAAATAAATCCCGATTAAATAAACGGACTTCACCACGGTTATCAGCATAATTTTCCGGTTCCGGACCATCTCAGTTGGATTTTCGTAAAATAAATAATTATTTAATTTAATTCCGAAAATTAATATTTAAATACTAAAAATTCCATTTAGGCCCGAAAAGCCTAATTGGAGCCCACTAAGGGTCGGGAAAAATCCCAAGGCACTTCCAATAATTAGTAGACCACGTCTACTTGCTAATTGCACAATCAATTTATCTAAATCGCATCACAATTGACTAATAATTGCTAATTTATTCTAATCTAACAACTTAAACATAATTAATTAAAACTAAACCAACCTTAAGCATAATTAGCCAACTAATCCTGGATTAGTGAGATTACTCGCCAAATCGCGCGCAAATTGGATCAATCCGATGGGAGCGACGAGAGAAACGATTCTTCCCAAAGCACGGCTCAGGTTCGGGGCCCGGAAACGGCCCAAAACGGCCCACGAACCGGCTGGAAACCCATTTCGTGGGTTGCGGTTCAAGGCTTGCCGGACCTAATTCGGCGGCTAGGGTGACGAGGGAGGCCGGCAGAGGGCGAGGGAGACGCCGGGGACGCCGGGCGGAGCTGGGCGGTGGCCGGAGGTGGCCGGATTGCGCTGGACAGAGGCCGAACGGCCTGGACGACGCACGGCAGCGACGGTGAGGCGCGAAGGGGCGGTGGCGGAGCGCGAAGGGGCGGTGGCGGAGCGCACGGCGAGCGGCGGACGCGCGGATGCAGGCGCGGGCGGCGGGACGGCGGCGACGGCGAGCGGATCCTGTCTTCGTGCGGCTTCCGTTTCTGTCTTGGTTCGCTGGTCTTTCACGAACAAGAGAGGAAGAAGAAAGGAGGCCTTCGGTCACGAGGGGTGGGGAAGAAGAAAGAGGAGAGAGAGAGAGAGAGAAAAGTGATAAGCTTTTGACTAGTCAAAGAGGGAAAGGAAAGAGTGGGCGTGGGGAGGGGACGTCCGCACGAAAGGGGAGGGGAGAGGAGAGAGAAAAGAAGAGAGAGAAAATGGGGAGAGAGAGAAAAAGAAATAAACCAATAATCTTATTCTTATTTTCTTTTTCTCTTTCTCTTTCCCTTTCCCTTTCTACTTTCTTTTGGTCTTCGATTTTTCCTCCGATAATTTCTTTCTTGAAATTTCGGTCTCGGCCATAAATTGATAGACGGTCCTAAAATTGAATTGTGACACGCTCAAATATTCAATTCCCAAAACCGAATTAAATTTCATGATTAAAATCAACCGGACGTGATTTTAGTCCAATCCAACAAATTAGGTAGCTTTTAGAGATTTTACCGCTGATATATCCCTTAACGGCTTCACCCAATAGATTAGTTAACTCGTGAGTGATCAGCTCAGAGAAAAAGAACCATAGGCATGCCGACGATATGCACATTTCATTTTATCGAAACGGGATCGAATTTCAGGATGTCACATTTCACGGCGTCAACTAGCTTCAAATGTTGAGCTTCAATCCATCTCGAAATCTCTTTACCCTATCCACAAGTTTCTCAATCAATGTGGAAGCATACATTGATAACTCTATGAACTTGGTCTTGTATTGATCAATTGTCAAGTGGTTTTAGCAAAATTGCAAGAATTCCGTCATCTTTTGATAGTAAGCGCACTCAAACATGTACTTCCATCGAATGCTCCAACGTAAGCATCCTAGGTTGGAACAACACCTTCAAGAAATATCCTATCCTTGGTGACTTTCCACCAATGACTGGTGTCACCCTGCAGTTGCTAAATTGTCAACGTAATCTTATCTTCACTTGAGCACCTCAATAGTACAAAAGCCTTCTCCAATTTGTTGATCCATGTAATGGCTTCTTCGAGATCTCTTAACGCTAAGAACTTTGAGGGTCGCAGCTTCAAGATTTATTTGACCAGCCCATGCGTTGGTTGTTCGCCACTCCTATTGCCAAACCCATTTCCAACTACTAGGGCATTGACAAGGGCAGCAATGGCTTGATTCTGAGTTTGATATTCCATTATATTCCTTATTGTTTCTAGAGCTTGCAAAATTTCATTTATGACATCCTGAAATTTGACCATATCTTGATAATACAAAACGGTTGTTTCGTCGATGCACCTATAGTCATTTTACTCTAAGTTGACCCCTCACGAGTCAACCAATCTATAAGGTAAACTCGTTAAGGGATATAAACGCGGTAGACTAGAGAATTCGATCGGAAATCGATTACTCGACCATAATAATCGGCAAAGGTCAATATGACACCGTTATAATTGAATTGTGATCGAATATAGGTCGATTTGATGGAAACATGTAATTGAATTGCGGGCGATTCTGCATGATTACGAAATTCGCGTCGAATGGCACTAACTCGATTTTTTATCGAAATTATACTCGGGACAAGTAATTAAAACCTTGCAATTTTTACGACAACTGAGAGACGTCTACAAATCGGAGATGCACAAATGTGAATCGAAAATTATCGACCACGAGTCAAACACGCTAAAATTCCTAAAAGCTACCCGACATGTTAGGTTGTACTAAAATTGCGTTCAGTCGATTTTAACCATGAAATTGAATTTGGTTTCGAGAATCGGATGTTTGAGCATGGCACGATTCATTTTTAGGACGTCGTCTCATCTTTCAGAGAATTTTCGTTGAGCCTGGAATTTTGCAGAAAAATCAATCTCGGACAAAACGGAAAAGAAAAAGGGAAATTCGGATCAAGAGGGAAAAATGGATTTTGGCTGCCCTAGATGGTTTATTTTTGAAGAAATAAGAGCAAATTCTTCATTGGAGGCCACTTGACTTAAGTGGCAAGAAGACTTCGAGGCAATTTCAATGATGGGCTTGATATTTCTCAAGTTCCCTCATTGGCTATGCATTTGACTTTCATTTTCTCTCTCTCTCTCTCTCTACCCTCTCCCTCTTCCTCCCTTGTGTGCAGCCCCAACCAGCAGAGACCAACTTCGGCTGCGTTTGGTTCAGCATTTGCAATGGGCTTTGAGTCCAATGCAAATGCTGAAAGCTCAAAGCTACTTGAGGAAAATGTAGTTGTGTTTGGTAAAAAAAATTTGCAAATGGACTTTGAGTTAAATGTGTGTTTGGTAACTTTTACAAGGGGCTTTGATGGGTATTATTTTTTCTTTTTTTTTTTTTTTTTGAAAATTCAGCTAAACCCTTCGTTGGACCGGCGAAGGGCTGCTCCTTTTTCATTTAAAAAATAAATAAATACAGGGGTAATAACGTAAATATGAAAAATTAATGAGGGTAGTTTAAGAAGAAAAAAAATATTTTCAGCATTTCCAAGGACTAACTTTCATTTGAAAGCTCCTTCAAATTGGTTGCCAAACACCCTTATTTTGGTTGAAGGGGCTTTAGGGGCTGAATGGGCTTTCTAAATGCCCATCCAAACGCACTCTTCAACTTTCCCTTAGCTTGATCTTATTGTTGCCATACCCTCACCAATTCCCGCTCATCCCCATTGCCTGCAAAACCACCGCCTCATCCCAGCTCCAGCAGACACGGCCACACCACCAACACATTACCACCCTCACGCCAGCACACCACTGTCTGTTTCCCCTCAATCGCAACCCCTTAGCCCAATGAACCTCCCACCATCTAGCATCCTCTCCACTCGCGTCTAGCTATCCTCCATTCCAGCTCCACTCAACTCCAGCCTAGCCGCTCGTGCTTGCCCATCCAGCTGCGCCGTCCCCGCCGAGCTACCACCAACTCAGCAACTGTCTAGCCGCCGAGACCAGCTTCATTGAACCGAGTCCCCCTCCTTGGCCGAGCCCTTGTAGGGCCGTTTCCATCGCTGTTGGGCCTCTGTGCAAGACATGATAGTCTCGGGTTCTCGCCGCCGTCACGTAGCCATCATCCTGAGCCCACCGCTGTCGAATTCCGGTGAGTTAACTCCCTAATTCTTGATTAGGTTATTAATTGTGCTTAGAGGGTTAGATTAGTGTTAAATAACTTGGTTAGATTAGTGTTAAGATGGATTAGTTTAATCTTTAGATTGGTTTACTAGACACTCGCCGTTTGCCATTTTCATGGGTTAAAATGTGCTACGATTTTAAGGTTGTTTCCTTCTTAAAAAAATGTTCTAAACATCTTCAACTATGACATATATTTTACTCAAGATTTTATGGATTTAAAAGAATAATATTTCAGCTTCGTTACAAGAAAAACATAATCTCGAGTTGTGCTGGAACACTTGACTTTTTTGTGTTTAAAGGGATTTTTATCAACTCTTAGGATTCGATTTTCGAAAAAGTTTCTTCACAAAAAATTTCCGTCGCATCTTGTAGTTTCGTAGTTAAATTTCAGAGCAAATGGACAAGTTTTGGACCTCGAACCAACCAGGTTTTGGAAAACATAAATTCTATACACGAACAAAGTTTTGGTAATGACTTGAGCAAATTACTACTCTTATTCTAGAAAGATCTGGGGCAAGGTGTCTTCATGAAAAGTGTTCATTTTAAGTGTCATTTATAACATATTCAAATTTGAGAATTTTCTTAACTCATTTGGTTATGTTTCTAGAATTAAACTTGGAGACATGCGAGTGGATTCGATTTTTGCCGATTAAGGCCAGTTGTGGTTTTGTGGTTGTTCTTGGTGTTTTGCTTGTTAGAAAATATATATTTTGTGATGTGGTTGACTTTTGGCCTGCTGAGAACTTATGTTTGATATTATGTGAATGGTTGTTCTATGGTGATTGTCTTTTATTACTGCAATAGATGGCCTTATGGGCTATTGAATAGAAAAACAATTAGGTGTTGGGTTTGGACACCAAAACTTATTTGCTCAATAAAATAATGAGGTTTTTAAATTAGGTGCATGCAAAGTTTGACAGATTAATTTTCAGCTTGTGAGCACCTACGAATTTCTTTCCAAAAGTTTTAAAGAAAAAAAAAGGGGATTACCCAAGTTTAGTTTCAAAAAGGGGTGGTCGGAAAAGAAAATAGAAAATAAATGAGGTGTCAGGTTTGGACACCAAATTTTATGTGTTCAATAAAATGAAGAGGTTTAGTGGGTTAATTTCAAATACGTGACCCTGTACAAATTTATTTCGGAATGTTTTGAACAAAAAAAAAAAGAGTTACAAGGTTTATATATCAAAATGGATTTTGGTGTTCTTAGCTAATAAAGGTAATAAGAAGTGGTTTGATTGATGGTGTGCTCATGTGATCACTTAAATACCCTAATGCGTATGAATATGCGGGATGATGCTTGATTAAGTTCGGATGCCCCACGTCAATAGATGCCTAGTCGTGGTGGAGGTTGGACCGATGCTCCTTATTGGAATGTCGTCCTGATGTGTATGAATACGCGGGATGATGCCATGCCCGACAGAGCGAGACGATACTCGATTATGTCGGATGACCACCAACTGTTGAGTTGGTGGTGGCCAATGGGTTGTATTAGCTGGAACATGCCTAAATGGTTGTGATAGTTGCGCTTGATTATGGGGCAAAATTGTGTGGCGCGGTATGAGACGTGTCATTACGATTTTACCTTATAATCGGGACCCATGTGAATATTTAAAAGATAAAAATCATGTGCTCCGATTATGGATTACGCTTGCGGCATCGATAATAGTATATGTGATGTATTAATATGTAGGGACGTGCCGAGGTGAGATGAGTTTTGTATGGTGCATGTTTAGGACCGCCTTCGAGGCGAATTTGTGTCCTAATCAGGGTTTAGGGTTTTGAATTGCTGAGAATTTATCTCACCCCATCGTGGTTAAACTTTTTTAGGGCTGTAGTATGGAGATTTGCTGAATGCGGATTTGGTGGGCGCGAGATGTTAATAGGGCTAGTACGAGCACCTAGAGGGGGGTGAATAGGTGATTAAAGAAATTTTTGTGAATCTTTAACAAATTTAACTTTTAAGCGTAACAAGCTGAAGGTGTAAAGAACTTAAAGCAGAAGTATGAAGTTGCAATTTTATAGTGGTTCGGCTTAGACCAAGCCTACGTCCACTCTCCCGCACTGACAGCCTACCGGCTAGATTCCACTATGAATCAAAAGAGATTTTACAGTCTCACGTCATTGATTTCATAGTGTAGAGACTCTACTACACTTCCTCAAGATCTCACAAGTATTTAATATCTCTTTTGAATACAAGAAAAGCTCAATAGTCGAAATAATGAAGAAATAGGAGTTTAAGACTTTGGAATTTTTCTTTCATGCACACATTCGAATAACCTAAGTATCCTCCTTATATACTCTTTTATGCCTTTATAACCGTTGGCACCTTTGAAAGGAATTCTTCCAATCAACCCGTTGGACAGAATCAACTAGGAAGATCTCGAGTTATTTAAGGAATGTGATGATAGTCCACCAATCTTGCTCGCCCATATAATTAGGATCTATGTTTCCATAAGTAGAACCTTCTAAGTATACTTCGCCAATCAACGGATCTAAATTGCTCGAATTAATTTCAATAATAGATCTCGAGGTGTAATCTCCAGCCGTGAGATCTTATTCAATCGCATGAACCAAATCCTTAAAGATATACCCGCATCTGGATAAGTCTTCTTCAATGGATAATACTCTCCTTCGTCGGTCTGGAAGCTGTCAATGAGGGCAGACTTTAAATCTTAAGTCTAGAGGTCTTCGGACTTTGACGATAGAGTCTACAAGTCTTCAAACTAGACTGATAGAAACATTTTGTCAACTTGAAAACATATAAGGAAGTTTTCTCCAACAGACGTGACACCTTTTGGCTAGCCCTGCCATTAGTGAAGTTTAGGTTAACTCTAGTCCCTGAAAGTTTTTGAGAGGGTCGATAGGAAGTTGCCGTGGAAAGACTTGTAAGTATTAAACTTCCTAGGATTAACAGTTGATAAATGAATAAGTTGTTTCCGGCAAATTTTGTTTTGATTGACTATCCTTGTGTTTGTTGGTTGGCTGGGGGTTTATTTAATTCATTTCCGCATATACTTAATCGAAAGATAAAAGAATGGGTCGGCGACATGTCCTGAGACGTTGCACTTTTAATCAACCGCCGAGGGGTGTGAGCATGCCGGGGTTCAAGGCGTGATACCATCTAATTGGGGGTCCTCTTTTACCTATCCTTTAGAATTTGATTCGCCTTGAGTAGTCCTTCCTCTCGGAATTCTTAGTTCCTGAGCACTCATGTCGTGGCTATAGGGTTTCTAGGAAAAACTTGCAAAGCAAATTCAATCAAAAGATTAGATCCTAATAAATTAACTAAGAAAGCAATCAACAATCACAAGTATAGGGTGTTTTTTTGTAACTAATTATCCCAAATCCTACACACCTTATCACTCCAATATTAATCCCACTTTGATACCAATAATTATGTGTGGATGTCATGCCTCGAGCCATACTCTTGGCTTGGGAATGCGATTTCCTCTTCCTCATAGGATTAATTCATGACATCTTAGGAGGCGTTGTAGCCCCATTGATTTGATCTTTGACTTAAGCACATGCGGAAGCATGCAATCTCCAATCATCCAATTAATCATCAACAATCAAATAATGGATATTTAGAGAGAAACACACAATCATATGCATACTACACAACTTTCTAGCTTTATCTATTCACTTAAAATGATTACCATTTACATGCCCAATCTTAGGGTCATTCCGAAACTGGTCATCCCTTCACACTCAAAAAGATGTCAAGAGGGGGGAGAGGAAGGGGTTAGTCCTAGCTCATTCTACTAGGCAGCTACCAAAAATGGTTCTCATCTTTCGTTGGTGTCGTCACGATGACGGCTTAGGTTTTGGATCATAATCAAGGTTGAACTTGAGGTCGTCTATAGTACCATCAAGATGGGTAGCACCAACCCATCAGCATCCCCAGGTGAGCTGTCAAAATCACGTAGAGGACCATAAAAATCCTCATCAACCCATGTGAACTAGGCCACAAACAAAGGGCAGGCCAAATATCCCGCACCTTCATCCACCCACACCGTCATGGTGTGGCACTAGAAGAGGATGTCAGCTATCCTTGATGTCTATCACCATGGCTTCCATGTGTCCAAGAAGTCCGAAATGCGAGGGTGGAAGACTCATACCTTGAATTCGAGAAAGGTTAAACAACAACAATGAGTTGAAAACTCAATAAATAAAGATCCTAAACCTCATATAGGCGGATGCTTCGCATTAGAGCCTTACAATTTCCGGCCTAAACATGTCAATGGTAAATCAATAGCAAAACCTAAACTTTGCCTTAACCATATATGGGATGTAACTTATCCTCAACCTAAGTTCCTTGAGTCCTAAATGAAGACATATAATCCACACGTATCACAATTAGCACAAATAATAGTCAAAATATTCACACATGATGGATATGAGCAGCCAAAGCCTTCAAGACTCAAACCACAACTTGCAAGACATCCACATGCTTCCCACTTTATGAATAATGACGATCATAGCATGCATGTGCCTTCCGAGTTACTAAAATGACATTTAAATCATGCACATATCTCATGCATTTCATATAAGTCCATGCTAAACATACGCGAGCTATAAAATCACTTTCAAAGTATGTACATAGCACTAAAATACTTCGCAAACATTTAACGCCTCGAGAATCATATGACATCCCATACTACCATGCTATCTCAAGTCTAATTATTAATCACTTACAGTCAAAACCCTACAACTCTTCTAGAAACCTCCGGGACATCGTCTCGCTCTTTCAAACACAACATCCGAAATCTATCTAGCGTACCTCCATTATAACACATCCCATTGACGTTGGGATATCTCGTTGACTTGGAGGCATCCATCTCATTCTTACTAATGAAACATCCCATTGACTTAGGATCATCATCTCAAAATCCATCAGAGACGATATTCCTCTTATGACCATAGGTATCAAACATTCAAGCAATCGGTTTTATCTTTCTTATTAGTCCAAGCATGAATGCCTCAAGAGCGTGCCAAGAGAAGTGTAATTCATGCTCTATAGTATATGCAACATTAAAGTATGTCGAGCATGAAATTAGAATTGTGGCTTGACCTGTGACACTTGAGTACTGGTGTAGGTCAAACCTGGATTGAACGATAAGCCTCAATATCACAGAACCAAGAGAGTGAGCCGGCCTGATACACTTCCACATGTCCAAGAACCAATGTCATTCTAGATTCAGCAGATCGATTTGAACTCAAGCTTCAACCATGAACTATGGACATCTATATGTAAAGATCACACCATATAACACTCATACATCCATTGATAACATTAATGTATGAAGATCAAGTATAAGTAGCCTTAGCAAACAATCCATAACGACAATCATGGCAAGTCTAGCCTAAGCGAATCATTCTCACAACTCACACTAAATCTGAGCAACCTCAACTCTCATATACTTGTCCATTGATCAATCCCGTACCATATAGATCAAGTATGTCATGAGCAAACCATACAAAATTAATCTCAAGCATTCCTCAACCTAGGATAACCTTATGACGTAAGAGGTGATCCTACATTTGAGTCATGTAGCACAACAGCCTAACTAACACTTAGAAAATCTACTTACAAACAATCATGATGGGACAACGGATGTTGGATGGTGGCTTGAGGACAGCAAGCAGACAACTGCAACTCGTGGCGATGGACGACCGATGACGACAGCATAGTGCAACAAGGGGATGGAGTCCAAGCAACCTGTGGGTAGCGGCGACGGCGTGCAACGGAGGCTATGGCATGCAAATAGGCGGTTGACAGGCACGAGCAATGAGGAAAAAGAAGGAAAAATAGAGAAAAATAGAGGGGGGGGAAGGGGGTGGTCAACCAAATGAGAGAGAGAGGGGGAAAGAGGAGAAGAAGAAGAAGAAGAAGAAACTGAAGAGAGAAGCATGTCCATCACATTTAATGCTTAGAGCACATTTGGTAACCTTTCTGTTCAAAAATTGTTCTCGAAAACAAAAATAGAAAAAATTATTTTTGTTCCGAGGAATAATTTTTTAATAGAAGAACACGTTTGGTAAGCTGCACAAAATTTATCTTCCTAGAATAGAAAAAGAACAGAAGCACGTTTGATAAACTTGTATAATTTTTTTGTTTCTTTTAGTTGTTTAATATTTTTATTTTATTTTTCCTTTTTTCTTTTTTTTTTTTTCTTTTTTCTTTTTTCATTTTTTTCATTTTTTTCTTTCTTCCTTTTGGTCGGTCGCGGCTTGGCCATGGTTGGTGACCGGCCGATGAGAGCTGGTTGGGCGAGCTCGAGCTCGCCTAGATCGGCAAGGCCGAGCTCACCTAGCCACCAATGAAGCTCGGCCTCACCGAGCCACCACCAGGTTGGTGTCGCCTAACGATGGCCTGGCAAGGCCGAGCCTTGCTAGCCGGCACGAGGTCGGCCTCGCCTTGGCTGGGCAAGCTCGAGCTTGCCCAAATCCGACGAGGCCGACCTCGCTGGGCCACCGCTGGGCGACGCCGACCTGGCAGTGGCTAGGCAAGGCCGAGCCTCGCCAGGGGTCGGCGACGCTCCGACGAGGTCGTCGGCCATGGTCAAGGCCGTCAACCAGCTAAAGAAAAAAGAGAAAAAAAAAGTGTTTCTCGAAATTGTTCCCGGGAACAAGAAACAAGTTTTTTCTATTTCTTGTTTCTATTCCAAATCTGTTTCCAGAAACAAAAGTGTAAACAAACGCGTTTCTGTTATTTTTTTGTTCCTCGAAACAAACGAACAAAAATTTGTGTTCCGGAAAACATAAACAAATTTAAACAAACAACCCCTTAATGCATTATTGTCCGTTTCTCATCATTACTCCAAGCTTGGAGAGCAAAATCAAAGCTTGGCCATCCATTAACCCATGTGCTTTATCCAAGATCAAAGGCTAGGATGGCTTCTTACAACTTTAGTTATTGGCTAGACTTGAAGGGCATTTTAGCCCATTCCTCTCATCCTATCCAAAAGTAGCGCCCAACCTAACCATGGACTAACGAAGTTTGTCTCATCTTAATTTAAATCTATATACTCCATTGTAGCCAAATGTACAATGTGATCACTGAACTTTTAGTACATATTCAACTCAGTCTCCAAAATATATAAAAATATCAAATATTGCCCTTGAACTTGAATTTTGGAATGACAATATTGAATATCTTAATATAATTAAGAAATTAAGTTGAGTATATATCAAAAGTTCAATTACTACATCGAGGACCACATTGCATAATTTTATTATAAATTCGGAGATCATTTGTGTCATTATCTCTATATATTTAGGTTTTGTCTGGCTACAAGGTCGTGCATGTGGCAATTTTACCTCGACCGATTCGCGATATTCCCTCTAGAGTTTGTCTTGATCAAATAAGCCAAACATCACGCCTTTCATTGAACAATATCCTATGCATCCATACCTAAAAGTTGTCTGATAAAGCTTGTCATCTTCCCGACATTAAAGTGGTTGCGATCTTTCGGTAAGGCTTCCATAAACCATCACATGGAAAAATTACAAGTCCGATATAATGGCAAACTAATCAATGCCATCTTATGTTATTTAAAGTAACATATTTATCATCTATCATGTTTTTGTCATAGTGATGTGTATTTGGCTGCCCGACGCATAATTTATTTTTGTAATAATTTCAAGTTCATGAATACTGACCCACCAATTTATTTGAAATCCTAATCTGGTGCACGAGATGTAGAATTTATTATTTGAAACAAATACACTAGGAATCTCGAGTGAAATATCATAATAAAATCTCTCTAAACCACATATAGCAAAATTCGAAGGAGCTCCGTTCTCTCACTTTTTTTTGTGCAAAAGTTCAATAAAACCCATACATATGCCATAGGAGGAATGAAAAAAATACCCAGGTCCCTTCTGCAAAATTGATTTTTTTTTTTTTTTGTGTTAAGCAACTGTTATTTTAATCTATAAAATGGCCAACAAACAAGAACAATATTCCTCAAGATTTGTTTAGCTAAGGGAAGAGAATATTCTTCAAATTTCGGTATCAATTATTTTCATTTGCAGCTAGTCGGTAGACTTGTACATGATTAAGCTTTCAACGAAGGCCCGGGTACTCCCCTGATCGTTATCTAAATCATTCCAAAAGGACGGAGAGTGAAGGTGCGTGATTTTTCTCACATTGACTTGTGGTCAACTCTTTTGTAGGTTACTTTATTTCAAATGATCATTTAAACTTCTATTTTAAAAGTATCTTATGTAGCTAGGGGTGAGCATCGGTCCAGGGTCAACCCTAGACCGACCCTGGACCGGCCCAACCGTGCCAGTCCTGGTCTGGTTCCCAGGGAGACTGGGTCGGTCATTGGTCCTAGAATTCCTGGACCAGCACTGTGCGGGTCGATTTTCAGTCCTAAGAGTTCCGGGTCAGACCAATCTGGATCAACCCTGAGTATATATATCTTATATATTATTTATAATTTTTTTTATATAGAGATAACCTTAAAATAAATGGCATTAACAATATTAAACAGCTCTTTAGTGATGAGTTCAAGTAATTTTACATTTTTCTTTAATAACTTAGATTTTTAATGTCTTTTATGGCGTAAATAGTCATAATTTACGAATGAGGAAAATGTTTTTGTGAGAAGTCTTCACGGCATTCAAAAAGGTATAAACAACTCCTTATGGCATCTCCCTCTAGTATTAGTTCTCTTCTGTCTTATTTTTCCTCTTAATCTTCAATTTGCCAAAATCGAAAGAAACAATTTCCCCGCTTGCCACTCAACACTCGCCTCACTCGCTTGGGTCACTCGTGTCGCTCGCTGCTCAATGCTCGCTTGGCTCGTTGCTCACCGCTCGACATTTAATGCTCATTCTGTTCAACACTCACCCCACTTGACCTTCATTTCTTGCCTTTCTTAATTAACCTCGCTCATCATCGAACCCATTAGGTTCGTACGGTCCTCGGTTGCCCTTTTAAGAAGTACAAAAAATGAAATAAAAAATTATTGGTTAGTCTTGGGTTAACCTTGAAATCGGACCGAACCCATTGGGTTAGTCTGATCCTCAATTGCTTTTTTAAGGAGTACAAAAAATGAAATAAAAAATTATCGGTTGGTCCCAGGTTGACCCTAAAACTGGACCAAACCCATTGGATCGATTCGGTCCTTGGTCCCAAGCTCAATACTGTGTGGGTTGGTCCCAGGGTTAGGGGGTGAACCGGCCCAACCAAGACCATGCTCACCCTTATATGTAGCTATGAATATCAGCCATTTTTATTGATATGGGATCGTTATCCAGCTACTGTACCCATTTTTTTACAAGAATTCGACTCTTAAATGGCTGTTTGGCAAGATTTTTAAGCAACAACTTCAATCATTAAAAGTGTTATTGTCACTTCTAACTATAATGTTTGTAGGATTGCATCTTCTACATTTAAAGGGTAAATTTATGCTTGAATTTACACTATTACGACCAGAACATGAGCATATTAAGCTTTAATGATTGAGATGTTTTCTCAATTGCTTTTTCCAGTTTTCCTTTCCCATTTTCTTTTCTTCTCTTTTTTCTCTTTATTTTGCGTTCCTCGTTTCTCTATCATGTGCTCATTGTCATGACACCACTCTAATTGATAAAGGGTAAATTTATGCCTTGAATCAACCCTATTAAGACTAGCACATATTAAGCTTTAATGATTGAGATGTGTTCTCATTTACTTTTTCCACTTTTTCTTTTTCTTTTTCTCTTCTTCTCTTTTTTCTCTTTATTTTGTGTTCTTCGTTTCTCTATCATGTGCTCATTGTTGTGACACCGCTCTAATTGATAAAGGGTAAATTTATGCCTTGAATCAACCCTATTAAGACTAGCACATATTAAGCTTTAATGATTGAGATGTGGTCTCATTTTCTTTTTCCACTCTTCCTTTTCTCTTTTCCTCGTTTTCTCAATATTTATGTTCCTCCTTTCTCTTTCCTCATCTTCTTCAATGTGCTTGTCATCATAACGCCACTCTAATTGAATGGAATGTCATCCGACTCTTTATCAGTTACTTCCAATTTCTTATTTCTCTTGTACATATTTCAGTCCAAAAATATAAATGATACCAGATTGCCTATTGCAATTAAGAAAATCATCATTAAGCTAAGTTGATAATTCCGTCCAAGTCGCTTGCAAGGGCTACAATTCCTCCCTATGTGATGGCGGGTCCACGGCATGAAGCGAAGACTTCCAAAAAAATAATTTTTAAACCAAAAAAAGGAAGAATAAAAACAAAGTCTTGGTTGGTCATTCCACCATGGAGTGCTCTAAACTCTCTTAACGTGCATGTGAAGGTCTCAAAAGCTATCCTTTTGAAGAGTCTATAAATAGGACCATGGTTCTTTATCTTCTCCAAAGTTCTTGCACTAGTAAGAAGCACCCAAACACATTCCATTTTTTCTCCAGTTCTCTAGGTCAATTCTCTTTTCCCCCAAGACAAAACACGGGAGTCACCACATTTACCCAAGAATTCACCACCCCCATTGCTCCGCCGAGAATGTTCAAGGCTTTGGTTGTTGATTCTCACAACCCCATTCCCAAGATTGCCCCTCAAGGTATTAAAAGCATTGAGTTCCTCGAAGAAGATGGAGGAGCCGGAAGCATCAAGGTCACCAACTTCCCCGAAGATTAGTATATATATCAAGTGATGCTCAAAGAGTCCCATTTGTTGAACCACTATATGAATGTCTATTTATTTGTCCACCCCTCTATATGACGTTATCTAATTTTTACATGGTATTATAGGTGGTAACTTGAAGTTCTTTTCCTTTACACCGACACTCGATTGAGTTATCCCCCAAAGATTTTTCTCCAGATTCAATCTGATTAAGGTGATCGAAGAAAAGTTTGGGTTATAGTCAGATGATCTCTGTTGCAAGACTGGGCGACCGAAGAAAGGTTCGAGTCTTAGCCAAGCAAAACCTCGGTTAGGCGACTGTAGAATGGTACAAGTCCTAGACAACATTTATTACTCTAACAGGCAACCGTAGAAAAGTACGAGTCCTAGAAAAGCAATTTCTCCATTCAGGTGATTGTAGAATGGTATGGATCTTAGACAACATCTATTTCCCCATTTAGGCAACCATAGAATGGTACGGGTCCTGAAAGGTAAATCCCCGTTCAGGCGATCGTCAAGGCGACTGTAGAATGGTATGGGTTCTAGACAATATCTATTTCCCATTCAGGCGATTGTATAATGGTATAAGTCTTGAACATGTAACACCAACTATCTTGAATCACTCTACCCTCCTTCAAGGTAAGATATTCTAGGTAAGTTCCTTTAACATGTTAGTCTGGATCTGGATGTCTAAATTATTTTCATCAAAACATTTCACTCTGGATGTGAATGTTTCTCGATCTTTCTCGTTATAGCTTAGTCTAGATCTAGGTATATCGAGTTCAAAATTTTGATATCTCAGTTTGGATCTTGATGTCTTAATTATTTTTGTTAAACATTTCACTCTGGATGTGAATGTTTCTCGACCTTTCTCGTTATACCTTAGTTTGGATCTAGGTATATCGAGTTCAAAATCTTGACATCTCAGTCTGGATCTGGATGTCTTAGTTCTTTTTGTTAAACATTTCACTCTGGATGTAAATGTTTATCTACCTTTCTCGTTATATCTTAGTCTGGATCTAGGTATTTCAAGCACAAAATCTTGACATCTCAGTCTAGATCTAGATGTCTCAATTCTTTTCGTTGAACATTTCACTTTGAATGTGAATGTTCTTCTCAGTCTCGATGTCTCAATTTATTACATGTTAGACTCTTCAAGGAACCTGAGTGAAAACTGGGTACTTGTGGAGTAAATGGGGATTTATCATGTACCTCAAGATGCTTTACCACACTGATTGGTAAGTAACTGTAGGTATGTTCTTTCCTTTTGCATCATACATTTGCATTAGCATTTTCATGTATCATATAAATCGCATTTTAAAATGGGATTCATTTTTTGACCAAAAAAATCAAAACAAAAGAAAAAAAGAAAAAAATCAAAATCAATCATTCAATGCATGTGCATGGTCAAAATTTAGGTTTCAATTAGTCTTTCAAGGTAACCTCTACGAGCTCACCTTCAAAAAAGGGCAGCTATTGGCACCTAAATTTGAACTTAAGTCGTGAATTGGTATGGGCTTGGAAGGACCCGAGTTAAGTCTAGGTTTAACAATCCATTAGCCTAATTTTATGTGGTGCACCCGAATTTTAGGTCGCGATAGCGCACTTTTAATGCTTTAGTTATGTACATATGAACCTTCTTCACGACAAAGAGACAAGATCATATAATGTCATTTTCATTTGAAAAAAGCATCATCGGATAGTGTTAATAATCATGTCTTTCTCTTATCCTCAATGTTTTCATGCGGGATAGGATTCAAGTAATGAGAAAAAACATAAGCAAGTTGCACAATGGTTATCTGCAGTAGATAATGCTCGGCATATTTGTTAGTTTTTTGCAAATGTGATCCACATCACTCAAATCATCCTATGACATCTCAGATTTTCAGTCCTGTTTTTTATTAAATAAATCGGGCTTTTCATCGACATGCTTATAGGGCTGTTCTTAGAGCTGATCACTCTCGAGATAACTAGATTATTTAGGGAAGCCATTAAGGAATTTTAATGCAATAGACTTGAGATTCGATCAGGAATTGGTTCTCAACCATGCTCATCTTTAGAGACAATTATGGTACAATTAAAAATCGATTTAAGATCATAGATAGGTTGATTCAACAGAGATGAGTAGCTAATCGTGGGTGACACCACTAAATTGAAAAATTCTCATCAATCGACACTAGACTGATTTTTCTATCGCTTTGGTATCCTATGTCTGTATTTGAATCATCGATATTTTTACGATAATCAAGAGTCACCAATGTGTTGAGTGGATTCATTGTGACTCGAAGAAAATCGACCATAGGTCATTTGCGTGAAAAATTTATGAAACCTACTCGGTAGCCTAGGTCACGCTAAAAATGCGCCTGAGTGAAATCAACTGTGAAATTGAGTTCGATTTCAGAAATTGAAGATTTTCTCATGTCACAATAAATTCTAGGAATGTTGAATCAGTCTCAGAAGATTTTTCTACAATCCGAGACTTTTTAGGAAAAAGTCGGCATATGACTGTTTTTGTTCAGAAAGAGACCGGGATCGTTTTTTTTTATCGCAAAATTGGGAATCAAGTGGGTTGTATTAGTGAGGAAAAATATCGAATTGGTCGAGGACTCGATAACATAATTTATTGAGACCATATGGGATTGAATTGAAGAGGAAATCAAGTCCAATTGAGAGAGATATGTAACAAATTCGTAACTCCCCCATCCATCGCCACTTTGGACCATTTTAAGCTTCTAGATGAGAGCCTTATTGGCTGAAGGAGGGCCAAGGGACAACACTTGGCCTAGGATGAGTCAAGGGGACAAAGCATTGAAAGAAATTGGCTTGTGGTCCCCCCCCCATCTCTTCCCTCTCTCCTCTAGCTATCGTCCAAGCCTCCCTCTCTTTCCCTCATTGCTATGCGAAGATCGAAGAGCCAGAGAAGCTGCTGTCCACGCTGCACGCCGCCAGAGCTCGCTGAAGCTCGCTCGTCGCCGTCGCACCTCGTCGCTCACAGCCACCGCTCGCCCGCGTGCCTCCCCTTCGTTTTTGTCGTGTCCAACCGTCGTTCACCCCTGTCTGCGCGACCAAGATCGCCGTTCAATTGTGCCAGCCATCATGAGTGGTCGTCGAACCACTATAGACCGCCATTCAACCCCACCGGAGTCCCGCCTAGCTTCTACCAGTCTTGCTTTGCCTAACCAAGCTTGTTTCCTCTCTATTTCAGTAGCAAACAGAGGCTGTGTTTGTGGGTTTCCAGCATTGTTCCGGGCTAGTTTTGAGGTGGTTTCGAGCCTCGAAACCTAAGCTTGCTTTGGAGAGAAGTGACCCCCGCGACATTCCCGTCAGTTTGATCCAACCTGCTCATTAAACAAGTGAGTTTAACTCACTAATCCTCGCTTAGTATGCTAATGATGCTTAGGGGTTGATTAGATTTAACTAAGTGTGATTAGGTGGATATATTAGATTAGAATGATTAAATTAGTGCCTTATCAATGCATGTTAGGCAAATGATTAGTGCTATTAGCTAGTTAATAGTTTATAGTATTTATTGAATGAGTCTCGGGAATTTTCCAGGCTCGTCTCAGCTTCTAATTAGGCATTATGGCCCTAAATTAGATTTATTGCAATTCTTTAATAATTTTTATAATTATTTAATTATTTTTTGGAAATTAGGCTGGGATAGTCAATGACCGAAATTTTATATTGGTTATTGTGGTTTAGTTTGTTCATTTATTTGAACTTTAATTTGTGCTTAATTGATTTAATTGTGATTTTAAATTGATTTAATTCCAGTAATTGATTGGAAAATAATCGAGCGTTGGTTTACAACACCAAAAATATTTTGGTGGACCATATAAAATGGTGGGATTTATGGAAAGGAAATTATTATATTTTGGCTAAGGCCAATCATGTACTCACACACAGCTATTTTATTGAGAATGATAAAAATGTTGAATGAATTTGGATGGTATACTATATCAGCCTACAGACAATATGTCAGCTTAGATTGTGATCAGTATACCGATATATTATATCAACCTAGGGGTTCTGATATGTCAGCTTAGTTTGCGAGCAGTATACCCTATCAGCTTAGAGAGAGCACTATCACTGTACTCTATCAACCCAAGGGTTCAATATGCCAGCTTAGATTGAGAGCAGTACACTATTTATCAGCTTAGCGCGAGCTATACTATCTATTTTCAACTTAGAGTGAGCGGGTCCTGATTTGAGAGGACATTATAGATAGTGTTAAATTTGCTGACCGAAGGGAGGTCATAATGACATATAATCGATTAGATCGATTGATCAATGATTTGATATGATGTTATGAATTGATTGATTGATGTAATATAAAGCATCTGTAAAACATCTTGATTTACAGGATGGAACTAAGGTCAAGATAAGTCCTCTGACTCATATTGTGCTTAAGTAGCCCTAAGGTGTATTGGCTTCCTAATCGAGTCTTAGGAAGATAGAACTTGCTAAGATGTAGTCTCACCCCATTGAGGGACAACATTTCAGGTCCCTAGATTGCAGCACCTCCACCCAAAAGGTCTAGAGTACGTTTTGATAAAATCCACAGTCTGGGTTGATATGGGTAGTGACGGCCTGGTGCCCCATGAGTATAGATCGTGGTATCGTGACTACCATGATAGGTGTAGAGCAGGTCCCGTACCAGAAGATGATGTGCCTATGTTTGTCTTAGAGGCAGCGTTTGGAGAATGGACTGTAGATTCTAAGGATGGGTCGGTAGTGGATGCCAAGGACCCTAAGCTTAAGAGTGACCATGACTCTCTAGTATACTCAGCCGGAGGCACTAACTGGAGTGAAGATGAAGGGGAAATAGTCAAGCAATAGGAGGGACTAGAGGAGGATCAGGAGTGGGAAGAAGCAGAGGAGGAACTTGCATAGGAGGAACCTGAAGAAGAAAAGTCTGAGGAATAGCCTGAAGAGGATGACTCAGAGTACGACCCGGATGAGGACTGAGACCTCACCCTATTTTACAAACCATATGTGTGAACTGATATATGTTAGATCAGACATTGTGAATAGTATTGTAATATATACTGTTAGATCAGACATTGTGAATAGTATTGTAATATATACTATGAGGTTTGCTTTATATAAAAGTGTGGTTGTGGTTTTCAGTTGTGAAAAATATAGCCCTATTTTTCTATCACATTGTTTTATTGTTTGGGAATTATTTAACTGCTTCTGCATGCATATTAAAAATAAAGGGTTGGCAATACGTTGTGGGATGTCGCTATTTTATCGACCAGGTGAGGATGGGCGTATGCCCGGGGATCGGGGCGTGACACATCCAGCTCAAGATTTATCCATTGGTGTAGTTAGGGATGGACCCATCACAAGTCCCAAATATTGGGAGCACATAATAAGCTTCACTTAGGAGATTACCAAGAGAAAGCCAAGTCTAAACTTGTCAACATATTCAGTCAAACTCACCTTCATTAAAAAACTTAAGACAATGAGTTATGTGTCAATTAGGATGACATATTAACTATTTTACACCACATCAATTATCCAATGTAGGACTTTTCTAATAAGGTTCAAATATGTATCTCAACAATTTCCTCATTATTTCGTGCGACATGAGCAATGATCAAATCATTCATCTTCTGCATAACAAATGAAATCAAACCATATAGCAAATTCAAAGGAGATTCAACCTCTGACTTCTTTTTCCCAAAAGTTCCACTAAAGCACCTAACATATGCCATAGGAGGAATAAATATCTATCATATCTCAAATTTGCAAATTTAATTTCTAAAACTACTCAAATCCCTCATTTAAAACTGATTTTATAGGTGAAGCAACTGTCACTCATAAGATTTTATCTATAAACTGGCCAACAAAAGGAGACAATCTGAAACAAGTACTATATTCCCTGAGATTTGTTTAACTGAGGGAAGACCATATTCTTCAATTTCGGTATCAATTCATTGAGATATTAAAGCTGGATCAATTTTCATTTGCAGCTTGTCGGTAGGCTATTACAAGATCTAAGAATAAAATAAGTCGAATCAATTAATTAATTTTTAACGAAGGTCCGGGTACAATCCTGATTGTTATCTAAATCTTGCTGCATGTGGGTACTGGTCGCTAAAAGGACAATGATAGAGAAGATGCTTGATTTCTCTTACATTGACTTGTGTTCGACCTTTCTATAGGCTAATTAATTTCAAATGAAAAGTGGAGCGGTTTTTTGGTCGGAGAGATGAACATCGACCATTGGTTCATTATGCAATTACCTTCTCCAATTTATTAACAAGACCTCCACTATTAAATGGATGTTTAGTACAATTTTGAAAGGGGTGGTGCAGCTTTAATTATCATTTTTGTAAGATTACGAAGTTCCAAATTTAAACGGTACGCTCATGTGTTAAATCAATCCTAACACATATGCATATAAAATTTTAATGACCAAGATGTGTTCTCCTTTGCAATTTCATTTTCCCTTTTATTTTTCTTCTCTTTTTACCGTTTTGTTGTATACTTCCTCATTCCTCGTCCTCTATTGTATACTGGTCATATAACTACTCTAATTGACTATCAACGCCATAATTCGCACCCATCTCTCTCTCTCTCTCTCTCTCTCCCCCCCCCCCCTCCCTCTCTCAAATCTCAGATCGGTAGTGGCCTAAGACCGACAAATCATCCATTGGTACTCTTACAGTATGCAAGGAAGTTCATCCGACTTTTAACGAGTGACTTCATTTCCAATTCCTTACTTCTCTTTTTCCAATTTTACATGGAGCAGTTTCTTAATTCGTCCAAATAAATATATCTCGTACCAAAAATGAAAGTAATACCATCGTGCCTATCGGAATCCAAGAACTGCATCATTAACGTATTAGTTGGAGTGGACAATTTGGTCCAGATCGCTGGCAAGGGCTGTTTCTCTCCCACTGGGACTGTCCGGAAAATGCGCGTCCATGGTACGAAGGGGACGCTTTCAAAACATTGATTTAAAACCATAAAAAGACGATGTTGAAACTTGCGGAAAGTGATACAAATATAATTCACAAAAATATGAATTTAACTATTACAATATTTCTTTACACCACATACAACACTCTTACAATTCTACACAACTCTCACACTCACATGCATACATAGCACACTCTACTCAACACACTCTCAAGACCCCTACACACACCCACACACCTCATGCACGCGCTCCACACCCTTCACACACAAGACTCTCTACCACTCTACTTCTCACGCTCAATGGACAAGAGCCCTATTTATAGGACATAAGGGACATAAGGTCGGTCAATGAACTGCTTTCTAGGGGAAAATATTTAGTGGTTCGTAAGTGCCACGTCACCCTGTCTACATGGCATATACTTATCTAAGTGGATCCACTAATAAAACGACACGTGTCATCTGAAGTTAGAATATAAAAAATTACTTTCTCTCCTCTAGGGCTAGTTGCAGGCGGCGGTAGGCTGAGCGGCCATAAATGTCTCCTCTATCTCTCTCATTCTCTCTGCTCCTCTCTCTCTCTCTCTCTCTCTGTTGCATAGGTCTATTCATGTCTGAATGTGGAGCTCTTCATCTTCCTTTGCGGTCCTCACTCACCTCAAGTCCTCACGCCCTTGCCCTCTTGCTCTTGCGCTCCTTCTTCCACTTCGACCTTGTTCGTCGCCATTGTCGCTCTTCGGGCTTTGACGATAGAAACCACGAGTGGCTTGGTTTCGATTTTGGGTTAGGCACGTTGTCACCAAAGCGGAAGAAATTTGCAGCTAATGGATCACGAGCCCTCTTGGCCTTCACATGCCGCTCGCTTCGTTTGTCACCATCGTCGCCTTTCTAGTTCCAGCGATATAATATGTGAGTGGATCGGTTTCATTTTTGGGCTTGGCCACGTTGGCACCAAAGCGGAAGAAGTTTTCAAGTGTTGGGTCCCGAGCCCTCTCTGCCTTCACACGCCGCTCGCTTCGTTTGTTGGGGTCGTTGCTTTTCTGGCTTGGGCAATAGAAACCGCAAGTGGGTCATTCTTGATTTCGGGCTTGGGCACGACGCAAACAATTTTGAAGTTAAAGCAAAGAAGCTTGCGACTGCTGGGTCTCGAGCCTCTCTACCTTCACAGGTCGCTCGCGTGTCATCACTAGACAGATTAACGTATCCCCTTGCCATCTCTACCGGATTCTCTCCCACAAAAGGTAAGAATCGCCATGCTACTCCTGTTCACTTAAGGATGAAACCCGTGAAGTGTCGTGTCCAAAATATGTGATGTTTGTGATGTTTATGTGTAGTTAGCGTGATTTATTGTCTAAATTTTGAGCTTAAACAATCTAGTTGAGTCGCTCCACTTTGGACTGGTCCCACTTCTAGAAAAAAATCACATTTAGTGACTTTCATAGAGATTGACTAAGTCCACGATTCTAGATATAATAATAGACTTCAAACGAAGCATACCTGTCATTGACCGCCGTAGTACGGAAAGATCTATATCTCAAGGTGGAAGCAACACCATACTTTTCTAGAAAACGTTGTTTTCTTCTCTGGTTTTCTTTTATTATTATTTTTTTTTTGGGCTTTTGCCCCTGTGATGCCAATCCTAACCTAACTATGATGGTAGAGATAAAATAGGCTCAACTCATTCTTTACAAATCTAATAATCTTGTATCAGTTACCTTCAAAGGTTTTTTATTTTATTTCTATCACCGCTAGTTGACAAATTTGACAGACATGGAGTCTGAAGTGGAAAAGTTATTCACTAACTCGTTACCAACCTATAAGGTTGCGTTTGGCAGTCGAGATAAAATTCGAGATAAGATATGATTTATCCTATCCAACGTTTGGTGCTCGCTCATGATAGGATAAATTTGGATATAATGGGGATATAGACGAATAAAATGTGGATAGGATTTTAATATCCATAATAGGAAAGTTACTTTTCTCGAATAAAAATTTTATTAAATCAATAAAATTGAAATTATATTTCAATATAAATAATTTTTGAATTCTAATTTAAGAAATAAAAATAAAAATAAAAAAATTATTTTTAATTAATCTAATTTTAATTTATATATTCAACTTTAATTCTATCTTATAATAAACATTCAATCTACATATTAAATATATATATTTATTATATATTTTAGGTATTTTTGTATTTTAGGTATGTTAGTACAGTTTACTATTTAATAAAATTTTATTAAAGAATGATGAAAGGGGAAAAATAAATAATAAATAAAATAATATAAAAAAGAGGAAAAATAAAATAAAAATAAATTAAAGAATAGTGTTACGAGAGATTTTCATCATTTTCGTTTATGAACATTTAGTTCATTTATAATGTTCATTTATAATGATATGCAATTTATGTGTATATATATACGATATGATGTAAATATATCCGACTTTAATACTGCGATTCACCAAACAATTGACATAATATAAGAAAATCCAAGGATTTTATATCCTATCCTATCAAGTCCTATCTCGATTAGAAATCCGGACAACCAAACGTAGCCTAACTTAATATTTTCTCGCCTTCTACACTCCTATTATTATTTTATTACAAGTTGCTAATTATTTGTCAACAATTGCAGTTGAGGAATTTTCTAGAGAGAAAAATCCGGAGGAGTAAAGAGTGAGAGGGATCTTCTTAAGAGAAAAAATCCGGAGGAGTAAAGAGTGAGAGGAATCTTCTAAAGAGAAAAATTCGGAGGAATAAAGAGAGAGGATCTAGAGAACTCCAGGAGAATTGCAACTGAGGAATTTTCTAGAGAGAAAAATCCGGAGGAGTAAAGAGTGAGAGGGATCTAGAACACTCCAGGAAGAGAGAGGCGGTACTTTTTCTGACAGAGGAGAAAAACGGTGTCTTGGCCGGTCAGTCTACGATGGAGTGCTTAAAACTCTAAAACGTGAACGTGATGACCTAAAAAGTTGAGCCTCCTATCAAGAGTCTATTAAAGCGCCCCGGTTCTTTCACTAGTAAGAAGCGCTCGCACTATTCCTTTGTATTCTCTCCAAATCTCTTGTTCAGTTCTCTTTCCTCTCCTAAGAGAAAAGCATGGATGTCACCACATACACCGAAAAATTCGAAACCACAAAAGTTACCCGAGTTGTTAGAAAATACACACAAGAGGTCACAACCTCCACGCCCAAAACTATATGCACCCAAGAATTCACTACCCCCATTGCTCCACCAAGAATGTTCAAGGCTTCGATTGTTGATATTCACAAACTAATTCCCAAGATTGCCCCTCCAGGTATTAAGAGCATCGAGTTAATCGGAGATGGAGGAGTCGGAAGCATCAAGGTCACCAACTTTGCTGAAGGTTAGTTTATAATGATGCTCGACGAGTCCCATATGTTTCACAATTATATGAATGTCTCTTTATTTATTCACCTACTATACAAGGTTATCTAATTTTTATGAGGTATTATAGGTGGCCACTTGAAGTTCGTGAAGCACAAGATTGATGCTCTCGATACCAAGAACCTAGTCTGCAAGTATACTCTGATCG
Source organism: Eucalyptus cladocalyx (assembly GCA_017140615.1). Taxonomy (NCBI): domain Eukaryota; kingdom Viridiplantae; phylum Streptophyta; class Magnoliopsida; order Myrtales; family Myrtaceae; genus Eucalyptus; species Eucalyptus cladocalyx. The sequence goes on along the minus strand of CM029523.1, from coordinate 53,268,738 downwards.
AAGGTGATTTGATCTTTGACAAGATCGAATCTGTTGTCCATGAGGTTCAATTCTTGCCTTCAGGCGATGGTGGATGTGCCTGTAAGATTACTAGTGAGTACCACACTAAGGGTGATGTGGAGCTCAAGGAAGAAGATATCAAAGAGGGCAAAGAAAAGGACGTGGGACTCTACAAAGCTGTTGAGGAGTACTTGTTGGCAAACCCTGACAACAATGCTCCAAACGCAACTTCTTCCCATGCCATTTCTATCACGCATCATGATGATTAATTTTCCTTTTTATGTCACTATAAGGGATATGCAAGTGTTTGTACTATAATTGTGAGTGTGATTGAATAAGTCTCCATAGAAATGGTTGATGTCGTGACATCCTGGATTTTCAATCCTATTTTCAATTGAATAAATCGGATATTTTATCGACGTGCTTATAGTGCTATTATCAGAGCTGATCACTCTTGAGACAACTAGACTATATGGGGAAGCCAATAAGAGATTTTAATACAATAAACTTGAGGATTTCACTAGGAATTGGCTACTCAACCGTGCTCATCTATCGAGACCATTATGACACAGTAAGATTGATTAAAAATCAGAGATAGGTCAGTTCGACTGAGATATGTGGTTAAGCGTGGGTGATTCTACTAAATTGTAAAATTCTCGTCGATCGGCACTAAACTGATTTTTCTATCGTTTTGGTATCCTATGTCCGTAATTGAAATCTCGAGATTTTCATGATAACCGATACTCGCCAATGTGTCGAAGAGGTTCATTGTGGCTCGAAGAAAATTGACCACAAGTCATTTGTACTAAAAATTTCTGAAAGCACCCGGTAGGTTAGGTCATGCTAAAATCGCGTCTAATCGAAATTAATCGCAAATTCGAATCCGATTTCAGAAATTGAAAGTTTTGTCATGTCACGAGTCATTTTAGGAACGTCGACTCATCTTTCGAGAAATTTTCTGTGAGTTCGAGATTTTTGCAGAAAATCATTTCGAACAATTCGGAAAATGAACAGAAATTCGGATTGGCCAAATGGAAGGGATTTTTGGCATTTGGTGTGAGTGAATTGGTGAATAGAAGTTGTTTGGGCCTTTTCTACATTCAAATTGGACCTCAACCGAATAAGTTTGTTAGAAAATCAAATTCTGAGAAAAATGAATTAACATTCGGAATTGAAGGAAATAGCCATTTTTGTTGCCCGAGAATTGTTGTTTGAGGAAATTTGACGCAAGAAAACAAGTTAGGATCAAGAAATTTGGATTATAAGATTTTCCCTTTTATTTTTTTTCTATTTCTTTTTCCCCCCATCCCCTTCGGCCGCCAACGTTTCCTCCCTCTCTCTCTCTCTCTCGCACGCAGAACACCCCCCCCCCCCCCCACCGACGTCTCCTTCTCCCTGCCATGTCTCATTTTCCTTCTCCACACCTTCTTTGACTTTTCCCTAATGATTCTTATCTCTTTTCTTTTGTTTTGCTTTTGGCCGAGACTTCATTTCCCTCAATCTCTCACTGTTCTCCCTCTTGCATTTGTTCATCCCATTAGCCGACATACTCACCCCTCGGCAACTCCATTTTTTCTCCTCTTCGTGCGTCGGAACACCGCCCGCGGCCCGCTCGATCTTCGTCCAACGCACATCATCTTCAACAGCCCGCTAGAGGCCGCACGTCCAACCCTTCCCTCCGTAGAATCAACCGCTCAAAACAGCCCCAACAACCAGGGAAATCCAGCAGCCCGTGAGGCTTTGCAGACCAAGATTTGAGCCCGATTTATGCCCCGTTGGTGTCACCGATTTGGAACTTTTCGTTCCCCGTAGCATCCTCGTCAATTTGAATCCGAACGGATCATGAATCAGGTGAGTTTAACTCACTAAATCTCACTTAGAAGGTTAATAACACTTAGTAGATAATTATTTTAGGTTAAGCATGTTTAGGTGGTTAATTAGATGTAATTAGTGAAATTAAATTAGTTATCGATACATGTTAGGTGGTTAGTCAATGTAGTTAATGAGTAAATAGACTCGAGTATTTATTAAACGAATCTCAAAATTTTTCTGAGTTCGTTTCAGCATCCAATTCAGCTATAACGGGCCTAAGTTGGATTTATTGCAATTATTGACATTTATTTAATATTTTTTGTAATTATTTAATTATTTATTTATTTTCCAGAAATAAGACCGGGATGGTCGGTGACCAGAAAATTTCGCTGATTTCAGCCGGTGCGATCGGTTTATTTAATTGAGCTTTATATTGTGCTGATTTCAATTTAATTGTGAATCTAGGAATTATCTTTAAATTAATTAATTTTAATAATTAATTAAAGTTTTACCGAGTGTGGGTTTACAGTGCCAAAATCATATTTCTAGACTGTTGAAGCTAGTGGAAAGTTTAATTTTGAAATTAATATATTTTGGCTAAGGCCGACCGTTTACCCACGGCTATTTATGATGAGTTGGTTATATGTTTGAAGTGGTATACTATTTTGGCCAGGGGGCCCTAATCTATCAGCTTTGAGCAAGCACATTATATCAACTTTGGGCGAGCATATATAGTATATTAAATTGGCATGGGGGCCCTTAATTATCAGCTTTTGGTGAGCATATATACAGTGTACCGGCTATGGGAAGGTCGTGATGACATGTAATCGATTAAGTCGATTGATTGATGATTCGATTTGTGGTGATTGATTGGATGTTTATTTGAATTATGCTGACTTGCAAGAAGGAGACTGAGGCCAAGGTAAGTCCTCTGACTCGTGTTGTGCTTAGGTAGTCTTTAGGGCATATTAGCTTCTTAATCGAGTCTTAGGGGGTAGAACTCGCTGAGACATTGTCTTAATGGCTATTGTATAACCATTTTCAGGACCGTAGATGGTGTTGGTAAAGGACCAAGAGCCTAGAGTCAGGAGGTGAAGCCCGAATAATCGGTGACTATGTCCGACTAGTTAGTTGTAGGACAACTCTCTTTTGTAAAGAGCCGATTCCTTTTGAAAACCTTTGTGTATAGACCTGTGTGTTTATAAAAAGGTATTTTGTGAAAGATTGGTCCCGCTTTCATATCCCATTGTTTTTATTGTTTAGGGATTATTTATATGCTCATGCATAATAAAATGAATGGGTCGGCGATACGTCCTGAGACGTCGCTAAAAATTGACCAAGTAAGGGATGGGTGTGTGCCCGAGGATCAGGGCGTGACATCTCTTTTTTTGTGGTATTAGAGCAATGGGTAGGATTGGAGTGATAAGGAGTGATGGTTCATGGGATAGTGGTAGGAGGACCTTTAAATTCATGACTGGCGCATGTCAGTGGTAGTTGATTGGTAAATTTGTTTGCCGTGTGTGAATCACTCATCTTCTAATCCAGTGTGGATTTGGAAGACAGGTATCAGTAGAGACTGAATCATGAGCAAGCCGGAGCAGAGAACTCTGAGTAAGAGAACTATTAGGCCTACAGCTCGGGTTAGGAAGCCGACTAGGGTCGGTACCCAAGGAGGCCGAGGTAGGGCATATGCACAAGCTAATGCCAGTGGCATAGCACCACCTCCTGTTGGTGCTAGAGTAGCAACATCGAGTGAGCAAGAATCTGTCAAGATCAATCAAGCGTTGGATGCCATGAGAGAGTTAATGGAGTAACAGGCCCGAGATCAAACTGCCGCTTTTACTGCCGCCGTGGCAGCTACTACTCAAGCCGCCGCTATTGCTGCCATTACTGCTGCAACTACTATCACACCTGTTGCTACACATGCCGCCGCACCTACCGATGTTCTAACTAGGGACATAGACTTAGGCAAAGGGAGACCGATCCACAAGTTTGCGAAGCATAATGTGCACAGAGACTGAGAAAGTGACCCTAACAGTGTATCAATTGTAGGGTAATGCAAACACTTGGTGGAAAGCCACTAGAGAGACAGTGTTTTCAGAAGGAGTGGTTCCACTGTGGGACACATTCCTCCGGGCGTTCAATGAACAATATTGCTCGAGGAATGCTAGGGAGCAGAAAATAGAAGAATTTATGCGTCTCTGTCAAGGGACAATGACTATTGACCAGTACGGGGTCAAGTTTGCGCATCTATTTCCCAATATGCTTCGAGGCAAATTGAAGACCCTGAGGAGAAGGCTCGAAGGTTCAAGAATGGTCTTCGACAAGAGTTAAACCAGTCATTGGTACCGTTCGATTTGGTAGATTATCAAGAGATCTATCGTCAAGCATAGCTGCTCGAAAGAAGCCTAGGTAAGCAAGTTCCCTCGTTTGGATCGAGGTTTGCTTCACATCGAGAAGGAATTTGCCAAGGAAAGAGGCTCGTGCCTAGAGGTAGATTCCATGTTTCACCCAACAAGAAGGGAGGAAATGGAAAATTAGGGCCGAGCCAAAATGGTATATGTTGTATGTATGGGAGGCGACATGGTTCAACCTTGTGTCCTTAAAGGCCAGGCATTTGTTTTGGATGTGGCCAACCGGGTCACATGATCAGAGATTATCCTAATCAACCAAGAGGACAATTGCAGTTGCCACCGCCGCCGAAGGTGAGTCAGATTAAAGGGTAAGCGCCTCAGAATGCGCTGCAAGGAGGACAACTCAGGCCACCAATTCAAGGCACGATGTATGCCATCACATAAGGTCAGCCAAAGACTACACCTAATGTGATCGCAGGTATGGTTTTGTTGAACGACCAACCTGCTTACACTTTATTTGACTCAGGAGCAGCCCATTCTTTTATCCTACGAGAAAATGATGTGATCATATAATGTCATTTTCCAAAAATTTGAGATCTTTTTGAAGAAGTGGTGGGAGATCATCTAATAAATAATTCACAAGATATACTTCATAATTATCTCTCTCCATTATCCTTAATGCTCTTGAGCTTGACAGGATTCAAAGTACTAATAAATAACATAAACAATGTGACAGCATGAATTTTTAGAATTTGATTTTGAATAAATAAATCAGGCCTTTTGTCGACGCGCCGATAGTGCTATTCTCTAAGCTAATCACTAACAAGAAAACTGGACTATCTGGGGAAGCAATTAAGGAATCTAAATGCAATGGACTTGAGAATTCGACTAGGAATCGATTGTTCGAACGTGTTGATATGCAAAGGTCATTACGGCACCATCAAAAATCGATTAGAGAAAGGAGATAGGTCGACTTGATTGAGATATGTAATCAGAGTGTGGGTGATTCCATCTGATTGCAAAATACTCGTCGATCGGCATTAGACCGATTTTTCTATTGTTTTGGTACTCGGTGTCCATGTTTGAAACCTCAAGATTTTCACGATAATCAAGAGTCGACAATGTGTCGAAGATGTACAGTATGACTCGAGATAAATCAATCATGGGTCAATTGCACCAAAAATTCTTAAAAGTTATCCGATAGACTAGGTCATGCTAAAAACGCGCTGGAGTGAAATTAACCGTGAATTTAAATCCGATTTCAAAAATTGAAGGTTCTATCATATCACAATAAATTCTAGGAACGACTCATTTTCATAAGATTTTTTTGCAACCCGAGACTTTTTGGGAAAAAGTCGTCATAGGGCCGTTTTTGTCCATAAAAAGCCAAGAATCGTTTTTTATCGCAAAATTAGAAAGCAAGTGGGATCCATTGGCGAGGAAAAATGCCAATTTGATCTTTGAGGTGTCGGTGGAATTTATTGAGGCTGGTCTATATTGATTTAAGAAAGAAATGAAGTCCAATTGAAGGGAATTTAAGTGAAATTCATATGTCCCCCTTTGCCCACACTTATGGACTAATTCAAAGAGCTTCTAGAAGGGATTTGGTGTTGGAATATTACTGTGCAAGCTAGCTGAGCTTGGTGGGCCATGTGAGGGAACAAAGGGATAAGAGAGAGAGAGAGAAGTGGTCCCCTAAAGGAGCAACCGGTCCCCCCCTTCCTTGTTGCTTCCGTCGGCCTCCTTCCCTTTCCATTTGTCTACTGCTTGATGTCCAGCAGGTCAGAAAAGCTGCCGAAGCAACCAGTAGCCCAACCAAACTGCCATTCATCGTCCCGACCCGCTCGCAACACCCTCCACCCGTCGCACATGTCCTTGCCTTGCCGCTTGCGCCTTCACCGTCTCGTGCTGCTGTCCCATTTCCACTGTGAGCCAAGAGGTTTCCCGAGCCCAGCTAGAGCCTGTGCTCCACAATTCTGCCATGCCAAGAATAAAAGTTGAAGAAGTGGGTTTTAGTAGCTCTGTTAGGCCCGTTTTGAGGTGATTTCAAATCTCGAAAGCTAGGCCCGCTTTGGAGTGAATCATCCCATGTTGCATTCCTGACATTTTGAACCAGACAAATCGCGAATCAAGTGAGTTTAACTCACTAATCCTTGCTTAGTAGGTTAATTGTGCTTAGGGATTGATTAGTTTAGGTTAAACATAGATTAGATGGTTAGATTAAATTAGATTAGTGAATTTAATTATTTTCCAATACATGTTAGGTAGATAGATAGTGTCATTAGCGAGTAAATAGACTCTAGTATTTATTTAACAAGTCTCGAAAATTTTCCTGGCCCATTTTGGCATATAATTAGGCATTATAGGCCTAAGTATGCATTTATTGCATTTATTTAATATTTTCCGTAATTATTTGTTTATTTATTTATTTTCTGAAAATTAAATCGAGATGGTCGGTGACCAAAAAATTATGTTGATTGCAGCGATGTGATCAGTTTATTTAATTGAGTACCTGATTGTGTAAATTAATTGTAATTAGTGTTTGTGGGTTTTAATTTTCAAAAAATGAATAATTGTGGTAATTAAGTGGAAAATTACCAAGCGTCGGTCTACAATGCCAAAAATCTATTTTGGGACTGCTGAAAATAGTGAGAGGTTCAAAAGTGAAAACCTTATATTTTGACTAAGGCCGGCCGTGTACCCACACACGTATATTTTTATCAAGTATGGTAAAATTGATTGTATCTTCGAAACAATATACTATAATGGCTCGATGATTCATATGTCATCTTGGAGAATAGACGTTATACTACTATAGCTCGATGACTCTCGTGTCATTTTGAAAGAATTACATGTATACCGGCTTAATGACTCTATGTGTCATCTTGGAGATAGGACGGTATGACTTAACAGCTCGATGACTATATGTCATCTTGAGAAGGAATTGCTTGTATACCGGCTCAGTAACTCTATATGTCATCTTGGAGAAAGGACGGTATGACCCAACGGTGTGTTATAACGGCTCGATAACTCTATATGTCATCTTGGAGATAGAACGTTATGTATAGGTGAACGTTATGCATAGGTATGTTATAACGGCTCGATGACTTTATATGTCGTCTCGAAGATAGAATGTTATGCATACCCACTTGATGGCTCTATATGTCATTTGGAGATAGGATAGTACTATCTATATTTCACTTGATTGAGGAATCCTGGATTTTGATCGGATTCATAGATAGTATTGAATGGGCCAACCAAGAGATGGTCATGATGACATGTAATCGACTAGGTCGATTGATTGATAATTCGATCTGATTTGATTGAGTGATATAATTGTCAGTATTTTGTCACATCCCGACCCTCCGAATACGTGTCCATCCCTGCTGGTCAATATAATAGCGATATCTCAGGACATATCATTGACCCATTCGATTTTAATATGCATACGGAAGCATATAAATAATTCTCAGACAATAAAACAATGGGATAGGAAAGCAGGGCCAACTTTTTCAACCCAAAACAAACCTTTTATAAACACACAGGTTTATTTACAACATCAAGTCGCTTACAAAAATATCGGCTTAATCAAAAAGGGACTGTCTTATGACTAGTGAGTTAGATAGGTTTGCCAATTATGTTTCCTTCACTTCCCCAAACTCTGGGACTTCAAGTTCTCCACGACCACCATCTAGGGACCTGCAAATGTTATCTCACAATGGGGTGAGATGACATCTCAGCAAGTTCTATTCCCTAAGACCTGATTAAGAAAAAAATATGCCCTAGGGGCTGCCTAAGCACAACCACGAGTCAGAGGGCTTATCTTGACCTTAGTTCTTTTCTGCAAGTCAGTTCAATTAATAAATATTGATAGGTACATCATCCACTCAATTCAATTAGATCGAATCATCGATCAATTGACTTAGTCGATTACATGTCATCAAGACCATCACACGGTCATTTCAATTATTCAATCTCAAATTCTCACACACAACTCAATGAGCATAGCCTATCAAATTATTGGCTATAAATCCTGGTTCAATGGACACAACCCATCTTTAGGTGGTAATCACGACCCAGCACGACCTTTATTAGGTGGTAGATCACGGACATATTAAGCACGGCCACTATCAGGTGGTGAATTGCGGCCTAATGGGCACAACCTCTATCATATGGCAAATCACGGCCATATTAGGCATAACCTCTATCAGGTGGTGAATCACGACCCAATGGGCACGACCGATTCCAATTCAATGGCGAATCTCGGCCCAACTGGCATGCCATACTTCGGCGGCTTTCTAAGTTCAACTCACAACTTCTCACAGTCATTTTCCCATCAAATACCAACATTTCTCAAGTTTGGGATATTTCCCCATATTCACTAATTCACTCAATTTCCACAAACCAGTGCTCAATTAAATAAACAAATTACGCCACAATAATCAGTATAAAATTTCAGTCGTCGGCTATCCTAGCCTAATTTCTGGAAAATAAATAAATAATTAAATTATTACGGAAAATATTAAATAAATGCAGTAAATCCAACTTATGCCCTTTATAGCCTAATTGGAAGCCGAGACGAGCCCAGAAAATTCCCGAGACTTGTTCAATAAATACTAGCACAAGTCTACTTGCTAATGTCATTAATTAATCACCTAACATGCATCAGCATATAATTAAATTAACTAATCTAATCTATCCACATAATCCATCTTAGCCTAAACTAATCAACCCCTGAGCATCATTAATTGACTAAGAGAGGATTAGTGAGTGAAACTCACTAGTGAAATGCGAAGATCGGATCACCGCGACGGCGGCCGAAACCCGAACTTTCGGCGACATCAACGGGCACTTGGACCGAGCTAAAACCGGCCCAAGATAGCTCAACAAGGTTGAGCTTCGGCCTTGGGCTTCTGCAAGGGCTGCTGGTTGCGGGCTTAGGCTGAACTTGTGGTTGGGCTTGGCTTCAAGGCTTCAGATGGGCTGAGATGTAACTAAAGATGGGCTGAAATGGGCTGGAGCTTGCTGTGGCTCAGTGGAGATGGGCTGCTGAGTTGGGCCGAGAGGCCTTGAAATCTACGGCCAACACTAGGCTAGGCTTCGGCTTCAAATGGGGTGGGCTGCTGCTGTTCGCGAGCTAGGCTTGGGCCGAACGTGTGGAGGTTGAGCTCGAGCAGACTTGGAGTTGCGGTAGTGGAGAAATCGGTCGCTGCTAGGTTGTGGACGAAAGAGAGAGACAAGCGGTGATGCGGCGAGATGGAACGCTGGTAGCAGCTCCGGTCGATTAGTGCTGGACGAGTGTCTTGCAAGTCAACAAAGAGAACTTTGCTGGCGAGGATTGACCGAATATGGATGATGCATGGACGGGTGGCATCTCGAAGTGAAGACTGGTGGTGCTTAATTTGAAGGGGAGCGCTGCTTCGGTTTGAGGCACGACGTGGCTGCGAATGAAAGGAATGGAGTCAACTTTGGGGCTTCTTGCTGAGTTGAAGTTGACCGGAGGAGACAAGAATGGGTGGAGATGGGGCGTGCTGGCATGCGGTCGAAGATGGAATGGAGTGGGTGAGTGGCTACACTGGCGGCGATTCAATGAGGGGCAATGGTCTTCGACGAAAACAAAAGAGAAGAAAGGCAAAGGCTGAGAGAAAATAAATGAAAGCGAAGCAGCACGTGAAGAAGAAATGAAAAGCAAAACAGGACTGATGAAAATGGAGTCAGAGAAGGCATGCGTGGGACAGGGATAACGATGGGATGAGCAGCTGGCAATTCTTGCTCAAGAAGATTGGAAAAATGAGAAAAAGTCAGCAAGTTTATCCCATACATTTAAGACTTGGTCCCTATTTCTTTCTAGTTTAATTTCCACCAAATAATCCAATTTTGGTGCCAAAATTCCAGCCACAAACAAGCCTCCGAATTTCACTAAACTTTGGCTTCAATTTCTTCATGAAATTTCTCAAATCAACATCCAATTTCGTCGTGGAAAAAGCCCATAAAATTTCCACACTTTCCTGTCGTCAAGTAGCTCGGTCTGGAAGTTAGAATTTCCTTTAATTTGGTCCATCCGAATTTCCATTAATTTCCGATCCGTCTGAATTGATTTTCTGAAAAAATCTCGGAATCTCTGAAAATTCTTCAGAGGATGGATCAACGTTCCTAAAATAGTTCGTGACATGACAGAACTTTCAATTTCTGAAATTGGGTTCAAATTCGCAGTTAGTTTCAATCTGACACGATTTTAGCGTGACCTAACCTACTGGGTAGCTTTTAGAAATTTTTCATGCAATTGACCCATTGTCGATTTTCTTTGAGCCACACGTATCTCTTTGACACATTGGCAACTCTCCATTGTCATAAAAACCTCAAGGTTTCAAATACGAACACAAGGCGCCCAAACAAAAGAAAAATCGGATTAGTGCCGATCGACAAGGATTTTGCAAATTAGTAGAATCACCTACATTTAGCCACACATCTTAGTCGAACCGACCTATCTCTAATCTCTTATTGCTTTTTAACTGTGCCGTAATGCCCTTGCAAATTAGCACAGTCGAGCAGTCAATTCCTAGTCGAATTCTCAAGTCTATTGCGCTTGAAATCCTTTAACGACTTCACCTGATAGGCTAGTTATCTCGTAAGTGACCATCTCAGAGAAAAGCACTATGGTCACGTCGATGAAAGGCCCGACTTATCCAATCGAAATTAGAACTGAATTTTCAAGATGTCACATATTTATTATGTAAACTAACTTGCAGGAAGGAACTAGAGCCAAAATAAGTCCTCTAATGCTTGTATGTGCTTAGGCAACCCTTAGGGCATAATTTTCTTGGTAATCGAGTCCTAGAGGGTTGAACTTGCTGAGACATTGTCTCACTGGTTATTGTATAACCATTTTCAGGTCCCTAGGTGACGGTTGTGGAGAGCCGGAAGTCCCGAAGTTTGGGAACGTGGAAGAAACAGAATTGGCAAACCTCTCTGGCTAGTTAGTCATAGGAAAATTCCTTTTTGGTTATACAAAAGTCATAGGAGATCGGATTCAAAAACAAAACATATTGATATAGGCCAAATGAGTCATATACAAAAGTCTACCATCACAAGACTCCAAAAGTCCGACTTTCAAGAGGAACTGTTCTATCTAACCTACACTTCAGATCACCTCGGCTTGGCTCCAGGTCTTCCACCCTACGGTCCTGAAAAATGAAGCCCACAATGAGGTGAGATATGAATCTCAGCGAGTTCACACTCTAAACCCCAATTACGAGGGTAATATGCCTAAGAGGTCTTAAACAAGCAATCATACAATCACAGAGGCTTACCTTGGCCTCAGTTCATTCCTGCAGGTCAGCACAGTTCTTATCACAACCATGTGTATACAGCAAAATCCACACACCAATTTGGAACGTCCAAGCCAATCATTACTCACACAAGTAAGAACTACCAATACACACCAAAGCAAGAATTGCAATTAAATCATCAAGCCAATCAAATCACCAGTTAATCAAACTAGTCGATTTCATGTCATCCAGACTATTTATATGTCAAGCCAATTAGTAATGGCTACCAACTCCAATCACATCCATCAAGAATTCAGATCAAATCATCGATCAATTGACTCGATAGATTACATGTCAACCAAACCATTCATCGGTCATCTTAATTACTCAATCCTAACGCTAAATTACAGCTCAACGAGCACGGCCTACACAGTCATCTCAAATACTCAACCCCAATGCTAAATTACGGCTCAGCGAGCACAGCCTACATGGTCATCTCAAATACTCAACCCTAACGCTGAATTACGGCTCAACGAGTATGGTCTACTAAAACTTTAGCGATAATGCCAGTGGACACAGCCTACTAAAACTTTGGCGGTAATGCTAAATTATGGCTCAACGGGCACAACCGATTCCAAGTTCGATGGTAATACTGAATTATGGCTCACAACAAGCGCAACCTAGATTAGGTGGTAATGCTGAATTACGGCTCAGCGAGCACATCCTAGATTAGATGGTAATGCTGAATTATGGCTCAGCGAGCACAACCGATTCCAAGTTTGGTGGTTTTCTTAAACTAACCCACAACATCACACGATCGTCAAGCATAAACTCTAGGCATAATACAAACCAACCAGCATAGAGCAATCCATCTCACAACCTCACACATAAGCTCTCAACATGCCACCAGTCCACCACATCACTAAATACACCTTATCTAGCATGCACAATGTCAAGATCAACCACAAAACCATAACCGGTCCCAATTGGCAAAAACCGAGCTACTCGCGTGTCTCTAAGTTTAATTCCAGAATCCTACCCGAACGAACTGAGAAAATTCTCAAATTTGAGTATGTTATAAAGAACACATAAATGGAAATTTTTTATGCAAGCACATTAATCCACATCCTTCTAGATTCGGCCTAGTAAATCACTCGATCCAACACCAAAACTAAGTTTGTTTCCAAAAAGTCTACTTTCCGAAATTAGTTTGGTCCAAGGTCCTAGACATGTCCGTTTGATCTGAAATTTGAGTATGTTAAACTTAAAGATGTGACAAACAACTTTTATGTAGAAACAATTTTGAAATTCGAACTGTATAAGTTGATAAAAACCCCTAAAATATTGAAAGGTCACTAATTCCAACGAAAACTAAGGTTCTATTTGAAAATAATGTAGCTGATATCTCCCCTTTTTAAATCCCTAAAAATTTTGAGAAAAATATATGTTGTATCTTAGGATGTTGAGAACATTTCTCAAGAAGACATCAATCTCAAATTTGTATTTAATTTCTATCTACAAAAATGACAAATGGTGAGGGTCCAGAAATCAAAACTGCAGGAATTCCGCTGGATTCGACTAATCCATCATCAACGGTGCAAATCTCACTAATTAGCTTACACTAATCCATTCTAAAACTAATCTAACCATTCTAGCTTATCATTAATCCATACTTAAGATAATCTAAACAACCCTTAAGCATAATTAACCTACTAAGTAAGGTTTAGTGAGCAAACTCACTTGTTAGACGAACCACTCAGTTCAAACTGAAGGGGGCGCGGAGGAGCTCAACAAACTCCGAAGAGGGCCGAGGTTTCGAGACCCGAAACACCTCTAAAATAGGTTGAACAGTACCTCTGAAATCCACAAACTTCTGCTTCTATTTGGGCTGCAAAAGCAGAGAAATAAAGCTGAAATGGGCGGCAAGGCTCGAGGAAGGTGGCACGGCTCTTGCTAGGTTGCACGGCAGCTCCGGCGGGCTTCTCAACCACTCACGGCGGTTGGATAGCCACCTGGGTGCTCGGACAGAGGTGGACAAGGCTGCCGGACGGCATGAGGGAGGCGAGAAGGCGCGACATGCGCTAGGCACACTCGCGGGCGAAGGGGTGGCTTCCGACGACGATGGGGGTGTGCGACGGCGTGAGGGTAGTCCGACGGCCTTACTGGTCTTCTCCCTGGGTTGCTGGTTCAAAAATGGCTGAATGGAGGAGGTTGTGGAGTGCTTGGCCGGCTAAGGGAGAGAGAGAGGGAAGATATGAGGTTGGAGGGGCCACCTTGCCTTGTTTTTCCACAAGCTTGTCCCCTTGACCTCATCCTAGCCAAGGATGGCTTCCTTGGCCTTCATTGAGCCAACAATTCTCCATTCTAGAAGATTGCATTGGTCTAAATGTTGAGGGTTGTGGGGGCATACGAATTTCATAGGTTTCTCTCTTAATTGGCTTAGTTTCTTCCTCAATTCATTCCCATTTGGCTTTAATAAATTCCGTTGTTGAGTCAATACTCAAATTAGTATTTTTCCTCACCACTTGAACCATCTTGCACCCCAATTGCATGATCAAAAATGATCCCGGCCTTTTTTCTGAAAAAAAACGGCCCTAGGACGACTTTTTCCCAAAAAGTCTCGAGTTGCAAAAAAATCTTCTGAGACTGAGTCGATGCTCCTAAAATTTATTGTGACATGACAGAATCTTTAATTTCTAAAATCAGACTCGAATTCGCAGTTAATTTCCATTCGACGTGTTTTTAGCGTGACCTAGGCTACCGAGTAACCTTCAGAAATTTTTAGTGCAAATGACCCATGGTCGATTTTCTTCGAGCCACAATGTACCTCTTTGACACATCGGTAACTCTCGGTGGTCATGAAAATCTCAAGGTTTCAATTACGGGCATAGGATACCCAAAACGACAGAAAATCAGTTTAGTATTGATCGATAAAAATTTTGAAATCAAGTCGAATCACCCACACTTTGATCACACATCTTAGTCGAATCGACCTATCCCTAACCTCTGATCGATTTTGACATGCTATAACGACCCTTGTAGACTAAAACGGTCGAGCAATCGATTTCTGGTCAAATTCTCAAGTCCATTGTATTAAAATCTCTTAATAACTTCTCTAGATAGTCTAGTTATCGCACGAGTGATCGGTTCTGAGAATAGCATTATAGGCACATCAATGAAAGGCCCGATTTATTTAATTGAAAACAGGACTGAAAATTCAAGATATCACAACTCTTCCCCTCTTATAAAACTTTCGTCCTCGAAATTTAAACCTTTACCAATCCTTAAACAAAAAGGTAGGGGTATCATCGTCTCATCAAGTCTCACTTTCCCCGGTTGCTTCTTCAATCCCGTGGTCTTGTCAGACCACTTTGACCAAGGGGACACATAACCTGTTTTGAATCACAATTTGAACTGGGCTTTCTACGTACAACACTCTGTCGTCCATGTCTAATTTTTCAAGATTCAGCACGTGGGTCGGGTCAGACTCATACATCCTCAACCTCGACATGTGAGAGATGTCATGCACTTGCGCCTATCTCGGCAACAATGCAAGATGATACGTTAGGATCCTGATTCTTTCCAGAATCTTAAAGGGACCTACATACCTCGGTTTCAATTTTCCCTCCTTGCTAAAGCATAAGGTATTCCTCATTGGTGACACCTTCAGAAAGATGTAATCACCAATTTGGAACTCTAATGGTCTTTGATGCTCAACGATACAACTTTTCTGGCAACTCTAAGCAGTCTTGAATTTGTCTCTAGTCATGGCAACTACAATCATTGACTGCTGACCTGACTCTAGGCTGTTACCTTTCTTTCTCTAACCTCATCTCAACAAACTGAAGTTCCGTACACTCTACTCCGTCATGTTTCAAACGGAACCATCTGACTGTTCTGTTGAAACTGGAAATCCTCGGGTCTAGATCTGATATAATCGTCAATGGTACTCCATGTTGACGAACTATCTGACACACATACACTTATGTATGCCTATTCAATTCAAGATCCTTCCATATGACGATAAAGTGAGTTGAATTGGTCAACCTGTCGATTATTACCCAAATCGAATCATTACCTCTCTGAATCCATAGTAACCCGGTCACGAAATCCATCGTGATGTGCACTCATATCCACTCTGGGGTCTCAAGAGTTTGTAACAGTCCTCCCAACTTACAAAGTTGTGCCTTGTTTCTAATTTGAGCATCTGGCTCAATTTTGAGGGTGGCTATAAGATTTGGAAGGTAGCCTACCTCAAATTTGAAAACCAAACCTCGAGCGTTCACAAGTAAAGTCCATCCTTTAACCAGCATATGCGTAATTGAAAACTCCTAACTTAGCGCATTTGGGACTTAATTTGCCTTTCCAGGGTGATACTAAATATCACAATCCTAGTCCTTTAGAAGTTATAATTCATGACGCTGTCTCACATTCAACTCCTTCTGAGAGAATAAACACTTGAGACTTTGATGGTCTGTGAAGATCTGAAATCATTTCTCCACATAAATAATGTCTTCCAATCTTTAGAGCAAAAATTATTATTGCGAGTTCTAAGTCTTGTGTTGAGTAGTTCAGTTCATGAGGTCTCAACCGATGGGACGCGTATGTAACAACTTTACCATGTTGCATCAGCACGTAACCCAGTCATCTGAACGACGCATCACTATAAATCTCGTATCCTCCATGACTAGATGGATTGGTCAACACAGGTGCGATAATTAGCTTCTATTTAAGCTCTTGAAGACTACACTTGCACTTGTCTGTCCACACAAACTTTTCTTCCTTCTTCAATAGTCAAGTTAAAGGCAGAGCTATTGCTGAAAATCTCTCCACGAACCTTCTGTAGTAAACGGCTAAACCCAAAAAGCTTTTGATTTCTGACACTGACGTCGGTCTCAGCCAACTGATAACTGCTTCGATCTTGGTCGGGTTCATGGAGATGTCTTTGCCTGAAATCTTGTGACCTGGGAAAGCAATACAAGTCCACCAAAACTCGCACTTACTAAACTTGGCATACAATCCATGATCTTGCATAGTCTAAAGTACTATCCTCAACTGTCTCTCATGCTCCTCAACTACCGTATCCACAACATTCATCCAATAACCTTGTGAACCCCCATCTAACAAACGGGTTGCCTCAAGTGACGAGATTAAAGGGATCAAGGGTCCTCCTCGATTTCCAATAAATTCGAAATTTTCATCCGTCAACAAGTCAAACTGCATCACATTGCGACAACAATTCATTATAACAAAAGCTCATTGAGCCAAACCTTTTTATACATGGTATCAAAGTTATACATAAGCAGAATATTCAAATACTACTATAGCCAATGGTTCTCCTCTCTATGACTTCATTACAACAACTGAGGTTCTATAAACTTAACCAAAATTCTGTTGCGCCACTCTGATAAAATTGTTCTGGGGACACTGCCCTTCTTGCTCAGTGCATAACTCGATTCATCTCTAAGCTGGCGGCCCATTCAATCTACCATATTGTGCATTTTGCGGCGCAATTCCTCGATTCTAACCCATTTGTGTGTAGTGGCGGTAACTGATGCGGTCTCCCCTGTCTTCTAGGACAATCCCTTACTATGTGATCCGGCTGGCCACACCCAAAATAAGTAGCTAGTCTAGAATGGCATGGGGCAGATCCGTGTCGCCTTCCACACAGGCGACACATGCCATTCTGGCTAAACCCTGCCTTTCCAATTCCACCATTCTTATTAGGCAGAACTTGGAATCTGTCTCCAGTCATGGGCCTTTTCCCATGTCGGATTGCATCTCTATTGGAATTAAGCCTTGAACCAAATGAGGTGGCTCTCTCATTCTTATCCTTGATCATTTGGGTTCTCTCATACAGATCATTGTAACTTCTCAGATTCAGCGACATCAATGTACTCCTCAAGTCTGGTCTGAATCCGTCCTTGAACCTTCTCACTCAGTTCACTGGATTCTCATTTAATTCAAGAGCATATTGCGACAGTTCAGCGAACTTTGCCTCATATTGGTCAACAGTCATGGAGCCTTGGTGAGGATGCTGAAACTCTGCCATCTTCATCTCCTTGGCAGTCTCTGAAAAGTATTTGCCATTGAAAGCCTTAAGGAAGGTGTTCCATTCCGAAACGACCCCTTCTAGGAACACTACTCCTTGGGTGGTTCTCCACCAAGTATTTGCAATTCCCTCCAGTTGGTAAGTTGCAAGGACTACATTTTCAGTTTCATTGTATATCAATAGTGCAAAAGCCTTCTCAAGTCTTTGGATCCACAAAACAGCAGCTTCGGGGTCTCCTGCTCGAGTGAACTGAGGCGGATTCAACTTCAAGAACTGTTCCACCAGCTTGTGAATCAGTCTCCCAGCAACTACGATTCTTGGCAAACCTTCAATGGGCGCGACGGCAGGTGTAGCAACAGGTGCGGCAGCAGGGACGTCTTCAGCGGTAGTGATAACAGCAGCGGCTGCAACAATGGCAGCTTGGTTTTAGGCCTGCTACCCAATCAAATCCCTCATAACTTCAAGCGCCCACATGAACCCATCCATTCTAGGATCAACAGGGGCTGCTACCACAACACCAACTGGACGTGGTGCTACTCCACTTGCGCTAGCCTGTGCTGGTACTTTACCATGGCCTCCTCGGTTACCGACCCTTATCGGCGTTCTACCTTGAGCTATAGGCTTAACAGATCTCTTACTATGAGTCATTTTCTTTTGATCGCTCATGGCTCAGCTTTCTACTGAAACCTGACTTCTAATTCAATGCTGAATTTAGAAGCCGAGCGATAACAACAAACAATTCTACCAATAAGCTATCACAAACATGTATCAGCATGAAATAAAGGTCAATCCTACTAACTATCCCATGACTCATCGCACCTTATCACTCCAAACACAGACCTACTCTGCTACCACTTAAACAGGGATGTCCCGCCCGATCCTCGAGCGCGTGCCCATCCCTCAGTGGTTGATAAAATCTTACGACTTCCCAGGATGAGTCGCAAACCCTTTCATTTTATTGCACATGCGGAAGTGAATAACAAATTCCTCAATAGTAACCATCTCGGGATAGAAAAGCAAGACATCATATTCAAAAAGAAAAAATGTTGATATAGGCCAAATGAGTCATATACAAAAGTCTACCATCACAAGACTCCAAAAGATCGACTCTCAAGAGGAACTGTTCTATCTAGCCTACACTTCATATCACCTCGGCTCGGCTCTAGGTCTTCCACCCTACGGTCTTGAAAAATGAAGCCCACAAAGGGTGAGATATGAATCTCGGCGAGTTCACACTCTAAACCCCGATTACGAGGGTAATACGCCTAAGACGTCTTAAAAACACAATCATACAATCACAGAGGCTTACTTTGGCCTCAATTCCTTCCTGCAAGTCAGCACAGTTCTTATCACAACCATGTGTATACAACAAATCCACACACCAATTTAGAACGTCCAAGCCAATCATTACTCACACGAGTAAGAACTACCAATACACATCAAAGCAAGAATTGCAATTAAATCATCAAGTCGATCAAATCACCGGTTAATTGAACTAGTCAATTTCATGTCATCCAAACTATTTATACGTCGAGCCAATTAGTAATGGTTACCAACTCCAATCACATCCATCAAGAATTAAGATCAAAGCATCAATCAATTGACTCAATTGATTACATGTCAACCAAACCATTTCTCGGTCACCTTTATTACTCAATCCTAACGCTGAATTACGGCTCAGTGAGCATAGCCTACACGGTCATCTCAAATACTCAACCCCAAGCTGAATTACGGCTCAACGAGCACGGCCTACTAAAACTTTGGTGGTAATGCTGAATTACGGTTCAGCGAGCATAACCTACTAAAACTTTGGAGGTAATGTTGAATTATGGCTCAATGGGCACAGCTTATTAAAATTTTGGCGGTAATGCTGAATCACGGCTCAACGAGCACAACTAATTCCAAGTTCGGTGGTAATACTGAAATACGGCTCAGCGAGCACAACCTAGATTAGATAGTAATGCTGAATTATGGCTTAGTGAGCACATCTTATATTAGATGGTAATGCTGAATTATGACTTAGCGAGCACAACCGATTCCAAGTTTGGTGGTTTTCTTGATCTAACCCACAACATCACACGATCATAAAGCATAAACTCTAGGCATATCACAAACTAAGGCAAAAGAACGCTTCAAGTGCCATAACTTTGCCCAAAGGGACACTTAAGTGCCATAACTTACGAAAGGTACACTTAAGTGTCACATTTTAAGAAAAGTGGGACACTTGAGTACCATCTCCAAGGCGAAGCTGGCCGAAAATCATACGTGCCATTAAAATATTAATATCTCTCGCCGATGTGTCTCACTGGAGAACTGAGTCAGCTCGAATTCACCCCAAATGACGTCGTTTCGGGTGTTCACCTAAAATAGAACCCTTAAATCAGCGAAAACACCGTCGTCTTCCCCATTTACCCTAAATCTAAAACCCTAAATCGGGCAAAAGCCATTGAAGCACTGGAGCCCTAATCCCGCACCCTAATTCGATTTGCGCCAAATTCTACCACCGAATATTGGAAATGGAAAGCAGGACTTTCAGCAGCGGCTCAAATTTCTCTCGCCGAAGCGAAGGAGAAGGCGAGTGTTTCTATTTTTGTGGGTTACCAAGTCCAAGAAGAACATCGTGGACTCAAACGAATCCTGGGAGAAGGTTCTATGGATGTGCCCGATACAGAGAAGGCACGAAGTGCAAATACTTCAAATGTGTCACCGAGCCACAGAGGTGATATTGGACCTACTTGATGGATGTCATCAACCTCCATCTACGCTTGTGGACGACTTGCACGATGTTGACTCAATGGAAGCTCA
The DNA here is from genome assembly GCA_017140615.1 of Eucalyptus cladocalyx. Lineage (NCBI taxonomy): Eukaryota > Viridiplantae > Streptophyta > Magnoliopsida > Myrtales > Myrtaceae > Eucalyptus > Eucalyptus cladocalyx. The sequence continues at coordinate 53,248,447 of CM029523.1, read as the reverse complement.
AGCTCAAGCATCTTCTGTTAACCATTTGAAGAACGAAGTTTCAAAACTGAAAATGGAACGAAAGTGTTACCAAGCGTTTATTGTGTTGCTGTTTTTTTGTCTATCCTACTTTATGATGAAATGTAAAGTACTGGAAGATGAGAAGAAGTTTCTCCGACTACCATAGTTGTAAATGTGTGAAGAAATGTACTTGTTTTGAATGAATGGATGAATGATTTCGACAATTTTTTGCTTATTCTCAAATATAAATCAGTGATGATGAAATGTATATTAGGTCGATGTGTTGTGGTGACTATTTTACTTGAATTGAACGTAAACCAGCAGCAAATGTGTAAACCAACAATTTCTGTTTTGCTACAAACCACCATATACATAAAACAGACATGAGTGATTACTCGAGTGCTATAAGTTATATCTAGTGATCACTTAAGTGCCAGTCGTGATAGAAAAAAGAGTCATTTAAGTGTCAAGTTATTATTAAAATGATCACTTAAGTGCCACTTGTTGTTAAAAGTGAACACTTAAGTGCTAGGTTTTTTAGAATGTGATCAGTTAAGTGCTATTTTTTTTACTCATCGGCTACTACCAGCCACCACCACCGCCCACCACTAGCCACCATCTCCAGCCATCATCACCACCAGGCATCAAGCATCCACTTGAGCCACCACCAGCCACCACTATGCCGGTGTTATGTTGCTGCATAAGTTGCAAGTGTAAGGTATCTTACACCAGCTACCTGGTGCAAGCTATGCATATTGCACATACATCTTGCACCAGGTGCAGCAAAAACCTCCAACCCAACCCACCACCACCAGGCTTTTCACCAACAGCCACCACCAGCCACACGAGCACCCCAGTCACCATCACATATCCACCACCAGGCTTCACCAGCTGCCACCACCAGCCACACGAGCACCCCAGTCACCACCATATATCCACCACTAGAAGTAGCAATAAGTAAAAGAAAAAACAAAATCAAAAAAGAAAAAAGAAAAAGGCATGCCAAAAATGATAAGCAACAACCATTCCATTGATTTTGAACATCTGTCTCACAAACTCAATGACAAATGAAGTCTCACAAACTCAACTAACTCAATGACAAACTATTATAAAAAAAAAAAAAAACAAACATCCATAGATGTTTACAACTGACTCATCAGCCCCACAAACCATATCTTATCCCATTTCATCAATCAATATGCACAATACCTCTTGTTCGTGCTCGTTTTGATGGACTTCGCACTTGATTCATAATCCTTACACTTTTTCTAACTGGACGTGAGACTTCTTCTTCAACTGTCTTAGGATGCATTGAGTCTGATGGAGCTACAATTGTCCTAGGCTAAACTAATTCAGAAATGAGCTACAACTGTTTTAGGTTGAACTGATTCGGATGGACCTACAACTGGGTTCTTCTTACTCTTATTTTTTGTTGGCGCAGGTAATGTCTTCTTCTTTGTTGTCGCAGCTGTTGATTCTTGAGTTCGACCTTGAGAGATAAGAACTCCTAAACTTCTCCCAGGCTTCAAAAAGAAAACTCAATTATCAGCAAAAGTTTGCACTACAAATTAAATTAAATGCAGCCTATAAAACTTACATTAAGAATAACTGTTCAAGAACGGTCATCTGTATAAAGGCCATAACCATATTGTTTTAGCCTCTTCCCAAGAGCCCATCTTGTTCGAAGGGGAGCGTCACTTTCAGGTAATTGTGATTGGTTGCATCTTCTTCTCACATGTGATTTCTTCGGCTCTTGTGGCTGTTCAGCTACAGAAAGGGCTTCTTTGGTCAATTCTTCAGCTAGGCGTCTTGTAGATGGCCTTTTTATAGGTGGCTCTTGATGTGGCTTTCTTCTGGTTGCTTTTCTAGTTACGCCTTCAGCTTCAATGACACCTTCGGTAGGCTTTGGTGGCAGCCCTTGTGATGACCCTTCTAGTGGCCTTTGTGATGACCTTGGTGATGGATATTGTGGTGGCCCTTCAGTTGGGCCCTCTATTAGCAGCTGAGCTCTAGCTTGCCTTCTTCGAACCTAAGAAAAAGGCAAAGGACATCATAAATATAACATCAGGCCATATTAGAACATAAATAAAAAGTAAACTCAAATCATTTAACTAACCGAGTATTTTTTTTCTCTATTGCTACTGAAGAACAGTCAACTTAACTGGCCCTCCAGTTACTTTAGCCAATCCTACATCTAGCTGTCTTCCACCTTCGATTCTTTGAACATGCCATTCATTTTCAAGTATAGCAGGGGCTTCGGCCAATTCTTCACGTGTCACCGTGACCTGACAAAGACAAAAATATTACATACATGTCACTTATATCTATGTACATATTCATAACAAACCATAAAGCAACATAAACACAATTGTCATGACTTACTAGGTTTATTGTCGTTGACTGAAGAACAGTCGACTCACTTCGCCTTTCTGTTTCTCCTTCTCCAACTATCCCTTCACTAGGCCCTTCGGCTGGCCTCAATTGTTCATGTTGCTTCTTTAATTGACAACCCTTAATATTATGCCTTGCTATGTGGCAAAAAGAGCACTTTATGGGTACACCCATCCTATTCATCCTACGGTGACATGAGTCCTCTCCCTCCGTCATTTTTCTTTTTTTCTTTGGTCTTCCCATTCTATTCTTTAGTGGCAAAGGTTGAGGTGCTTCATGATCTATTGGCTACAACATGAATTGATACAAAGCAAGATATTTCAGTTTCTTGTACCAATCATCAAGGTAGTCTTCTGTGTTGTGGCCCTTCAATTGAATTGCACATATGGCATGTGCATAAGGAATTCCACTAAGTTGACATGCTCTACATGAACACTTCATCGTATCTAAATGGACAACATACTTATCGGAACCCTTCATTATCTCATATCCTTCATCCCCATTTCAAATGGGATAACAATACCTACTTGCAACCAAGTTGTCATCCAATTTCTTAGCAATCCTAGGACCATATTGCTTACTCCACTTTGCACTGTCATCTCTTTGTCTGTGCAGCCGAGTCATGACCAAAACCCGTATGTCTTCAAGCATCGAGATAATTGGTTTACATCTGGCATCTATTATCCTTCCATTGAATGCTTCGCAAATGTTGTTATCAATGTTATCGCACTTGAATTCCTCACTGAAGAACGCCCTACACCAATGCTTTGGGTCTGTTTGGAACAGTGCATCATAACCATCATTTGTCAATTGAAGCATCTCTTCTTTGGCCATCCTAAAGTCAGCCATATTCATGCTCTTTGCTAGCTACCAAAATTGCGATTGCAACTTGTCCCCTTTATAGGTCTTTGCCCAATTTACGTATATGTGCCGCGCGCACATTCAATGTTCAGCATAAGGCAACAGCTCAGCTATTGCTGGAACAAGTCCCTGCAATAATTGAAAATATTAAAAATGTAAACAAATGACATGTTGATATCAAAAAACAAACAAGTGACCAATTTTTTTTAAAAAAACAAACATTACCTTTTGTTGGTCGCTCATGAACGCCCACCCTGCCCCATTTGTTATCTCCAAATTAGTCATCAAATTTTTGATGAACCAGGACCAATTGTCCTTGTTCTCTACCTTCACAACAGCCCAAGCCAGGGGAAACATTTGGTTGTCTGCATCTCTTCCAATTATGGCCAGCAATTCTCCCTTGCACAAGCCCTTCAAAAAACACCCGTCCAATCCTATAATCCGTCTATAACCAGATAAAAAACATCGTTTGCATGCATCGAAACAAATATAGAATTTATTGAACTTCATCCCAATATCAGGAAGTGGTCTCTCCATGACCTCTATATACACTCTACTTCCAAGATTTTGTAGCCTACACTCCCAAGCATAGTCCCACAACTGTCCATATTCACCGATGTACTGACCAATGAGTATTTTCATCACATTTTGCTTCAATCTTTTACATTGATTCCTGGATATATTGATGCCTACCTGCTCCTTCACCAGCATCCTGAACTGAGTAGTATTCATCTAAGGCATCAGCTTAATCAATTCAAAGAAGTGATTCGATAAACATGCACTTGTTACCCTTTTATTCTCAAAATTAATGGAACAAGTATGTTCCTCTTGGTAGGCTCTAATCTGGAAAGATCCAGTTCTCCTAACAAATGCGCCATAGATCTTCCATGGACAATTTTGCTGCGAACACCTAGCTCTTACAAAGGTCTTAGTATTTCTAATGAAGTCAATGTTCTTTTGTGCAGCAATGGAGATCTTCAGTATAGCTTCCCTAAATTGTTTCGCATTATGGAATTTGATGCCTACCGACAAAGTAGGAGAGGCAACGGATGGATCATAAGAAGAAAACTTACTTTTCCTTTTCCTTCTATGCACAGGTCCTTCATCTTCTTCAAGTTCATCCTAGGAAGTAGCATTCTCGACGCTTTCTTCATAGTCAGTCTCCTCACCAGCAGCACCAGCATCTATAGGGCCTTCGGGTCTGTTTGGAACTTCATCGGCTACTTGCAAAGCTACAAACTTAGCTGTCAAAAAATCCCTTCACTATATTCTTGACTGTACAAGCTCCTCATCGTTGTCATCACTTATAAATTTTTCAGCAAGCAACCCTCCATCATCATCATCAGTTGATTCAGCTACTTCCCAATCTAATCCAGAGATTGTGACATCACCTATGTCATTATCACTTTGGTAAATTGTATATGTGCTTCTCTCATGTCCATCATATCTATCATGCCCTCATTCGACCCTAACATCAGTACTATCTTGAATGCCATCTCCTTCTTGTCCTACTTCGGCGCTCTCTCCATGATCATCTTCATCCTCACTTTCACTATTGTACTCAACAAATATTTTTACCTCTTCACTATGAAGATAATGGTATAGAACATCCCTAAGACCATTATCATCTTCTAAGCATCTCAAACCATCTCTTAAGTCTTTCCTAGGAATACAATATAGCAGCTTCTGAACTTTACAAGGAAAATAAGTATTTATATCCCTAAGAAATCCTATATAAGATGCCTTCTTTATATCCACAAAGATGGTGCCCTCATTTCCACCCTCATACTCCCACTTATCCTCCCCAATCACAAATTCCCCATCGTAGCAAACTATGACAGCGACATAATCCTGTCATGTGCCATTATTGCACCAAGAACAAGAAAAAGAAACATTAGTTTTTGGGACCACTAGACATACCCTATACAACAATCACAACAAGGTGGTTCAAGGACATACCCTATACAGCCTCACAAACAAGGTGGTTCAAGGACATGCCATATACACTCTCACAAGCAGGGTGGTTCGAGAACTTATTGTTCTTCTCAGAATGGCATTAGTCACCTGCTTTACTAGGATGCTCTTAAGGAGATGCATAGACAGTGATCTAACAATCAAAACATACTCTAACATTGGCTTAAAAGACAAATTCACCAAAATAATGAGAAATCTGGTCTCTTTATGTAATGTCAGCAAGTTTCTATTGAAGTGTATCAACACAAATTCCATCAGAGCTGTAATAAAATAATCGAGCCCTAATTTCATCACAGGGGAGGGGGAGAAGGGTCTAAACCTGGACGACTAATGATGGTGAGCGGTGACGACGACCAAGGATGGTGAGCGGTGAGCAGTGACAGCGACCAACAACAACGGCGACTGACGACGGTGACCGATGACCAGCTCTAGGCGTGAACGATGATGGGAGAAGGGCCTGTGATCTACTGTGAACACGGACGGCGAGGAATGGCGTTTAGGTCAGCCAGCCCTAATTAAATAATTGAGCCATAATTTCATCACAGGGAAGGGGAGAAGGGGCCGAACCTGGACAAGCCACGATGGTGAGCGGTGACGATGACCAATGATGGTGAGCGGTGAGCGGCGATTGACGACGGCGACCGATGACCAGCTCTGGGCGTGAATGGCGACGGAGAGAAGGGCCTGAGATTGACTGTCAACGCGGACGGGGAGGAACGGCGTTTAGGTCATCGCACAATGACCTAAACAACATCGTTTAGTTCAGCGCACTCAATGTGGATGGATGACGTCGTTTTTGTCGTCCACATTGGATTTTTTTTTTAAAAAAAAAAATTGCCACATCAGTAAATGAAGTTGCTGAAAATCGCCGGAAAATGCCATGTATGCAATTTGGCCGGATTGGCACTCAAGTGATTCCTTTTGCTCCGATTTTGGCACTTAAGTATACCTTTCGTAAGTTATAGCACTTAAGTGTCCCTTTGGGCAAAGTTAAGGCACTTAAGGGGTCTGCACGTCCACAAACCAACCAGCATAAAGCTATCCATCTCACAACCTCACACATAAGCTCTTAGCATGCCACCAGTCCACCACATCACTAAATACACCTTATTTAGCATGCACAATGTCAAGATCAACCACAAAACCATAACTTGTCCTAATTGGCAAAACCGGCCCACTCACGCGTCTCCGAGTTTAATTCCAGAAACCTACCCGAACAAACTCAGGAAATTCTCAAATCTAAGTATGTTTTAGAGGACACATAAAGAAATATTTTTCATGAGACACCTTAATACAGATCTTTCTAGATTCGGCCCAATAAATCACTCAATCCAGCACCAAAACTGAGTCTGTTTCAAAAAATTCTATTTTCCGAAATCAGTTTGGTTCAAGGTCCTATCCACATCCGTTTGATATGAAATTTGAGTATGTTAAACTAGAGGATGTGATAAACAACTTTTGTGAAGAAATAATTTTGAAATTTGAACCCTAGTAGTGGATAAAAACCCCTAGAATCCCAAAAGGTCACCAATTCCAACGAAAACTGGGGTTCTGTTTGAAAATGGAGTAGCTGATATCTCCACTTTTAAATCCCTAAAAATCTTGAGAAACATATATGTTGTGGCTTAGGATGTCTAGAACATTTCTCGAGAAGACATCAACTTCAAATTCATAACCCATTTTGATTTTTAAAAAATGACAAACAGAGAGGGTCCAGAAATCGGAACTGTAGGAATTCCACTGGATTTGACTAATCCATCATCAATGATGCAAATCTCACTAATTAGCTTACACTAATCAATTCTAAAATGAATCTAACCATTCTAGCTTATCACTAATCCATACTTAAGCTAATCTAAACAACACTTAAGCATAATTAACCTAATAAGTATGGTTTAGTGAGCAAACTCACTTGTTTGACAAACCGCTCGGTTCAAACTAACAGGGGTGCGGAGGAGCTCAACAAACTCCAAAGCGGGCCTAGGTTTCGAGGCCCAAAACACCTCCAAAACGGGCTGAACAGTATCTCTGAAACCCACAAACTTTTGCTTCTGTTTGGGCTGCAAAAGTAGAGGAAATAAAGCTAAAATGGGCGGCAAGGCTTGAAGAAGGCTACACGGCTCTCGGTGGGCTACACAGCGGCTTCGGTGGGCTTCCACAGCCATGCACGGCGGTTGGATAGCCACCTGGGTGCTCAGACAGAGGCGGACAAGGCTACTGGACAACATGAGGGAGGCAACAAGGCGCGACGTGCATTAGGCACACTCGCGGGTGGAGGGGTGGCTTCCGGCAACGGTGGGGATGTGCGACAGCGTGAGGGCAATTTGACTGCCTTGCTGGTCTTCTCCCTGGGCTGCTGGTTCAAAAATAGCTAAATGGAGAAGGTTGTGGAGTGCTTGGCCGGCTAAGGGAGAGAGAGAGGGAAGAGATGAGGTTGGAGGGGCCACCTTGCCTTGTTTTTCCACAAGCTTGTCCCCTTGCCCTCATCCTAGCCAAGTATGGCTTCCTTGCCTTCATTAAGCCAACAATGCTCCATTCTAGAAGATTGCGTTGGTCCAAATGTTAAGGGTGGTGGGGGAATACGAATTTCATAAGTTTCTCTCTCAAATGGCTTAGTTTCTTGCTCAATTATTCACATTTGGCTTCAATAAATTTCATTGTTGATTTAATACTCAAATTAGTATTTTTCCTCACCACTTGAACCATCTTGCACCCCAATTGCATGATCAAAAATGATCTCGGCTTTTTTCTGAACAAAAACGGCCTTAGGATGACTTTTTCCCAAAAATTCTCGGGTTGCAGAAAAATCTTCTGAGACTGAGTCGACACTCCTAGAAATTATTGTGACATGACAAAATCTTCAATTTCTGAAATCGGACTCGAATTCGCGATTAATTTCCATTCGGCGCGTTTTTAGTGTGACCTAGGCTACTAGGTAACTTTCAGAAATTTTTAGTGCAAATGACCCGTGATCGATTTTCTTCGAGCCACAATATACCTCTTCGACATATCGGCAACTCTCGGTGGTCATGAAAATCTCAAAGTTTCAATTACGGACATAGGGTATCCAAAAGGATAGAAAATCAGTTTATTGCCAATCAACGAGAATTTTGCAATCAGGTGGAATCGCCCACACTTTGATCACACATCTTAGTCGAATCGATCTATCCCTAACCTCTAATCAATTTTGACAATGCCGTAATGACCCTTGCAGACTAAAATGGTCGAACATTCGATTTCTAGTTAAATTCTCAAGTCCATTGCATTAAAATCTCTTAATGACTTCCCTAGATAGTCTAGTTATCGCACGAGTGATCGGCTCTGAGAATAGCACTATAGACACATCGATGAAAGGCCCAATTTATTCAATTGAAAACAGGACTAAAAATTCATGATATCACAACTCTTCTCCTCTTATAAAAATTTTGTCCTCGAAATTTAAATATTTACCAATCCTTAAACAAAAAGGTTGGGGTATCATCGTCTCATCAAGTCTCACTTTCCCCGGTTGCTTCTTCAATCTCGTGGTCTTGTCAGACCACTTTGACCAAGAGGACCATCTTGGTACACATAACATATTCCGAACCACAATCTGAATTGGGCTTTCCACGTACGACACTCTGTCATTCACGTCTAATTCAGGATGTCACAACATGCGTGATGGACCCATCACAGGCCCTAGAACTAAAACGACCACAGATCAACCACTACTGTTGATTGTTGAAGACTTGAACAAGCCAACATGGGTTGAAACTTTGGAATGTGTAATGAGAATTATGCAATCCCCTTTGACCAGTCCTACACGAAATTGAACTTCCACACAAGATGAAATTATATATAATAGAAAAGTTTCATGTGTCTATGTAGTATGACACTTTGGGGATATGTACAACGGGTGACATATTCAACATTCAACATAAGAATACAAGGGTTTTTCAGAATAAGGTATATGTGCATATCTCATAGTAACTTAAACCTACACATAAAAACATTGAAAATATAATAATATATATATATAGGCACTTGTCCCTATCATTCCGCATATTTAAATATGATAAATTTGTAAAGAGAGAAAATACTAATTTGCATAGTCCATATGTATTTGTTTAAATATTCCACGAGGTACCGTGTATCTTTCTACTGAAAACCTTGCACGAGGTATAGGGTACATGGTAATTGGTGCGAATGACCCCAAACTTTGAACTTAGGGATGGGCACGAGGTGGGGCAAGGCCTGGGAATAGCGACATCGAGAAAAAGAAAGCAATGATAGAGTGTGTCTACCGTAGATGGGACAGCATGTGGAAAATCATTAGTGGCATACAAAGCACAGAGTCCAGTTCATATGATCCATTGGATCTCATAAATCCTGCACGAGACCCACACGATCAGGCCTATGATGTGCATTGGACAAATATTACCAAGCACATCCGAAAGTTATCCCTTGCATGAGGCTGCTTCCAGCTGTGATGGCAAGAAAAGTCCGTCAATGCAAATTGAGAACTCTAAAGGAGGTGCTAAATGTCTAGTCAATTCCATCAAATATAGTAGGCAACACAATTGACCCAAAATCGTCCCCTTCTGTGTATTTCCAGCTTTCATAGTCCTTGACTCCTAATTGAAATTCTCGCTTATTCCGAGGGCTTATTTTGAAATTCATTTTCCTAGCTATGTTTGTCATTGCAATTGCTTGGTCCTTGGAGTTAGGGCTGACCCAACATATTGGGCTTTTAGTGTTACAAGTCCATCGGGCTTTCAAAGGCACAACACCGACGTGGGTCGGTGGCCGCTGACGCAAACCAATTGATGCTCCATCTTGGGCGGGCAGTCATCCAATTAAAATCTTCTTTTCTGCAAATATAAAATGTCCATTCTTTTGAGGGGAAACACCGGGGTAGATGGAGTCTCATGCCTCATGCCATCAATTACATAAAGGCCCAAAAGGCCTGTTATATAGTGTTGTTGGGGCTGGGCCCCACAAAAATCAAATGGGCCGGTTAATGCAGCAGCCCCTTGAACCACACCCATTGTTTTTATAAAAATAGTATTCATCTTTGTTTATTATATCAAATACTATCATCACATTTCTAAACATATAATGTACATCTCAGCCAACCTCGAAAGGCCCATTTGCTCTCTACGGCCCATTTGCTCTCTACACAATCAAAATGTACACCGAAGACCCACTCCCACTCTCTCTCTCTCTTTCTTTCACACCCTTTCTCTCTCCTCATGCATGCCCATCGAGCCACACCCATAACAACTCATCATAGCCTGATCCCAACCACGTCACCACTTCACGACTCAGCTTCCGACGACCTCATCATGCCTCCTTGCCTTCGTCTCCATTGTGGCAAGCTCACCTTGGAGCTCGCGATCGCTAGGGCTATCATACCAGGTTGCCCTCGAGCTTGCAAGGGCTGCCACCGGTGACGCGATCCTCTACAAGAGAGCTCCTGAGCTCCATAGTAGAGCTCGGCCATGACTGCCAACCACTTGATCTGGCCTTGAGTGTGCGACCGTTGTGCGCCTCATATTTGAAGTCGAGAGCGTTCGTGACGGCCTACGGAGAAGCAATGGTGGTGCGCACGGTGGAGAGAGGAAGACTATTGGTCGGCCTATGGTTTCAGTCTGTCAAGTTGGGAAGAATATATGCCTATATATTTTTGGGTTTTTCTTGGGTAATTTGAGAAATAAAATGGCAACTTGGTAAATTATCTGTGAGTGGAAGACGCAAATTTGAGATTCAATGCAGAAAGTAGGAATAGTAAATGTAGGTTTTGAAATGATGAGAGTAATTGATATGGAAAAGTAAAGTTGATTCTGATTTATGTAATATTTTCTGCTATTTTTACACAAAAATATTCCATTTTATACTTTTTTTCTTTTTATACAAGTCGACCAAAAACTATTTCGATTATTTTCTCATAATTGCATCAACCAAACATTTCTTTAAATAACATTTTGTGACTAGTGGTTAGACAGGAAACATATATCTCTTCCATAGGATCATTTATAACAGGAAGTAAGAAGTCAAGACTACCAAAAAGATTGTTTTTTATTTTAAGTAAATAATACTGTAGATATTAGTTTTAGGTGTCTTCAAGAAAGGAATAATTCATAACATCCATCAAGACTCCAACAATCAACATTATTTAATAATACTGTTCAACTCCAATAATACTCTTTATCAGTCAAAAACCAAACCTCATTTTTATTCTTCTTATGTTATATTAGTTCATCATGCAGAATTTTTTTTTTTTTGGCATAAATTAAATTCTTCAAATCGAATAGGCTAAAAGATCTCTGCCCCACTAGATTCCTGGCTCCGTTGGGAAGCACATGTTTTCTCCCTTTGGAACGGCTTGAAACTTTCAGATTTAGATGCATGGAACAGGTCAATAGTCTACCCATAATGCATATGGGCCGCCCATTTTTTAATCTTTAGTTTCGGAATCATTTAGGAAAATTCTTATACATGGCCACTAGCTAATCATATTATTAATCTCTGGGGACGTCAACGCCTGATAATCTTTCTAGTTTTTGTAAACTGATGTGGTCTGAGGTAGCCCCATGAATGATTCTTTTACCAATATGATATTCGACGTCAAGTCACCTGGTGGTTAATTGTAAACTACCCTTTTAATAATCTGGATAATTCAAAGATTGAATCAGGGTAATATGAAATAATTTGGATTAAACTGTTTTTTTTTTTTTGGTCGAAAGACACTATATATTAGAACTTCGAAAGAGTACAACCAGCAGAAACAGCATCTGCATACACGAGGTCTAGAAGAAAGAAAGGGGGAAAATATTCCAATTTCGGGCCATATCCAATCTACCATGGGCCTTAGCAGCCCAGTCCGCCACTGTGTTGGCCTCCCTTCTACAAAAACAGAGCTACAAATTAGGGTAAGAGGATAGCAGATCGTTGACCTCGGCAAACAGCACGCGATCTTCCCACGCGGCAATTTGCGCTCGTTCACCATTTCAATCAAGATCAAGCAGTCCGATTCAATCACAAGGTGATCATTGTTGAGGCCCTGTTGCAGCAAATGGCGAAGAGTAAAACTGAGCGCTTGTACCTTGGATTGAAGCGCAGAGACCGCTAGAAATTCTCCCGTAAAAACGTCAGTAAGCATTCCTTTGTAATCTCGACTGATGCACGCCATAGGTCCTGAGTGACTACCTGGCTTGTAAGCCCCATCTATATTACATTTCAGTGTGCCGCGATCAGGGGGTCTCCATAGGTGTTCGGTGTGGATAGCAGAGAGCTCTGGATTCTTACGCCTGGGGGCAGAACATTTGTGGATTTGGGTCTGTGTTAATGCATCTTCCATGGTGATGTTGGGATTTGGTTGCTGATATATTAAGATAAAATTATTGCGGCCACGCCATATCTGCCACAAAACGTGCGCAATAGTCTCGATTCTAGGTAATGTATTCTGAACTGTAACCCTTGCTGTGATCCATGCGTCCAGGCGATGAACGGAATGAGGTGTGATTATAATGTTTAGATCAGGATGATTCCATACTTCCCTTGTCCATGAACAATAGAAAAAGAGATGTTCTATGGTTTCCTGAGCATGTTGATTGCAGAGATGACAAATAGGATCGGATGTGATATGTCTATGAAACAAATTTGCTCTGGTTGCTAGTGAGTTATGGCAAGCTGACCATAAGAACATACGGATTTTTGGTTCTATTTGCATAGTCCATATTCGCCGCCAGAGGGTTTTGGGAGGCCTGAATTATGTAGATGCTTCATTATCTCTGCTGTTGGTTGTTGTTCTGATGAGAGAAGTATAATTACTTTTCACCGTATGAAGACCATTTGTTGTTTCTGCCCATACTAACTGATCAGAAGTAGAATGTGGTCTAAGAGGGATTCGAATGATTTCATTAATGACCAAATCATCATAATGTCGCATGAGAAGAGCAATATTCCAAGATTGGTGGTTAGGGTCAATAAGATAAGCCACTAATTCTGGCTCCTCTCTTGAAGCTGGTCCTACTATAGTTCCAATAGATAACCACCGATCCTCTCGGATTTTGATTTGCTTGCCATCACCAGCAGACCATCTCAAGTTAGGGATAATGGCATCTCTACCAATAAGAAGGCTTCACCAGCCCCAGGATGGGCGATACCCTTCATCCGTGCAGAAGAAGTCTTGATTAGGAAAATAAAGCCCCTTAAAGATCTGACTCCATAAAGAGAGTGGACTAGGAAACAATCTTTAGGCTTGCTTACCCAGCAATGCCTTATTAAAAGCTATTAGGTCTCGAAAACCAAGACCCCCACTATGCTTGTTGATTTTGAGTTCATCCCATTTCTGCTAATGCACCCCTCGTTTGCTCATGTCATTCTTCCACCAAGAACTGGCTATTCGCTATTCAAGCCCTTTACAAAGAGATTGAGGAAGTTTAAAGATAGACATTGCATATTGTGGAATAGCTTGCACAACAGATTTGAGTAGGATTTCTTTACCACCTTTAGATAATAATCGTTCTTTCCAACCTTCCAATTTCGCATTTACTCTTGCTAAGATCCAAGAAAACATTTCTCGCTTAGATCGTCCCCAATCTGAAGGTATACCTAAGTATTTTCCATATCTTCGCAACACTGGAACTTGGAATTCCCATGCTAAATTTTCCTGCAAACTCATAGGACAATGTTTACTACAAAACATGCCAGATTTATTCCTGTTGATGACCTATCCTATGGCGAGACAATACTAATTTAGAATATTTGATAGGTTCTGACATTCAGTGAGTGTACCATCTAGAAAAAAGGCTGAGTCATCGGCGAAAAATAAGTGTGAGAGAGTCGGACATGACCTAGCAATCTTTATCCCTTTAAGATGGCCTCCGTCAATTGCTTGGGAAATTAAGGTGGAAAGAACGTTTGCCACTAGTACATAAATATAAGGGGATAGTGGATCACCTTGACGGAGTCCCCTCGATGACTAGAAATAAGGTAGTAGTTCCCCGTTAAAATGTACACTGAAAGATGGGGTAGTTATACATTGCATTACCCAAATAACCCATCGTTGATGAAAGTCCAATTTTACTAAGTAGTCTCTAAGGAAATCCCACTCAACTCTATCATACGCTTTGTGCATGTCTGTCTTGATTAGTATCTTGTACTTTCTCTTCCATTGCCTTGTCTTGAATTGATGTAGAACTTCCTGAACGATCAAAATATTGTCTTGGATTTGTCGTCCACTAACAAAGGCAGCCTGTTCCTTAGCTATCAGATCAAGAAGCCATGGTTTCAAGCGATTAGCAATAACTTTAGAAATGATTTTATATACGTAGTTGCATAGACTTATGGGCTGGTACTGATCTAATCTTTCAGGGTGATTGGTTTTGGGAATCAACGCAATAATGGTTCTATTTAGTTTGCTGGGCAGCACACCTGAGTTAAAGAAATCTTGCACTAACCTTAGAAGATCATCTTTTATTATATCCCAATGCGTCTGGTAAAAAAGACCCCTAGAATGCCAAAAGTTGACACATATGGAAACTTAAGTGCCAAAAGTTTTGAAAGTGGCACTTAAGTGTCAAAATCGAAGCAAAATGGATCACTTAAGTACCACCGGCGAGAAAATCTGGGCAAAACCGTCACGCACCCATCCCTCACTTGGTCGATTTAATTGCGATGTCCCAAGACGCATCACCGACCCATTGGTTTTAATACGCATGCGGAAGCATATAATTAATCCCCAGGTAATAAAACAATTGGATAGAAAAGTATGACCAATTTTTCACAAATTACCTTTTTATTAACACACAGGTCTATACACAAAGGTTTACAAAAGGAATCGACTCCCTACAAAAAAGAGCGGTCCTACGACTAGCTAGTCGGACATGGTCACCGATTCTTCGGGCTTCATCTCACGAACTCCGGGCTCCTGGTCCTTTACCAACTCCATCTACAGATCTGAAAATGGTTATATAATAACCAGTGAGACAATATCTCAGCGAGTTCTTGTCACGCCCCGATCCTCAGGCACGCGCACATCCCTTACCTTTGGTCGATTTTCTTATGCGATATCCCTAGGACTACATATCGCCGACCCTTTCCTTTTTAATAGCACATGCAGAAGCAATTATAAAAATCCCAAGACAATAAAACAATGTGATACACAAGTAGGACTAGAAACCTGAAC
Organism: Eucalyptus cladocalyx; assembly: GCA_017140615.1. Classification (NCBI taxonomy): domain Eukaryota; kingdom Viridiplantae; phylum Streptophyta; class Magnoliopsida; order Myrtales; family Myrtaceae; genus Eucalyptus; species Eucalyptus cladocalyx. The sequence continues at coordinate 53,233,050 of CM029523.1, read as the reverse complement.
CTGAAAACCACATCCTTATGTACATATATACAACTCAGTCATACATGTACATATATCAGCCATGCTAAAAAGGTTGGTTTCTACTCAAACAGATTCTACGGCAAATGTCATCAAATAGGAGTGGAGTCTCAATCCTCATCAAGATCCTACTCTGGATCATCCTCGGGGTTCTCCTTCTGGTACTCCTCTTCGGGTTCCTCAACAGGGATCTCCTCATCATATTCATGCTCCTTAGGCTCCTCATCCAGGTCTTGAAATGGTTATTCAATAACCATTGAGACAACGTCTCAGCAAGTTCTACCTCCTAAGACCCGATTAGTAAAATAATACACCTTAGAGCTGCCTACGCATAACATGAGTCAGAGGACTTATCTTAGCCTCAGATTCCACCTGCATATTAGCACAGATCAAATAGGCACCCAAGCAATCACATCACAGATCAAAGCATCGATCTAATCGACTTAGTCGATTACACGCCAACAAGACCACTCACGGTCACTTCCATTCAATCAATCAATTCACAACATCAAACCAAGGCAATGAATCACAACAAGTCACACTCAGATCGAATCATCGATCAATCGACCTAGTCGATTACAAGTCAGTCGAATCATTTCTAGATCATTCACTCCATCCCACATAACCTCCGATAGTACACTCAATCATAGAGCTCCATCAATGCTCTCGGGCGTCAATTTCGCCAAGGTGACATAAGTATCAAACGGTCTACGTGCGTTCTTTAAGGCGCCGTTTTTGCACAGTGATATTCCTCATCACCGAACCATGCCCATCATAGGTCACAAATCACTGACAGTCTACGTGCGTCATAGATCACAGTGATATTCCTCATCACCGAACCACGCCTGTCATAGGTCACAAATCACTGACAGTCTACATGCGTTCTTTAAGGCGCCGTTTTCGCACAGTGATGTCCTTCATTACCGAACCACGCCTGTCACGATTCATAGGTAGTCTACGTGCATTCTTTAAGGCACCGTTTTCGCACAGTGATCTCCCTAATCACCGAACCACACCTGCCATAAGTCATAGACAGTCTACGTGCGTTCTTTAAGGCGCCGTTTTCGCACAATGATGTACTTTATCACCAAACCACGCCTGTCTATACTTCGTACTTGATCGGTCTCAGCCAATATAATTCTCAGTTAGCTATCACCACTTTCTCCACTTACAGCTCAACAAGGCAGTACAAATGCCCATACTCGGCCATTTACCAATCAATAATTCAATTTCACTCAATTTCAATCAATTTAGGGTAAATCCCTAAAATATCACAATTTATTTAATTCCATACAATGTAGAGCTCAAATAAATAAACAGACTGTGCCACGACAATCAACACGAAATTCCGGTCGTCGGTCACCTCAACATTAATTTTCGAAAAATAATTAGATAATTAATTAATTTCGAAAATTAATTAATAAATATTAAAATTCAATTTAGCTCAAAATAAAACCCGATTAAATAAACGGACTTCATCATGGTCATCAGCATAATATTCCGGTCACTGGCCATCCACGTTGAATTTTCGGAAAATAATTAATTAATTAATTTAATTCCGAAAAATAAATAAATAAACACAATAATTCAAATTTAGCACAATATGAAGCTCAATTAAATAAACGGAATGCGCCACAATCATCAGCATAAAATCCCGGTCACTGGCCATCCCAATTGAATTTCCGGAAAATAAATAATTAAATAATTAATTTCGAAAATTAATATTTAATTCCTAAAAGTTCCACTTAGGCCCGAATTGCCTAATTAACACCCGATAAGGGTCGGGAAAAATCCCAAGAAACATCCAATAAATACTATAGGCAATTCTCTATCTAATACTATAGGCAATTCTCTACCTAAGTACACTAACCACCTAACTAATATGCAATGCAATTAACTAATAATCGCTAATAAATTCTAATCTAACCACCTAATTACACTTAACTAACACTAATCAACATTTAAGTATAATTAGCAAACTAAGAAGGCATTAGTGAGTAAAACTCACTCAAAACGACGGGCTCGACGTGAGGATCGACTTTCCTCAAAGCGGGCTGAGCATCCGGGCTCAGGAAGGCGGCCAAAACGGCCCACGAAGGGGCTGCCATACCCATTTTCTTCTTCTCTGCGCGCTGCTCGTTGGGGGCAAAGGAGGGCGGATCCGGAGCTGATTCGAGCTGGACAAGGCCGGTGGAGGGTGAGGGGACTCCGGTGAGGTCAGACGATGGCCGGAGGAGGTCAGGCGGTGGCCAGAGGCGGTTGAATGGGACTGAACAGAGGCAGAGTAGAGGCTGGACAGCAGCTCGTTCGAGCAAGTGCAGACAGCGCACGGCGGGCGAGCGTGAGGCGAATGGCGGCGAGGCGGTGTGCGGCGGCGATGGCAACTCCAACGCGATTGCAGCTCCTTCAAGCAACGCCGATCGATGCTTCTACTTCTGTTGGTCGGTTCTGTTCAAACCAGAGGGAGGAGAGGGGGCGGAGGCGCACGGACGGCAGCTCGGCGGTGGGCTCAGGTGCGCGGGAGTAGCTCCGGTGGCTTGCGGGTGTTTTGGCGTGAGGCGTGCAACGACGAGGCTCCTCAGCGGCGTGCGGCTTCGGATGGGGCCTCTCCGATTTGTTGCTGAAGAAGAAACCAAAAGGAAGGGGAAGAAGTTGGAGGTGCTCGACGGAGGAGAGAGGAAAACCGGTTTTCTCTTCCTCTCTCTCTCTCTCTCTCTCTCTCTCTCTCTTTGGCCCCACCATTCCAGCTATCTTAAACTCACTTTTCCTTGCCAAAAATGCCCCTTCTAGAAGCTTTAAGGTAGGCCAAAATGTGGGGGTAGAGGTGGCATACGAATTTTGCTAAGTTTTCTTCCCAATTGGATCTTAGTCCCTCTTGATTCAATTTAAATTGACTCTCATAATTTCATTCAACACCTTATCATTCCAATTGGTATTTTTCCTTACCAATGTAGCCCACTTGCATCCCAATTTCACAATCCCTGGCTTCAACTGAACAAAAACAGCTCTATTTATCCAGTCGAAATTCGAACCCGAAAATCTGAATGTCACAGTTCTACCCCCTAAGACTCGATTAGGAAGTCAATACGCCCTAAGAGCCGCCTAAGTACAATCACGAGTCATAGGACTTACCTTGGCCTCAGTTCTTCCCTATAATTCAACACAATTCATAATCTCATCGAGTCACATCAACACATCAAATCATTCACTCGTATCGACTTATCAATCAATCAACCTAGTTAATTACATGTCAATCAGACTATTCCCCGGTCATTATAATCTATACCATACATTTTCCAAAATGATATATCTAGTCACCAAGCTCATGTGCCTTCTCTAAAATGACATACCTAGTCAGCGAGCCCACATGCATTTTCCAAGATAGCATCTAATCACCGAGCCCACGTGCATTCTCCAAGATGACGTACCTAGTCACCAAGCCCACGTGCATTCTCCAAGTTGATCTATCGAATCATTGAGCCAACATGCATTCTCCAAAATGACATATCGAGTCACTAAGCCAACATTCTTTCTCCAAGATGACGTACCAAGTCATTGAGCCAATATAATATAACATCTTTCTTCGAGATGACATACTTAATCATCAAGCTGACATAACATAGCGTCTTTCTCCGAGATGACACACTTAGTCACCGAGCAAACGTAATATAGCATTCTTTCTCATATTTTATCATACCGGATAAAATAGCTGTGTGTGGGTACACGATTGGCCTTAGCCAAAATACCATAATTTCACTTTCACAATTCCCACCATTTTATATAGTCCACCAAAATGTTTTTGGCATTGTAAATCGATACTCGGTTATTTTCCAATTAATTATTGAAATTAAACTAATTTAGGAATAAAATCCTAAAATCACAATTAAATCAATTTAGCACAAATTAGAGTTCAAATAAATAAACAAACTACACCACAATAACCAACATAAAATTCCGGTCCGGCTATCCCAGTTTAATTTACGTAAAATAATTAAATTATTAAATAATTACAAAATTATTAAATAAATACTAATAAATCCAACTTATGCTCGTAATGCCTAATTGGACACTAAACGGACCTGGAAAATTTCTGAGGTTCGTTAAACAAATACTAGAGTTTATTTACTCGTTAATTGCACTAACTAACCACCCAACATGCATCGACATATAATTAAATTAACTAATCTAATATAATCTATCAACCTAACCATGCTTAATTTAATCTAATCAACCCCTAAGCGTGATTAACAAACTAAGCGAGATTTAGTGAGTTAAACTCACTTGTTCGGCGAGTCGGTCAGTGCAAATCGACGGGGACATGACGAGGGACGGTTCTCTCCAAAGCGAGCCTAAATTTCAAGGCCTAGAACACCTCCAAAATGGGCTGAAAAGTAGCCTCAAGACCCACTAATTTTACTTTTTTCTTTAGCTGCACAAGAGAGGAAACAAAGCTGGTTGAGGTGAAAGATGGTCGGTGATGGATTGACGGAGACTTCAGCGGCTCAAAGGGGCGGATTCGGGCTTCGGCAGCCCCACACGGTGGCTACACGATGGACTAAACTTGGTGGAGGCATAGACATGCACAACTAGGTGCGACGGCGCGCGAGGCAGCGGGGCGGCATTCCAGCAATGATGGCGACGTGCGGCTTGCTCTAGTGGTCTCCTATAGCTATTGGTTCCAAAATTGCACAATGAAGGGGGAGGAAGGCTTGTCAATTGACCTAAAGGGAGAGGAGAGACAAGAGGGGGCCACTAAGCTTATTTTCTCCTCAAATGTTCCATTGACCTCATCCAACTTGTCCACCAAGCTTGGTGGTCTTCCATGGCCTCACATCAACCACCAAGGCTCCAATTACAACCCTTGAAATGGTCCAAAAATCATAGGCAAGGGGGGCACACGAATTTCAATGGATTTTCCTCTCAATTTGACACAATTTCCTTCTTGAATCACTCAAATTTGGCCCCCATAATTTCATCCGACACCTTGACGATCTAATCGGTATTTTTCCTCACCAATGGATCCCACTTGCTTCCCAATTTCGCGATCAAAAACGGTCCCTGGCATTTTCTGGACAAAAATGGCCCTAGGACGACTTTTTCCCAAAAAGTCTCGGGTTGCAAAAAAATCTTCTGAGACTGAGTCGACGTTCCTAGAATTTATTATGACATGACAGAACCTTCAATTTCTGAAATCGGATTCAAATTCATGGTTAATTTCACTCTGGCGCGTTTTTAGCGTGATCTAGGCTACCGGGTAACTTTCAAAAATTTTAAAGTGTAAATGACATGTGGTCGATTTTCTTCGAGCCACAATGAACTCCTTTGACACATTAGCGACTCTTAGTTGTCGTAAAAATCTCGATGTTTCAAATACGGGCACAGGGTACCAAAATGACAGAAAAATCAAATTAGTGTCGATCGGTGAGAATTTTGCAATTTAGTGGGATCACCCACATTTAACCACTCATCTTAGTCAAACTGACATATCTCTAATCTCTAATTAATTTATGTTTGTGCTGTAATAATCTTGGCATATGAACACGGTCGAGCAGCCGATTCCTAATCGAATTCCTATCATCTATTTGCCTTAAAATTCTTAATGGCTTCCCTAGATAGTCTAGTTATCTCACAAGTGATTAGCTCTAAGAACAACACCATAGGTGTATCGATGAAATGCCCAATTATTCAATTGAAAGCATAACCGAAAATCTAGGATGTCACAACTCTTCCGCTTTTATAAAAATTTCATCCTCGAAATTTAAACCTTACAATACTTAAGCAAAAAGGTGGGGGTACAAACGTCTCATCGACTTTTCAATCTCCCAGGTCGCTCCTTCAGTTCCGTGATGTTGCTAGACCACTTTGACCATTGGGATGGTCTTTGTACGCAAAACTTGCTCTTTTCTATCCACGATCTGAGCTAGGCTTTCAACGTATGACACACGATCATCCATGTCCAATTTCTCGAAATTGAGCACGTGGGTCGGGTTAGACTTATACTTCCTTAATATCGACATGTGAAAGACGTCGTGCACTTATGCCAATCTCAGTGGTAACGCAAGACGATATGCCAAGGTCCCAATTCTCTCTAGAATTTCAAATGGACCTACGTACCTCGAACTCAATTTTCCTTTCTTTCCAAAGCGCGAAGTTCCCCTCATTGGTGATACCTTTAGAAAAACGTGATCACCAACTTGGAATTCCAAAAGCCTTCGACGCTTATTTGTGTAACTTTTTTGTCTGTTTTGAGCAGTCTTTAATCTGCTTCTAATCACTGCCACGGCATCCACTGATTGCTGAACCAACTCTGGGCCTGTAATCTTTCTCTCTCTAATTTCATCCCAACATACCGGTGTTCTACACGATCTGCCATACAACGCTTCAAAATGAGTCATTTGGATGCTCTATTGATAACTATTGTTGTAGGCAAATTCCACCAGGTGTACGTGTTCTTCCCAACTTCCTTTGAAGTCCAATACACAAGCTCGCAACATGTTTTTGAGGGTTTGAATTGTCCTCTCAGACTGGCCATCCGTCTGAGGATGATATGCCGTAATGTACTGCAGCTTAGTACCTAAAGCACTTTATAAGCTCTTCCAGAAAGTAGCAGTAAACCTCGGGTCTATCTGAAGTTATCGTAACCGGCACTCCATGTAGACGAACTACCTAACGCACATACAAATCTGCGTGTCTATCCAAACTAAGGTCCTTTCGAACTTCCATGAAGTGGGCCAACTTTGTCAGTCTGTCGACGACTACCCAAATCAAATCATTTCCTCTTTGACTCATTGGTAGTCTGGTCACGAAATCCATCACGATATGCTCCCATTTCCATTCTAGGATCGCGAGAGGTTGCAGAAATCCTCCCGACTTGCAATACTGAGCTTTGACCTGCTGACATGTCAAACACTTGGCGACATGCTTGGCGATGTCTGCCTTCATATTTTATCACCAATAGAGTTGACGCAGATTCTAATACATCTTGGTACTACTAGGATGAATGTTATAACTGCTATGATGTGCTTCTAACAAAATATCCTCTCTAAGCCCCACATCGTCAGGTACAACCAATCATCTTCGGAACCTTAGTATTCCATCATCAGAAATCTGAAAGTCAGCCTTTCTTTTCTCAATGTCCTCCTGAAGAATTTTCTAAACATCTGGATCTATCGATTGGAGTAACCTAATTTTGATCTGAACATCCGGTTCAATTCTGAGGGTGGCCATAAGACTTGAAAGGTGGCCTATCTCAAACTTGAATATCGAATCTTAAGCTCTTTCGATTAGGTTCCATTCCTTAATCAGTATATGAGCAACTGAAAACTTTCGACTCAAAGTATCGGCGACCTTGTTCGCCTTTCCCGGGTGATATAGGATATCACATTCATAGTCCTTCAGCAATTCCATCCATCTGTGTTGTCTCATGTTCAACTCCTTCTAAGAGAACAAGTACTTGAGATTTTGATGGTTCGTGAAGATCTAGAATTTTTCTCCGCACAAATAGTGTCTCCAAATCTTCAGGGTAAAAATAATCGCTACGAGTTCTAATTCATGCATTAGGCCTTAACCGACGATAGGCATATGCAACAACCTTACCATGTTGCATTAACACACAACACAATCCTCTGAACGATGTATCACTATAGATCTTGAATCCTCTATGATCATATGGAATCGTCAACATAGGTGTGGTATTAGTTTTTGCTTCAGCTGTTGGAAACTACTCTCGCGCTTGTCTGTCCACACAAGTTTCTCTTCTTTCTTTAGGAGTCTTGTTAAAGGCGATGCTAATGATGAGAACCCTTCCACAAACCGTCTGTAATAACCTGCCAAACCCAGAAAACTTATGATTTCTTTCACAGTAGTCAATTCTCAACTAGTTAATCACAGCTTTCATCTTGCTCGGGTTCATAGAGATTCCTTCTTCGGAAATCACATGACCAAAAAACACAACACTAGTCAACCAAAACTCGCACTTGCTGAACTTGGCGTACAACTGATGAACTCTCAACGTCTACAGCACTAATCTCATATGACTCTCATGCTCTTCCTCACTCCTCGAATACACCAGAATACAATTGAAGAACATGATCACAAACTAATCTAGATATTCCTTGAATATTCAGTTCATCAAATTCATGAAAGCGGCTGGAGCATTCATCAACTCGAATGGCATCACTGTGAACTCGTAATGACCATACCGAGTACGAAATGCTAACTTAGGAATGTCCTCCTTCCTGATCCTCAAGCTGATGATATTCTATCCTCAAGTCGATCTTTGAAAATATCAACGCTCCTTGCAACTGATCGAACAAATCATCGATCCTCGGGAGTGGATACTTGTTCTTGATCGTTACCTAATTGAGTTGGCGATAATCGATGTATAAATGCAACGAACCATCTTTCTTCTTTACAAAGAGAACTGGTGCTCCCCAAGGTGATGCACTGGGACAAATGAATCACTTATCCAATAACTCATGCATCTACACTTTCAGTTCCTTCAACTCAAATAAAGTCATCCGGTAAGGAGCCTTAGAGATTGGCTCTATCCCGGATGCTAGCTCAATCACAAATTCAATTTCTCTCTCTAGCAGTAATCCTGGTAATTCCTTTGGAAAGATATTTGGAAATTCTTGTACCACGGCAATGTCTTCCATCTTTAGCTCCTCAACTATCATATCCACACCAATTGCCAAATAACCTTGGCAACCCTCGTCTAACAAACAAGTTGCCTCAGGCAACGAGATCAAAATAATCGAGGGTCCTCCTCGATTCCTGACAAACTTAAAACTCTCACCCTTTAACGGGTCAAACTGAATCGCTTTGCAATAACAGTCCATTTTAGCTCGTTGTTTGGTGAGCCAGTCCACGCCAATAATTAAATTAAAGTCATACATGGCTAGGACTAACATGCCTATTTTCCCCACTCGCTCACCAATCGCTAACTTGCAATCAGAACAACCCAAAGCAGCTATCACTTTATCCTTCAATGGTGTAGATATGCAAACTGCCGACTCCAACAATATAGGACTTAATTTCTAACAACTTAACATATTGTTCGGCAACAAAAGAATGGGTTGCTCCTGGGTCAAATAAAGCATAAGCAGGATGGTCGTTCAACGAAACCATACCTGTGATCACGTCAAGCACAACTTCTGCCTGACCTTGTGTGATGGCATATATCGCGCCTTGAACTGGTGGTCTAAGTTGTCCTCCTTACGATGCATTATGGGGCTTATATCCCTTAATATGGCCCATCGGCGGTGGCGGCGGTGTATTCATGGTTGTCTTTTTGGTTGCCTAGGACAATTCCTAGCTATGTGGCCCTGCTGGCTGCATTCGAAACACGCACCCGACTTAAATGGGCATGGGGCTAACCCGTGTCGCCTTCCACAAAAGCGACACACTTCATCCTTATTGAGTACTACCTACCAAATCCACTCTTCTTGAGGGGCGGAACCTAGAATCTACCTCCAAGTATGGGCCTCTTTCCTTGACGAATCCCTTCTCGATGTGAAGCAAACCTCGATCCTGACGAGGTGACTTGTTCACTCAGGCTCCTTTTGAGCAACTGTGCTCAACGATAGATCTCTTGATAATCAACTAGATCGAACAGCACTAACGACTATTTCAACTCTTGTCGAAGGCCACTCTTAAACCTTCAAGCCTTCTCTTCAAGATCTTCAATCAGCCTTGGAGCATACTAGGAAAGCTCCGCAAATTTGACCCCATATTGGTCAATAGTCATTGTCCCCTAATGGAGACGTAAAAATTCTTCTATTTTCTACTCCCTGGCGTTTCTCGAGAAATACTTTTATTAAATGCCCGGAGGAATGTGTCCCACAACGGAACCACTCCTTCTGGAAACACTATCTCTCTAGCGGCTCTCCACTAGGTATTTGCATTACCCTGGAACTGATAAACTGCTAGGGTCACTTTCTCAACCTCAGTGTACATCAAGAGTGCAAAGGCTTTCTCCAGATATTGCATCCACAATGCGGCGGCCTCGGGGTCTCCAATACCCATGAACCTTGGCGGGTTCAGTTTCAGAAAATGCTCCACTAGCTTGTGGATCGGTCTATCTCTACCCAAGTCTATGTTCCCAGCTGGAACATTGGCAGGTGCAACAACAGGTGTAGCAACAGGTGCAGTAGCAGCTACGGTAACAACGGCAGCATTGGCAGCGGCAGTGGCGGCGGCTTCAATAGTGGCGATAAAAGCAACAGCTTGACTCAGAGCCTACTGCCCCATCATCTCTCGCATGGCATCCAAGGCTTGTGTGATTCTAATTGATCCTAGATCACCATGGGTTACAACCCCAGCACCAACATGAGGTGGTGCTATGCCACTAGCGCTAGCCTATGCTGGCACTTCACTGCAACCTCCTCGGGCACCAACCCTCGTCGGTGTCTTACCCCGAGTCATGGCTCTAACGATCCTTTTGCTAGGAGTTCTTGGCTCCTGATCACTCATGGCTCAGCTTTCTCTACTAAAGCCTACTTCCAATTCTACGCCGAATTAGAAACAAAGTGATCCAAACAACAAGCAATTATATCAATCAGCTATCACAGACATGCACCAACATGAATTTAAAGGTGTTTCCTACTACTATCCCATGAACCATCGCTCCTTATCACTCCAATTCTAAACGGTGCTCTGATACCACAAAAAGGGGATGTCACGCTCCAATCCTCGGGCACGCACCCATCCCTCACCTGGTCGATTTAATTGTGACGTCCCAGGACGTATCGCCGACCCATTGGTTTTAATACGCATGCGGAAGCATATAATTAAAACAATAAAACAATGGGATAGAAAAGTATGACCAATTTTTCACAAAATACCTTTTTATAAACACGTAGGTCTATACACAAAGGTTTACAAAATGAATCGGCTCCCTACAAAAGAGAATTGTCCTACGACTAGCTAGTCGGACATGGTCACTGATTCTTCGGGCTTCACCTACTCCAGGCTCCTAGTCTCTTACCAACTCCATCTACGGACCTGAAATTGGTTATACAATAACCAGTAAGACAATGTCTCAGCGAGTTCTATCTCCTAAGACTCGATTAGGAAGCAAATACGTTCTAAGGGCTGCCTAAGCACAATCATAAGTCAGAGGACTTACCTTGACCTCAGTTCCTCCCTGCAATTCAACACAATTCATAATTTCATCAAGTCACATCAACACATCAAATCATTCACTCAGATTGACTTATCGATCAATTGACCTAGTCGATTACATGTCAATCAGACTATTCCCCGGTCATTTTAATCCATACCATACATTTTCCAAGATGATAAATCTAGTCACCGAGCCCACGTGCCTTCTCCAAGATGACATACCTGGTCACTGAGCCTACATGCATTCTCCAAGATGACATATCTAATCACCGAGCCCATGTGCATTCTCCAAGATGACGTACCTAGTCACCAAGCCCACGTGCATTCTCCAAGGTGATATATCGAATCACTGAGCCAACGTGCATTCTCCAAGATGACATATCGAGTCACTGAGCCCACGTTCCTTCTCCAATATGACGTACCAAGTCACCGAGCCAATATAATATAACATCTTTCTTCAAGATGACATACTTAATCATCAAGCCGACGTAACATAGCGTCTTTCTCTAAGATGACACACTTAGTCATCGAGCAGACATAATATAGCAATCTTTCTCACCTTTTATCATACCGGATAAAATAGCCGTGTGTGAGTACACGATTGGCCTTAGCCAAAATACCATAATTTCACTTTCATAATTCCCACCATTTTATATAGTCCACCAAAATATTTTTTGCATCGTAAATCGACACTCGGTTATTTTTGAATTAATTATTGAAATTAAACCAATTTAGGCATAAAATCTTAAAATCATAATTAAATCAATTTAGCGCAAATTAGAGTTCAAATAAATAAACAGACTACACCACAATAACCAGCATAAAATTCCGGTCATTGGCTATCCCAGTTTAATTTACGGAAAATAAATAAATAAATCCAACTTAGGCCCGTAATGCCTAATTGGACGCCGAAACGAATCCAGAAAATTTTCGAGATTCATTAAATAAATACTAAAGTCTATTTACTCGCTGATTGCACTAACTAACCACCTAACATGCATCGACAGATAATTAAATTAACTAATCTAATTTAATATATCCACCTAACCATGCTTAATTTAATCTAATCAACCCCTAAGTGTGATTAGCATACTAAGCAAGGTTTAGTGAGTTAAACTCACTTGTTCAGCGAGCCGGTCAATGCAAATCGACGGGGACACGACGGGGGACGGTTCTCTCCAAAGCGAGCATAACTTTCGAGGCCCGGAACACCTCCAAAATGGGCTGAACAGTGGCCTTGAGACCCACTATTTTTACTTCTATTTTGAGCTGCAAAAGAGAGGAAACAAAGCTGGTTGAGGTGAGACACGGTCGATGATGGGTCGGCGAAGACTTCGGCGGCTCAGAGGGGCGGATTCAGGCTTCGGCGGCCCCACACGATGGCTAGACAGCCTCCTGGATGGCGGCACAGCCTACTAGACAACAAACTGGACTTGGTGGAGGTGGAGACACGCGCGGCTAGGCGCGACGACACACGAGGTGGCGGGGCGGTGTTCCGGCGACGATGGCAATGTGCAACCATTCCAAGCGGCGTGCAACTTGCTCTGATTGTTCCTACAACTACTGGTTCCGAAATTGCACAATGAAGGAGGAGGAAGGCTGGTCGAACAGCCTAGAGGGAGAGGGGAGACGAGGGGGCCACCAAGCTTATTTTCTCCTCAAATGTTCCCTTGACCTCAACCAACTTGTCCACCAAGCTTGGTGGTCTTCCATGGCCTCAAATCAGCCACCAAGGCTCCAATTACAACCCTTGAAATGGTCCAAAAATCATAGGCAATGAGGGCTACGAATTTCAATAGTTTTCCTCTCAATTGGACACAATTTCCTTCTTGAATCACTCAAATTTAGCCCTCAAAATTTCATCTGACACCTTGATGATGTAATTGGTAATTTTCCTCACCAATGGATCCCACTTGCTTCCTAATTTTGTGATAAAAAATGGTCCCTGGCATTTTCTGAACAAAAACGGCCATATGATGACTTTTTCCCAAAAAGTCTTGGATTACAGAAAAATCTTCTAAGATTGAGTCGACGTTCCTAGAATTTATTGTGACATGACAGAACCTTCAATTTCTAAAATCGGATTCAAATTCACGGTTAATTTCACTCTGACGTGTTTTTAGTGTGACCTAGGCTACCGGGTAACTTTCAGAAATTTTAAGTGCAAATGACCCATGGTCAATTTTCTTCGAGCCATAATGAACCCCTTCGATATATTGGCGAATCTCGGTTGTTGTGAAAATCTCGAGATTTCAAATACGGGCATAAGATACCAAAATGACAGAAAAATCAAACTAGAGTCGATCGGTGAAAATTTTCCAATTTAGTGAGATCACCCATGTTTAACCACTCATCTCAGTCGAACCAACCTATCTCTGATCGCTAATCAATTTACATATGTGCCGTAATGATCTCGGCAGATGAACACGGCCGAGCAACCTATTCTTGGTCGAATCCTCAAGTCTATTTACCTTAAAATTCTTAATGGCTTCCCCAGATAATCTAGTTTTCTCAAAAGTGATCAATTTTGAGAACAGCACCATAGGTGCGTTGATGAAATGCCCAATTATTCAATTGAAAGCAGAATCGAATATCTAGGATGTCATAAAAACATTGACATAGCAATTTTCCAGTGAGCTGCGCGCAAAACGACATCGTTTTAGTATAATTCGAATTTTAATATAATAATTAATTAAATTAAATTTTAAAAAATTAATTAATTAGTTAATTAATTAAAAAAAAAGGGGGAGGGGGTGGAGGAGGGAGGCGGCGGCAGTGGTGTCCCCCTCCCCCCCCCCCTTTTAAAAAAATATAAATTAATTTTTTTAATTTTAATTTAATTAATTATTATATTAAAATTGAATTATATCAAAATGATATCATTTTTGTGTGTGGTTTGCTAAGTCAGCCTTCCGACAAGCCACATAAGTGAAAAAATTAATAATAAAAAATGCCACGTGTTGACACCTAATTTTGGAAAAATAAAATTGCATTTTGAACAAATAAAAAGAAAAAAAATGAAAATGGGGAAATTGATTTGATTGAATTGTGCAAGGAAATATGGGATTCTGATGGATTTCCGGATTTTATTAAATGCAGCAACAATTTTGAAATCAAGTGAATAAGGGGCAAAAATTTTACAAAATGGAAGAAATCTAAGCAAGATCGAGCTAATTGCGAAATCACGCTCTAATTTGCAGATTTGATTTAACGTGGCAAGAGATGGAAACTTAGAAAATGCCATAAAAATGCAAACGTCTCGAATCACTATAAAAGAACGCTGCATTTTTCAATAAAAGGGAAAGAGTTGAAAAAAATCGTGAAAAGAATTCGTGCAAAAAAAGGTGCAGAGAAAAGTGTGAGGGGGAGCGAATTCAAAAAAAAAATTCGAGAGAAAAATTCGTGCAAGAAAAAAGAAAAAAGGTGCAGAAAGAAAAAGCGTGAGAAAGAGTGAAAGGAAAAAGGAGACAAGCCTTTTCCGTCCATCTTCAGGAGGTAATCTTTCTCTTATCCTTCTGACATGCTGCAGAAGAAAAAGAAAGAAGATTGCCGCAAAGAGAAAAAGTTAATAGAGAGAGAGAAAGTAAAAAAAAAAAGGGAAAAAGGGTGGGTCTTCTTCTTCAACAGTCCTTCGACAGGTGCTCCAGCTTTCTGCAACTTCTATCCATCGCCACTTGCACATCCCCGCGAGCACTACTGCGCCTCTGCCACCGCCGCTAGCCGGTCTCGCCCGACGCCCCACATCGGTGACCCGCGACTACCCGAGCTCCGCGCACCTCCGCCACTGTCTTCTCGTTGAGTTTGCCCCCTCAACATGCTCACTACGCCGGTGACCCACGACTTCGAGATCCGCTCAATCGTCGACCCCGCGCCGGCCCACGACTCGACCGGCCGTCCTCGCCGCTCCGTTCCTCGACGTCCGCCGCTCGAGACTCCACGACCGAGCCCCCACCGGAGCTCCGACGACCGATCAAAAGACCGCCCGGCGCCATTCCCCCGTCGATTCCCTTAGGTAGTTTTTTTATTTTTTTAACTTTTTACTTTACTTTTCACTTTATTTAGTTTAGTTTATTTTACTCTTTTTATTTGTTATGTTATATTTTTGTGTATTTCATTTGATAGCATTTTTAGTTTAGTTATTTGATTTGTAATATTGGGTGTTAATATCTATAATTTTTGTAGGCGTTATCCACAAGAATTTTGGCCGGAATTATTATGATTATTAATTTGATCCGAGAGAAATTGGATCATTTTTTTAATTATTTTAATTGTTGGGCTTTCTAGTGGAATTTCAATTGTTAAATCAAGATGATTATTTAATTTGGTCCGTAAGACTTCGGATCAGATTTGTAATTATTTTGATATCTTTGTTGTGATAATTAGGGTTAGAATAATCGTTAATTTGACTGTGAGACAACAGGTTATTGTTTCGATTATTTTAATCATTTATTTTGTTGATAGCTTAGATTTAATATTTACTTAATAATTACTTATCTTTAAAAAAAAAACCAAAAAAATCAAAAATCAAAATTCTGCATGAGCATATAGGTTTGGTAAATTAGACATGTAGGTTTAGTAAATTAGAATTTCTTAGGATTACATTTTTAGGGTTGCATTTTTAGAATAAGTTAGGATTGGACCTAAGTTAATTTTTAGATAATGCTCGCACATTTTAATTTTTCAAAAAATAGTTTTCTAAAATAAGATAGGGTTTAAGTCAAATTAATCCATAGAATAGATTAGAAAATTATCCCTTTTTAAATAGATTAAGTAGGGTTTTCATAAATTCTAAACTTCAATAAAAAAAAATACAAAAATCTAGGTGCATGTTAATTAGTTCGCATAATATGATCATTTAATTAGAATTTGTTAGTAAAGTTAGGTCATGAGATGCATAATAACTAGTTTGCATAATAGACCCATTTAATTAAAATTTGCATATTAATAAGATTAAGTCATTTAGTTAAGAAATGCATTTTTTTATAAAAGAATTCTGATTTTTCAAGAAAACCCAAAAAAAAAATTGTTTGATTTGTGAGATGCAATTTATTGAATGCTTGAGCATTTGTGTGATCACCTTTTTTTTTTTTTTTTTTTGCATAATAGTAATTTAGGTTAAAATAAATCAGCTGCTTGCAAAAAATTTTAAAAAATTAAAAAGAAATGGTACCGAAAGGGCATTAGAAAATTCTAGTGTAATCAAGTCCCCGTACCCTAGTCTCTAGTCCGTAGGAGTAAAATAAATCTCTCTTTATTTTACTTAGGTGTCTAATCGACCTACCATAAACCGATTAGTGGCGACTCCTAGTTAAAAATCTTTTGCATGTTAAATATTTGAATCTTAAGTCGCGAGTTGATATGGGCTTGGGAGAGCCCGAGCTAAGTTTAAAAACTTAGTAGTCCATTAACCTAGTTTTAGGTGGTACACCCGAAAATATAGGTCGCGACACCACGTAAGATTTCCAGCGAGGTTCACCGAATGTGGCACTCAAGTGTTCCATTTTTTAATAATAAAAAAAGTGGCACTTAAGTGTCCATTTGTGCCAACTTTTGGCACTTGAGGCATTCTTTTGTTGGCGGAATGAGATGACGGTGACAAATATCAACCGGTCAAAGTCAAAACCACGATTCATCATCGGAAGAAAACATGTGTTACTTTCATAAGAAATTGAAGTGTAAATTAGATTTTAATATGTATTTATTTCTAGTAACTAAGTAGGCCCGTTAAAGACTGGTTTGAGTTGAACCATATACTTATATTGACTCATTGTTATCCAGTTCATATACCCAACCCGAGCTAGGCTCCATTATGACCTATATTTCAAATTTCAAGTGATACATACATAACCCACTTCATTAAATTTAGGTCAAAAGATGGGTTTATCACTTATATTGGTATCGCTAAAATTAAGGGTAAATCTTGAATTGGAGCATAGAATAAGTTTGTTTGCTTGTCAAAATGATGAACACGCTTAGACCGGCTTTCACCAAATCAGAGTTAAATTCATGCACAATCTCGACTCCCCTAATGTGCCTTTTAATTTATTTTTTGCAGAGATATTATCAACCCCTTTTTCCTTGAAGTATTTTGTGATTTTTTTCTTCTGTCGATCCTTAAAAAAATCTATACACGTTTCTGTCCAACAATAAAGCAACGATCCAACAACCCCGACGAAGTCAAATCTCCAATTTCTTCCCAGTTAAGGTTTGAGATAATTCTGATGGCATGTCCTGATCGTGCGCGCCAGCTTCTCGTAAAAAATATGAGTTCAATCGGTTCCTAGGAAGAATATGAGCCAAGATTACAGATCATGCAGTTACAATATGAGCTCAACTTGCATTTTGGACCAACTTCAGAGGATGAATGCTTTGACTACTATAAATAATGAAATTATAAATAAATATATCCCTCCAAATAAAATAATAATACCTTCTCTATCATGTTAGAACCATTCAAAACTGTTTAAAAAAATTAGAGAGGCACCTACTCCCGTGGGTCCATTATCCAAGGAGGACACTATCTAGCACGATCACCTTCATGTCCAATCTATAAAAACCTTCAACTTCTTCGCTCAAAATGCACCATTCAACAAGATCAGTAGTCGATTCAAATCCAAAAAGAAGAGACTCTAGCTCTCCAATTTTTCCTCTTTTAATTTGTCGAAAATTCTTGTTAGAATATGGGTCTCATCACTTACGACATGGAGATCACCACCCCGATTCCGCCAGCTAAGATGTTCAAGGCGTTTGTTGTCGATGGCGACGAGATATTCCCAAAGATCCTCCCTCAAATCTTCCAAAGCATGGAGATCGTCGAAGGTGATGGAGGGCCCGGAACCATCAAGAAGATTACCTTTGGGGAAGGTTAAGAACTAACACAAGATCTCCATATATTTATTGTACCATCCAAACGGTTATTTAATTTTTCATTAGAAAAGGAGTTTATGTTAAGGTATTCAATATTAAAATTACAGCTTCATTTAGTAGATTAATTAAGTTACTGGATCAGTTCACAGTGGTTACATAAAATTACATAAACAACGAGTTATAAAGAGACTAATAGATTATCACTCCAAGTAAATTTCAAAAATATGGTAAAAAAAAATAAGTAAATTTCAAAAATGAATAGATAGCCTACTAAAATAGTATATATTTTTTAGAGTGACTGCAGAAATCTTTTCTAACATTACAAACCTAAAAGGGGAAAAATCCCCGGCAAGAAAGTGACTGCAATTAAATTACTCCACGCCATTTGTTCTAAAGCTTCTTGTGAATTGGTATCAATTTGCAATTTCGGTTCATCATTAATATACAACCAATTTCGGTTCATCATTAATATATGTGCAAGTGAAATTTTCTAATATTCGATCCATTGATTGCAATTGCAGCTAGTCAATTCAAGTACGCGAAGCACATGGTCGATGCCCTAGACAAGGAGAAGTTGACATACAGCTACAGCTGGATCGAGGGCGATGCCCTGATGAACATATTCGAGAAAATCTCGTACGACATCAAGATCGAGGCGGGCCCCGATGGAGGATCCATTTGCAAGAACACCAGCAAGTACTACGCCATCGGCGACATCCAGTTCACCGAGGACCAAATCAAGGATGGCAAGGAAAAGGTGCTGGGCTTGTTCAAGGCTCTCGAGGGTTATCTCTTGGCGAACCCTAATGCTTGCTAAGAACGTATACGTGCGTGGTCATCACAATATATTACCAGAAGATTATCGATCTTATGATGTCTCCTGAAAGGGTGCGTGTCCCTTCATGGTTTTTCATTTTCAATCTTGGTTTTATGTTCATATGAAGGAGCCTCAGGCTTGCCTTCTGGCAAGTTCTAGAGGTCGTTCTGTTGTGTGAGTATTTTGAGAATGGTGTATTGTCATCAAATAAATTCAAGTGAAATCATCTTTCTATTTTCATAGTGTTCCGATTACTTTGCTCCTTAATTTGATACATTAAAACAAAGTAGGTAAAAGGTCAACCATCAGAAGGTGTATATGCTCTTCATTCGTACTATAATTGGCATATCCATCCGAATATTTTAATTTTACTAAGTCAACTATATTACAGATTAGCTAACAATCTATATATCGGAGAATAATTCGTACTTTGGTTATGGAAAAGTGGCTATATCCTGGAGTTCTTAAATAATACTGATGACCTTCATTTCTATATTACACGCAGTATTAAAACTCCAATTTGTTTGTTAATTTTCATTATAATATGCTGAATAATTCTAAATTGGTATTGTAATCAACCCAATTTGCCGATTTAAGTATTAAATCGTACTGTCCAACAACTTTCCGTCAAATGGATAAGATGAAATTAGTATAGACAATATGAAAATGATATGGGTATAGTCTGTAGCGGTGTGCATATTATTATCTAATTCGTCCAAATGTTGTAAATAAAACCCATTGACTATTTAGACAATGCCTTTTCCTCCATCAACCTTGGTCGCTTTCCTGTGTCCCGAAAATTATTTTCTAATCACCGACTCTATAATACAAATCCCGTTTCCAAGATTAAATGAATCAAACTATATAGATATATAGGCTTCATTTGTTTCATTTTTCGGAAAAAAAAGATCATTCATATCACTTAAAATAATTATTCGGTGAAAAAGGTTGTCCATATCAACAACAAACTGAGCATGTATGAAATTCATGATGAGCCACTAACGTATCCCAAATCCACTTTGCGGACCAATGTTGACGCCAAGATTTTCACCTAAATGACTTGTTATGAAAAACTGGGGATGAAATTCGTCAATAATGATATAATTTGACCCCTAAACAAAAATGCCCAACACCGCATATTCTCGCATTCGCATTCTTTATTGCATTTTCCCGCATATAGAAATTAGGCATTTTTTTTTCGTTCGAGCATCGACTTAAGCATGTTTTTGTGAACCGGCCCATTACGCAACCCGTCCAAAATTCTTCTTTCCACAAATTTGAATATTAATTTCTGTAAGAAGTCTTGGCGCGGCACTAATATCCCTGTGAAGCGTAAGTGGGAAGCGGAGCGAATATTCAAACCCCCACCAAACTTCTTTTGTAAAGAATGTCAGAGTCCTGAATTAGCAAATGGTAATAATATTTCGATCGCCCTTGTTCATCTTAGATTGGTCTAACACTCTCAACACTTCACTTCGTGCTATCGGTTTTTGTCAATTCTTGTCATCAATTAGCTAAAACATAAGAGCACAAGGTAAGGAAGGGGCAGTGGGCAAACAAAAACAAGGAAAGACAGGACATGGGTTTGGGGATAAGATGATGCGGTCTGACCAGGAAAGGGCATGGGAGGAGCTGAAAAAGGGACTAAAAAAGAGGAGAGCGAAATGACCAGAAAGACAGAAAAAAAACACACACACTGGTGGGGGGCTCTTCTTTCTCTAATGATTTTCTCGCTGGTATTTTGGGTGCTCCGGGGAAGTCCTTGGTCCCGTAACTTCCATAGAGAGAGAACTGGTTCTTTTTTCTTTCTCTTCTAGATCTCCTTTGGGCCGTGAGACTCAAGAAATAGAAGAGGTTTTGAGGTTTTTAACGCACTGTGGACTGAGAATGATCCGAGAAGATTGGGAGAGCCTTAACACTTCTAAGGACCTAGGGTTTCTTAACTACTCTAAAATATTCCTTAGGATAATATGGGAAATGTTCACTATTATAAAGTATTCTTATAATTAATGTGGGTAGTTGGTAGATGGGAAGATAGAATCTTCACTTTAAATTAAGGGTAAATTTACGATTGTAATTAAAAGACTCCTAAGTAGTTAATGGGGTAGTTGGTAGATATGGAGATAAAATCTCCACCATTAGATTAAGGATAGATTTATGATTGTTATTGTCATGCCCCAAACACTTGATTGCACAAATCATCCTTCCATGGTTGTTCAGTTGCAAAGTCCAAGATCGCATCGTCAACCCATTATTTTTATCTTTTGATTAAATCACAAATGGAAGCATACTATAAACACCCAATCAAACATAGTAGCAAGGATAGTATAAACACAATAACAAACATTCCCAAAAGCATCACACTATTATTTATAGACTTGTTAACCCCATGAAGTTTAATAATTACAAGCATTTCCTATGGCAACTTCCTGCCGACCATCTCAAAAACCTACAAGGGTCAGGGTTTACCTAACATGTAGCATTACATATTTTTACCTCACCCTAGCATACCCTACATTTTATTAATTAACAAAGGCCAATAGCAATGCAAAATTTACAACTTATAATCAGAAAATATCTTATAATAATCTATGCACAATGTATTAACACGTGTTCCAATTATTACAACCTTTAGGCCATGACCAACATAGGAGTTGGCGGTCTTCTAGCATGATCAGGTATTGTCTTATCCCATTAGGCATGGCATCGTCTTGGACCCCACCATAAACAACATTCTTAAGGAGTATTGGTCCGGTCTCAATTGCAACTCGGCATCCGGACTCCCATCGGGCATCCGATAAAATCAAGTATCATCCCCAAAACTCCCATTGGATAATGGTTTCCTTTAAATGACCACTCAAACACACCAGTTACTTATGCCAATTTCCTTTCCCCTCAATTAGCCAATGCAAATATGGTTCAGGCTCATACAATAAACTACGGCAATTATCACACATAAATTGCAGTAAAATAATTACACGTGGTCACATGCATAAAATTAACCCATCAAACTTTTCAAATTTTCATTTTAAAACATTATCTTTCCCAATTGACACATAAAACATGGCAATTGAACATGACATCTTGTGAATTACCAATTATATGTCCATAAAACCTTTTTTTTTAAATAAAATACAAGGTTTATAAGTTGGGCCATAACAAGCTTCAAACAACATGAATTATGCATAATTCATCTCATAATTCAAGCATCAAAGGCATAAAAACACTATTTATTGCCCAATTACAATAGATTGTCAACCTTAAAGCTGATAACTTATTGCCATTCCTTTGATAGCTTTTCATCCAATTAACGGTAACTTATAGCCTATTCTTTGATAGTTAATCACTATTTTGGTGATAGCTTATCATCTAATTACCAATAATTATCATCCTTTTGGTGATAGCTTATCATACTTTTCTTGAAAACTTATCACCAATACTTCTCACTTATCGCAACAACCTATCAATTTTTCTTATCACTTATCATGATAATTTATCAATGAAATTATCATTAATTAGCAATAATCATTAACCTTAATCTAAACTACCCTTAAACACAATTAACATTAACCATCATAAATTAATGCTAATTGTCATTAATTAAGACTAACTACAATTAGCCTTAATTTAAACTATCCCTAAACACAATTAACATTAAACCATCATTAATTAAGACTAACTATCATTGACCTTAATATAAACTACTCTTAAATGTAATTAACACTCTAATTAAAGATTAGGAAGTTAACTCACGATTTTACAGCGACGATGAGCTAATGGTGACAACAGTGCAATAGTGATGAGAACGTGGAGCCCATGGTTTGAATGGCGGCACCATGACGACGACTCAGCAAGCTTGAGGGGCAGCTTGCTTGGCTCGATGGGGGCGTGGCTTGCGGTGGCAAAGCACGGATAGACGAGCAGTGGTGGTGGCACAAATGGATGGATGGCAGCAAGGGCGGTGATGATGGCGAAGGTGGTGAACAGCGACAAGGAGCAACAAGGATGAGAATCAAGGGAAAAATGAGAGAAAATGGAGGAAAAGAAGAGAAAAATGAGAGATGGAGAGGGGAGGTCGAAGCTAGAAGGGGGGGGGGAGGGGAGGGGAGAGGCTTGAGATATTTTCCTCCATTTTCATCATTTCCCTTACTAACTTCCCTCAAAACCCTCTTAGCCAAGCTCCATGTCCCCTTTTGTCTCATCTTCTTCAATACCAAAAATCTTCTAGAAGAGGCATTTTAGTCTTTTCACTACTTCAATATAAAATCTCAATTTTGCCGTTGAGCCAAGCCCATTTCAAGCAATTGGGCTTGGCATATTGGTGCGCTTTTGGGCCCTCAGGCCTTCACTCGGCTCAACTTCTTTTCTCAGCTTCTAGTTCTCAACTCACTAAGCCTCATCTGAAAATTTAAAGCTTATCGATAAATGGACAAATAAGTGAGGCAACATTTAGTAGGTTGGTCTTGAAATCCTCAAAAGTTCGATACTCAAAATCAAATTAAATTTCATGGTTAAAATCAATCAAATGCGACTTTAATATGGCGTAAACTATCGAGTAGCTTTTGGAGGTTTTCACGCATTTAACCCGCAGTCAATAATTTTCAATCCACGTTTATGCCCCTTCAAATCATTGATAATCCTCGGTTATCATGTAATCGTGAGGATTCAATTACTTACCCTCAATACAAGATCTATAGAAAATCGATTTATTATCATTCACAACAAGTATCATAATTATGTGGAACCACCTAGAAACTGACTACATACTCCTAACAAATCAATATATATATTCGCTAATTGACTTATAACAGCGTAGTATTGTCTCTTATCGATTCTTATGGTCAAGCTGTCTATCCACTGTTGAATTCTCTAGTCACATTTTAATTCATTATGGCCTCTCCCTAATAAATTAGTTAACTCATAAGTGATCATTTCATAATAAATTCAATTGTTAGTGCATTGATAATATTACTATTTCATATATTTTGAACTATGTTGAATTCAAGATATCACAATTATAGAACACTACTTTTGTGTGTGTGTGTGCGTGTGCGTGTGTGTGAGTGAGTGAGTAGTTAATGCGGGGATTTGGTAAATGGAGATATAGAATCCCCGCCGTTAGATTAAGGGTAGATTTATGGCTATAATTAGGAGACTAATTTGATATATA
The DNA here is from genome assembly GCA_017140615.1 of Eucalyptus cladocalyx. NCBI lineage: Eukaryota > Viridiplantae > Streptophyta > Magnoliopsida > Myrtales > Myrtaceae > Eucalyptus > Eucalyptus cladocalyx. The sequence continues at coordinate 53,209,054 of CM029523.1, read as the reverse complement.
TACTCGCACACATCTATATAGATTCCTTCCCTTATTTGGATTATCTCACAAGTAATAGAAATTTCGAGTTTTTCTCTGTACAAATTTCTCTCTAAAATCTTTGTGAAGATGGTGAATAAGGCTGATTTGGGAAAAAAATTCCTAAAGTCATATAAGTGAGGAAAGCCTAAATCAAATGACTCGACACTACAATAATATATTATAATATTTCATCTCTATCAATAAACATGAGAATAAAGAAAAATAGGGAACAACCTGAAAATCTCTATGGTAGGAATACGAGTCTCTCTTCCATTATAGGCCTCTTCAATAATTCTTGATCTAGTTATCACAAATTTGAGTGGATGGAATCGCTGATCGGGCCAGAACACCCCATGAAGGTTGAGTCACAAACGATTCTCGAATTACTAGTTGGATGGCTAGAAAAACGTTGCAGCCAAAATTATATCGAGTTATTATTTCACTGTCTTCCGAACCAAAACCACAACCAAACCAATAGAATAGCGAATCTAAACATATTGGCGGGGCCTTATTTGAGAATAAAAAAGCAATATTTTCTAATTTTTTTTGTGGATGTGCATGTTGTAGCCTCCGTGATCTCAAGTTGAAGAATGCTTGGCTGTCAGCAGGTGGCCTGACGCCACTGTCGTTGCTCCCGAGTTTGACCTTCCGATCCGTAAGACTCGACCATGGGGACCGCTGGCTTTCCTTTCCTGCAAATTCTCATTTTACTCAATGTTTAAGGAACAAAGGAACGGAAGATCCATCTTTTACATCTCAAGTCCTCTACAGGACTCTGTCGAAGCCAAATGTTCTGCTTTCTCTTGCCATTGTTGTGCCTAGTTTCATCAACCTCATCTAACGTGCATCCATGCAGGCTCTCTCATCTTGGATACTCCATCAATATTCGAGTTGGGTCTCAGCATCTTGCATGCCGATCATTTTCAAATCTATCGCCTTGTTAGCCTGAGAATTCCAGGCCTTGATTCTTCACGTCTAGGTGATCTCATTAGGGCCTTCTCATGACACGAGAAGGTCGAGATGCTGATTGTGAATATTGTCTCCGCTGAAATTGTCGGTGAATCAGCGAAGGTTAGCCTCGATATGTTGTTCAAGTCTTTTCCTAGCCTGTGATGCCTCGCAATTGGCATGGGGCTTCGAAGCTTTATTCGATGCAGGACGGTGGGGTTCTATACCAAAGTAATTTATTGCCTCCATCTTGGATAAATGCACCAATTGTTCAAGGATGTACGTCCTCACCTACTGGCAGGCCCAAGTCTGGTATGAAGCGACAAGGTTTTAATTAGGATTCGTTGTCCCTCTGCATTCTCTGAAGCAATTTGTTATTGGTCTTTGGTTGTGGATTTGCAATACTGGAAGTCTCGGTAGGTGGTCAAGCAGGGCTTATTAGATAAAAATCACACTTGGTTTTGAGCTCCAAAATGAATTTGATGAGTGCAAATGTTTATAATTATCAATTCCCTACGCAAATTGGCCATCCGGACCAGACCGGATATATTATAATAATATATTAATTTTTTATTAAAAAAATTGAAATTAGCAAATCTAAAATTTAGGACTCCAATCACCATCTTGTCTCAATTCACTATTCTCCTACTCCATCTCATCACTCTTAGTTCAAAATCTCTCCGAACTACCTCTTCCTCTCCAATTCATCTCCGGATCTACTCATCTCCCTTCGAGTTTTAGTTTGAACTCGGCGAAACAGTGAGTTAATTCTCTTTTCCTCTCTTTAACTTGACCTCTCTCTCCACGTCGTCGCCACCTCCGCATTCACTGTCACTATCGTCTTCTTTGTTGTTGGGCTCGTCTCGCTTCTACCTCCCCTCTTCCTCCTCCCTCTCCTTAGGCTTCTCCTCATCATCCTCATCTTTGAGGACGGGCAAACTTTAGGTCTAAGAATGGCTCATCGTCCCCGTTGTCCTCCTCATTGTCGATCTTGAGGGAGGAGTGGGAGACAACGAAGGTGGTGTTAGCTGGGTTCACTCCTATGTGGAGGAAGCCCAATGAGTTGCAAGCCCAAAAAGGGCTTGAGCCCATATAATAAGTTATATGAGGAAATATGGTTTCTCACTATTTATATAAAAAGAGGTAGCAGCGAGAAAAGGAAATAAGTAATAAGAGAAAAGAGAAAGCAGAAAATCTAGGGTTTGGGGCAATATCTCGATTTACATCAAGCTGGCGTCGGAGGTCGATTCGTAGTCCGATTGAGCTGAAATTTTGTCAGCATGTTCGTGGCGCAATTTTATCGAATCTGAACGGTTTGATTTTCGTTTGAAGCTCCTACATCAGGTTTTTCGTGGATTGATCAAAACCTGCGTTTTTGGTCGATTTATCCTTGATCTCTTGTGAAGTTCATGTGTATTGCCAAGAATTATATTCTTGAGGTGTTTGCTGCTATGTACCTCTAGTATTTACTAGAGAAGAATAATTTTATTGATAGTGAAGATTTTCAGGTGGACTCCGGTCCCGTGGTTTTTTATCTCCTCACATTGAGGAGGTTTTCCACGTAAAAAAATCGTCTTGTGTTCGCGTGCTTGGTTATTTTACTCTACTATATCGATTCCTATTAGGTTTACACAAGAGGGGAGATTATTTTATTCCGCTGCGTTGATTCGATATTGTTCGAATTATTACCGTTCTCCCATCGAGTGGTATCGAGCACCAGGTTCTTGCTTGATTTTTCTGCCTTGTGTTGAACAATGGAAACGAATATGAGTAGAATGGTTACACTGAATGGTTCGAATTATCATATTTGGAAAGGGAAGATGGAAGATATTTTATATGTGAAAGATTTTTATTTGCCTGTATTTGCTGAGGAGAAACTAGAGAATAAAACTGATGTTGAATGGTCTATATTTCATCGTCAAGTGTGTGGTTATATCAAGCAGTGGGTAGATGATAATGTTTTGAACCATATTATTGAGGAAACACATGCACGCAGTTTATGGGATAAGCTCGAACAGTTATATGCTCGAAAGACTCGGGAATAATAAGTTATTTTTGATAAAACAGATGATGGCTTTGAGATATCATGATGGTACTCGTTTGATCGATCATTTAAATTCTTTTCAAGGAATTATAAATCAGTTGGCTGCGATGGGAATCAAGTTTGATGATGAGATACAAGCACTATGGTTGCTTGGTACTTTGCCGGACTCATGGGAGACGTTCCGAACATCTTTGTCTAATTCTGCCCCGGATGGTACAATTACCATGGATTTAGCCAAGAGTAGTATTTTGAATGAAGAGATGAGAAGGAAGACACATGGATCATCCTCTTCACATTCCGATGCCTTGGTTGTTGAGAAAGGGGGAGAAGTGAGTCTCGAGATCCGAGAAATAGAGATAAAAGTCGAGACAAAAGCAGAGGTAAGTATAATAAATTTGCTAATGTTGAGTGCCATTATTGCCATCGAAGGGACATATTCAGAGGTTTTGTCGCCAGTTAAAAAGGGACAAACAAAAGGAGAAAGGTAAAGAAAAGAAAAGTGATGATGACAGTGATGACAATCGTGTTGCTGCACTTAAAGAAGACTTTCTCACTATTTTTTATGGTGATGTGGTGAATTTTGTTTCTCATGAGACCAGTTGGGTAATTGATAGTGGTGCATCCGTTCATGCTACGTCTCGTAGGGATTTCTTTACATCATATATGTCAGGTGACTTCGGATTTGTGAAGATGTGAAACAATGGACTAGCTCAAGCTGTAGGCATTGGTGATGTGTGCCTAGAAACCAGCAATTGCACAAGGTTAGTATTGAATAATGTTAAACATATACCTGATATCCGCTTGAATTTGATTTCTACAGGCAAGTTGGATGATGAGGGGTATTGCAGCACCTTCAGTAATGGTCAATGGAAACTTACCAAAGGTTCTCTTGTTGTGGCTAGAGGTGAAAAATATTCTTTTTTTTTTTTTTTTTTTTTTTTTTTTTTTTTTTTGATGACCCAGGGAACCTCCGAACGCCGCTTCGCGGGGAGAGTAAACCCTGGAGCGCCGGGGGCCCCCACCGCTGACCCCCAAGCGCAGGTAAGACGCGCGTTATGCATTGAAGCATCGCTTCCACGGAGGTTCGAACCCTTCCCCCTGCGTTTGGGGTACCAAGCCCTAACCAACGCTTCCACCGCGAGCGGTGGTGTGAAAAATATTCTTCGTTATACATTATGCAGGCAAAGTTGTCCACAGACAAAATTAATGTAGTAGATAGCGAAGATGCAGCTAAGTTATGGCATAAGAGGCTTAGTCACATTAGTGAGAAAGGTTTGTCAATATTGGCCAAGAAGAAGCTCCTTTCAGGATTGAAAAGTTCAGCGCTAAAGAAGTGTGCTCACTATTTAGCAGGAAAACAGAACAAAGTTGCATTTAAAAGCTCCCATCCTTCAAGAAAGTCAGGTATACTGGATTTAGTGCATTCTGATGTTTGCGGTCCTATGAAAACAAAATCACTTGGTGGCTCTCTTTATTTTGTTACCTTCATAGATGATTTTTCAAGGAAAATTTGGATTTATGCCTTGAAAACTAAAAATCAAGTGTTAGATGCTTTTAAGCAATTTCAGGCTTCAGTTGAGAGACAGACTGGAAAGAAATTGAAACGTATCAGAACTGATAACGGGGGAGAGTATATTGGACCTTTTGATGGATATTGCAAACAACAAGATATTCGACATCAAAAGACATCTCCCAAGACGCCTCAGTTAAATGGCTTAGTTGAGAGAATGAACAAAACACTGGTTGAAAGGGTAAGATGCTTACTTTCATAGTCAAAGCTACCCAGATCCTTTTGGGGTGAGACTTTAAGTACAGTTGTGCATGTATTAAATCTTACTCCATGCGTTCCTTTAGAGTTTAATGTTCCTAATAAAGTTTGGACAGGTAAAGATATTTCTTATGATTATTTGCGTGTATTTGGGTGCAAAGCATTTGTGCATGTTCCCAAAGATGAGAGGTCTAAACTTGATGTGAAAACACGACAAGTGCATATTTATTGGTTATGGACAGGATATGCTTGGCTACAAATTTTATGATCCACTTGAAAAGAAAATTGTAAGAAGCAGAGACGTTGTGTTTATGGAAGATCAAACAATAGAGGATATTGAGAAATCAAAGATGATTTCAGCACCACAGGTTAGTGATAATCCGGTTGATTTAGATCCAGTTCCTCTTACAAATATCCCTACACAGGTTGATGAAGAGCAGCAGGAAGTCAATGTTCCAAATAATGCACATGTTCCCGAACATGTTGAGATAGATAATACTATTCCTGAACCAGAGGCTCAATTAGATGTTCCACTGGATGTTCCAGTCCGGAGATCCATTAGAGACCAACGACCTTCCACAGGTATTATGAAGATGAGTATGTATTATTGACTCGATGCAGGTGAACCGAGTGTTATGCAGAAAGCAATAGAAGATGAGTACAAAAACAATTGGTTCGATGCTATGCAAGATGAGATGCAGTCACTTTATGATAATCATACTTTTGAATTGGTGAAGTTACCTAAAGGTAAAAGAGCTTTGAAGAACAAGTGGGTATATAGGTTGAAGCAAGATGAACATACTTTACAACCATGGTACAAAGCTAGATTGGTTGTTAAGGGATTCGGTCAGAGAAATGGTATTGATTTTGATGATATATTTTCTCCGGTAGTAAAAATGTCTTCTATCCGTGTGGTACTAGGCTTGGCAGCTAGCCTAGATTTAGAAATTGAGCAAATGGATGTTAAAACAGCCTTCCTACATGGTGACTTGGAGGAAGAGATATACATGGAACAACCCGAGGGTTTCAAAGTGAAAGGGAAAGAGGATTATGTGTGCAAATTGAAGAAAAGTCTCTATGGCCTAAAACAAGCACCGAGACAGTGGTATAAGAAATTTGCGTCGTTATGACGAGAACAAGGCTATAAGAAGACTTCCTCGGATAATGTGTGTTTGTCCAAAATTTTTCTGATGGTGACTTTATTATTCTCTTGCTTTATGTTGATGATATGCTGATTGTTGGTAGGAATGCTTTAAGAATTGAGTTATTGAAGAAACAATTGAGCAAGTCTTTTGCCATGAAAGACTTGGGCTCGGCGAAGCAGATTCTTGGCATTAGAATTACCCGAGACAGAGATGCTAAGAAGTTATTTTTATCGCAAGAGAAATATATCGAGAAGATCCTTCAGAAATTTTACATGGACAAGGCTAAAGTGGTTAGTACTCCTCTTGCTACCCACTTTAAGTTAAATATGATGCAAAGTCCTACAACTGATAAAGAAAAGAAAGATATGGAAAGTGTTCCATATGCTTCAGCTGTAGGAAGCTTAATGTATGCGATGGTATGTACACGACCAGACTTGGCGCATGCAGTTGGCGTTGTTAGTCGCTATTTGTCAAATCCAGGTAGAGAACCTTTGGAATGCAGTGAAGTGGATTATGAGGTATCTTCGGGGAACTTCAAATTTGAAACTCAGTTTTGGGACCGGGAAACTTGAGTTAGTTGGATACACAGATTCCGACTTGGCAGGAGATATTGATACTCGTAAATCTACTTCTGGTTATTTGATTTCTTTTGCGGGTGGAGCTGTGTCATGGAAGTCAAGATTGCAGAAGTGTGTTGCACTTTCTACAACCGAAGCTGAATTTATTGCAATGACTGAAGCTAGTAAAGAGATGCTATGGATGAAGAAGTTCTTAGAAGAACTTGGGTTCAAGCAAAAGAAGTATGTGCTATTTTGTGATAATCAAAGCGCAATTCATCTTGGTAAGAATTCATCTTTTCATTCTAGATCGAAACATATTGATGTTAGATATCATTGGATAAGGGATGTTCTAGATGAAAAGTTGTTGGAACTTGAGAAAATTCATACGGATCATAATGGCTCCGATATGATGACGAAGACTCTACCAAGAGAGAAGCTTGAACATTGCCGTTTGATAGCAGGGATGGTGAATCCCTCCACATTGTCGTGAGGGGAGATTTGTTAGCTGGGTTCACTCCATGTGTAGGAAGCCCAATGAGTTGCAAGCCCAAAAGGGCTTGAGCCCATATAATAAGTTATATGAGGAAATATGGTTTCTCACTATTTATATAAAAAGAGGTAGCAGAAAAGGAAATAGTAATAAGAGAAAAAGAGAAAGCAGAAAATCGGGGTTTGGGGCAATATCTCGATTTACATCAAGCTGGCGTCGGAGGTCGATTCGTAGTCCGATTGAGCTGAAATTTTGTCAGCATGTTCGTGGCGCAATTTTATCGAATCTGAACGGTTTGATTTTCGTTTGAAGCTCCTACATCAGGTTTTTCGTGGATTGATCAAAACCTGCGTTTTTGGTCAGATTTATCCTTGATCTCTTGTGAAGTTCATGTGTATTGCCAAGAATTATGTTCTTGAGGTGTTTGCTGCTATGTACCTCTAGTATTTACTAGAGAAGAATAATTTTATTGATAGTGAAGATTTTCAGGTGGACTCCGGTCCCGTGGTTTTTTATCTCCTCACATTGAGGAGGTTTTCCACGTAAAAAAATCGTCTTGTGTTCGCGTGCTTTGGTTATTTTACTCTACTATATCGATTCCTATTAGGTTTACACAAGAGGGGAGATTATTTTATTCCGCTGCGTTGATTCGATATTGTTCGAATTATTACCGTTCTCCCATCAGGTGGTGGCCAAGATGGTGATGGTGGCCAAGACGGAAGCGAGCGAGGGTCACGACTAGTTGAAGGCAAAAAGGGGAAGGTGTGAAGGTTGGACTGGTTCTATGGGAAGGTGTGAAGGTTGGACCGATTCTATGGATCCACTCGAGAACCGAACCGGACCGAAGATCTAGTTCCCGGGTGAATCCATGCAACTACTGGGCAGTTCTCGGTTTCAATTTTTCAGAACAGGTTCTTAGAGGGCGGTTCTTGGTTCTAGGTCGGGAACCGCCTTGCTCAAACCATACACACCCCTACTTTCAAATACACGGTGGGTCTGCATGTCATATGGGCATAGTTGGGGTTACCCTGCTCTATATAGTATTGCCTAAACGGGGTATATAGTGGATTTTAATTGCAAAAACCAAACAATACTATAGGATCTAAATCGATCTAAGTCAAATATGCCAAGCAAACGATTGGAAAAATCAACAAAAGCTTGTTCTCTGGTTCTGCCCTCAACCTCAAAGTGATCGAACTTCCTCAAAACAAAATTTGCAAAGATGGATCGAGTGGGCGTGAGGGTAACGAAGGCGTGCCACCTCCTTGAAAGACATTTGTCACTTTGATCTCGATGACAAAGAAGTGAATTGCAAGAAAATCAAGGAGTAAAGACCAACTCGAAAGCAAAAGTACTGGAACTTAAATGGAATTTATAGGAGACTAAGCTGGAAACGAAAGTTAACGGCATAGAAATAACTCACGATTTGCAGACACTGCCACTCAAATGGAAATCTTGAAATGAACACGGAAAATGAGAAGGCAACCGCTTCGTCACTATCCCAAATGGTTGATCCTAAAAATCCCACTTGATAGTTTTTCCAAAATGACGAAGTTTAAATGGAAAAGAAATGGTTGGACAAAAAAAAGTACTAAACAAGAAGGAAAAGAAACGAAGACAAAATAAGCAATCAAAACTTGGAAACATTGAAAGTATACGATTTTTTTTTTAACGGATGATGTCGGAATCGTGTCAAATTACTTTACTCAATTTTAATATTATATATGGAGGCAATGGAATAACTTTAATAGATTTCATAAAATTTTAATGAACCCACGTTGGGCACCAGATAATGGATATGTCATCGATTTATTACCGACTATCATGATGCATTTTAGAGTCATTAATGTAAAATAAAAATAATTCAGATTTTATGAATTTATGATGTTAGGATATGACCAAATACATAACATTGTATAATATATCTTCCTCTTTATTTGGAAATTCTATGAAGATTTATCATGTTTGATCGTATTCAAGTACACATGATGACATAAAATGCAACTTGTTGAGTTTTGCAATTAAATTATCTAGCTTTAGTTGATTCTATAATAACAAGCATATTCTTGCATTAAAAAAATAAAAACATATTCTCAACATGCGTACTAAAAACCAGATTTAATTGACACATTCTACATAATATGTTAACTATAATTATAATCGGCATTTTTTTATTGCCTAGCTAATAGTATGCAATTTCATTTTCGCCTTTCTATGACCACAAAGCTATTAAAAACACAATTCTATTGGCTGCCCCTCTGTTGGTCGTTGGTCGTTCATAGTCGATACCGGCGGGCCGATTCCACCGGTCATTGCCCACCGGTCGCCAATCATAATCTACAACAATATTTCTAGTACTTTCTGAACTTTGTAACACTCAGACTTTCCATAGCAATTAAGCGGTAAACTTTAGTAAAATCAGAAAGAAAGATTGGTATCGGACAACAAAAAGTTCCCAGAGAAAGATGGGCCGGAGATCGAGAGAACATGTGCTGTCCAGATTTTTAAAATAAAGGAGGAAAGATTTCTAAGTTTTTTCTTTTCGGACATCTGAGGCAACCCATTGACCAATCTTCTTTGTGTGTCATTTACGCAAATTCAGTAGTCGATCCTCTTGAAGCGAAAGTAGTGGTTGAAATTACACCGTCATTTTTCAATCGATAACGGCATGTCGCGTTAGCATTGCTCTTTTTCAAATCTGGTAGAATTTTGGATGCGTCTGCTATCTATGAGGAGCGGCACCGACGGCTTTTATTAGCCTTAGCTGTTGGTGGACGACCCCCGATCCACTCCAACTTGTGTTTTGGCCCTTTTCCTTTTGTTCCTAGACTTGTATTTTCCTGCATCGCAATAAATGAGTTAATTCAACGGTGCGTGGAATTTCGTGCGAAGTAAAAGCATGCGACTTCAATTGTTTCAGCAGTTTTTTCATGCAAATAAATAAAGAAGTTGCCCCGATCGCACCAATGGCATAGGGAGTATAATAAAAATTTATTGCCAACCCCCTCATGTAGCATCTCCGCTGAGAGAAATAAATAATAAAGAAATAGAGGGTGCAATATCACGGTGCTTATTATTAGCAAAATATAAAGTATATATTTTAGGCTTGTGCCGAGTGGAGGTACAAATCCCACATCAAGATCATATGCAAAAGTGTGTATCTCTCATCAAGACTAATGTCCAAAATCATGAAGATCGCCCTTATGCACGTGAAATTACTCAATTTTTTTGTATATGAAAAAAAAATAGAAAAAGAAAAATAAGAATATGTATGTATGTATGTATGTATGTATGTATGTATGTATGTATCAGCCACTAAGAGCGCGCATGACAATCATTCTGTTTTAAAAATAGTTTCTAAAACAAAAATAGATTTTTCTATTTCTATTTCTATTTCTAGAAAAAAATTTAAGAAAAATAACCGTTTGATAACGACACAAAATTTCTTCCTTTCGAACGGCGGTAAATCGGCGGATGACGGTGAGGCCGACAGCTGGCGACCAGCAGCGGCGGTGGTCGGCGATCGGATTTCTATTCCAAAACAGGTCTGGAATAAAAAAATTATTTTTAAAATAGAAATTACTAGTTGTCATGCACCCCTAAAATGTAGAAGCAATATGTGGTTCTGACCTCCGGGGGCAGTTTTTAACCTGGGACAGACGAAGATGTGACGTGTAGCTACCAAGATGGACATTAATTGAAGGAGCTATCTTAAGCTTTTAAATATCCCCTCCACTTCACAGTCTCATCCCCACATCTAGAAATCTCACCTGTTCCGTATTGAAATTCATCTCCATTTCATTCTCAACTTTCAATTGGATTTCCGAGGGGAGAGAAAAAAAGAAGGATCCATCATGAGTGCTCCAGTTACATTCACCGAAGAATTCATCAGCCCCGTCCCAGCGCCAAGGTTGTTCAAGGCGTTGATAATCGACGGCGATAATCTCATGCCCAAGATCATGCCTCAGGCCATCAAGAGTGTGGAGCTCATCCATGGCGACGGAGGCCCCGGGAGCATCAAGCAGATGAACTTCGCTGAAGGTGAGGCAACTTTAGTGATTAATTACTTGCATGATGTATCTTAGCACTATTTCTTCTTAAGTAGTTAGAAGATTGTTATGCAAGTAAAAGGGGGAATATCCAATATTAGATGAGTCATTTGAGGTATGATGCCAACAGGCATGTGGCCCGCTGGTAGAAGGATCAGGGGGAGGATTGGGTCCTAGGTTGGATCCCTGTGAGCATTGCACACACATGTACGTAAAAAAGAGGGGTGGGACAATATAAAATGGAAGTATGATAAGACAAAATCGACATTATCTCATTGGAATGCCATCTTGAGCTTTGAAGGACTCCTTTCTTCAACACGAGGATGCAACCTCCTTATTTACCCGCAAGATGATGAAGATCAATCGTATTCGTACCTATCCTTAACCGGAGTAGAGAGATTCTCGATGATCCACCTAATAATAACGACGATAGTAATTTCACAATTGCCCTTTAAGTACAGGCAGTCCTCTGAAGTTCGTGAAGCATAGAATCGATGCACTGGACAAGGAGAAGATGACGTACAGCTACTCAATGGTGGAGGGAGGCGAATTGGGCAACAAGATCGAGTCGATCTCTTATGAAATCAAGATGGAGGCATCTCCCGATGGCGGCTGTAAGGGCTCCAACGTGAGCAAGTACCTCCCAAAACCAGGGGTTGTGATCAACGAGGAGGAGATCAAAGCCGGGAAAGAGAAGGCCAACGCCGTCTTCAAGGCCGTGGAGGCTTATCTCGTGGCCAACCCCGAGGCCTATGCCTAAGAACTTTTTATTTATATTATCGTCTCTGTTTGAAGCAACTTTTGCATCTCTCTTTTCGCGGACGATTCTAATTATAATGTGCTCCTCTATGTGGGAAGCCCTTGATCGAGAGTGCTAATCGGTTTGCTACTATAATAAAGTTCCTCTATCATGTACTATGAATTAGATCATTCTGCCTTGTTATAAAGTGTCTCGGAGCATGGTTGAGGTATAATGATGTTGCAACTAGCGTAACCCAACATATTAATAAGCAAGCTATGGAACAATTCATCTGGCAAGGTCAATCTAATAGAGAGGAGAGTTTATTTTTGGCCAGTTTAAGTCCTGAGGCCTTCTAACTAGTGCTATCTTCGTATGTAGTTCCCTGTCATCAAGAACTTGTTACAACCATTGTGATTGCAAGTTATCTTCCATCCATTCCTTCTACGAGAGTGAATTAACATGCTAAGCTAATCCTCTGCATTTCTAGTCCTCCCAAGCTCATGATTTTGAGGACTTAGATGACATTTCATTAATTTCCATATAAGATAAAAGGGGCTCGTCACTTGAATCCTCGGTTAGAGTCTCATAGTTCATTGCCTTGTCCTTAATCTGGCATTTTTTCAAACTCAACATTGAGTGGCAACTATAGTTGGGAACTGTAAGATAAATTCCCATGGAGAGCAGGGGTGGAAGAGCTACTGTCAAGAGGGGAGAATTACCCTTCTGCTATGAAAGCTAGCCAAGGAGCTTACTTCAAATAAAAAGGCTTGATCCCAAGATTATACTGGCTGCTCATCGAAAGGCACCAATTCTCATTGGATATAAGATATAAGAGAGGGTCCAATTGCTAGAATGTAACTTACATCCGATGTACTTTGGAAATTAGTGAATATGATTGTTTTTATGTTTTTTCACGAAATTTGGATGTACTTATTACTGTAGAGCATTTTTCCTTCGATTTTTTCCTTCCAATGAATGCATTCAATGCTTCAAGATGTTAAATTTTAGAGAATTCCTTCTATTTAAAATTGATATGTAATATATATCGTTGTGATTTAAAAATAAAAAAAAAACCTTTGATTTGGATTTAGCTTTTCTTTGCATTGTGATTCTAACCCAAAGAGCTCTACCACTAGAATTGAAGTCAAGATGCTATATAAGCATGTAATGAGTTTTTGTGATTGAGTATATAAGCTCCATCATTAATGATCATAGTCAACCATACCGAATCTACAACAATTTTAGCCTGTGGTAGATCTGATCAACGCCATCCATTTTTTCTTTTTTTCTTTTCTTTTTTCTTCCTTCCCGATCTTAGCAATATGTGAACTTATGAAGCCAACTGTTCATCATCAAATTGGAGCCAGCATTTAATGGTAAAGTGGACATTTTCTCATTGGAATGTCATCTTGAGGTTTGAAGGACCTAAATTGACTGTCCTCTTCTTCAACACAAGGATGCAACCTCATTATTTACCCGCAAGGCTTAACCAGAGTCGAGAGATTCTTGATAATACACCTAATGATAATGACAACTTTAATTTCATAATTGCCCTTTAAATACAAGCAGTCAAATGAAGTACTCAAAGCCAGAGTCGATGCACTAGGCAACGAGAAGATGACGTACAGCTACACAATGGTGGAGGGAGGCGAATTGGCTGACAAGATCGAGTCGATCTCTTATGAAATATCAAGATGGAGGCATCTCCCGATGGGGGTTGTGAGAGCACGAGCAGGAGCAACTACCACCCAAAACCAGGCATTGTGATCAGTGAGGATGAGATCAAAGCCGGGAAAGAGAAGGCCATGGCCGTCTTCAAGGCCGCGGAGGCCTATCTCTTGGCCAACCCCGAGGCCTCTGCCTAAAAGCTTTTGTTAGTATTATTGTCTCTATTTGAAGCAAATTCTGCATCTGTCCTAAGTTCTGCTAATTATAATGTGGTCTTCGCTATGTGAAATCCTTGATTGAAAGTGCTAATGTTGTTGCTATTACAATAAAGTATCTCCAATTCTACTATAGTACGTTGGCTTTTTTTTTTTAACAGTAGTACGTTGGCTTGTGAAAAAGTGCCTCGGAGCACAGTTAAGGCATAATAATGTTGCGGTGATGCATATATCAAATGCACATTGCAAATTAGTAAACAAAGTTATTTTCATGCGTCTGAAGAAATTTGGATGCACTTCTTCAAGGGTAGCATTTTTCCCTCAGCTTGTTCCTTCCATTGATTGCATCCAATGCTTCGAGACATTAAATCTTAGAGAATTCCGTCTATTTAAAATTGATGTGTAATGTCTATTGTTGTGATTCAAAAAAGGTTGATTAGGTTAGGCCTTTATTTGCATTGTAAACGTAACCCAAATAGTTCTATCACTAGATTAGAGGTGAAGATATTTAAAACATTTCTATTTAAACGTGCAACAAGTTTATGTAATTGAGTATATATTGTGACATCCGATTTTCCAATTTTATTTTCAATAAATTGAGACCGGCATTTTGTTGACACGCATATAGTTCTTTTCCTTAAGTCGGCCACTTATGTGAAAAATAGTCTATCAGATGAAGCCGTTAAGAGATTCAAATGCATCAGACTTGATAATTTAACGACCTTTCAACCGAGTTAATCTGCAAGGGTCATTACGGCACAATTAAAAATTGATTAGAAACAGGAGATAGGTCGACTTGACAGAGGCATGTGATCGAGTGTGGGTGATTCCACCAGATCGCACAATTCTTGTCGATCGGCACTAAATCGGCTTTTCTATCATTTGGGTACCATGTGTCCGTATTTGAAATCTTGAGATTACCTCAACAACCGAGAGTCGCCAACATGTCAAAGATGTACATTGTGGCTTGATCAACCACAGGTCAAATGCACGAAAATTTCTAAAAGCTACCCGGTAGATTAGGACGCGCTAATATCGTGCCAAAGTGAAATCAACCGTAAATTTGAGATCAAATTTAGAAATTAGAAATCTTGGTGTGTCACAAATCATTTTAGGGACATTGAATCACCTTCGGAAGATTTTTCATGTAATCAGAATTTTTCAGCAATTAAATCAGAGAATGGCTAATTTGGCTCGAGAAATTAGTAGGCCCACCCTTGGTCGTGCTTTTGGGACTTAAGTTGGTTTTATGGACAAGTGAAGATGTGAATTGAAGTGTGGTGACATTGGATTAATTTTATAGACTTCAATTTGGCTCAATTGGAGGTGGATTGAATGAAATTGAAGAATTTGATGTACAACTTTGCAAAATTCGTATGCCATGGTGGGGGAGCTAGAATGGACCCATTAGAAGCATGTTGTGGAGAATTTGAGTTAGTGGATAATGACCACAAGTGAGGTCATGGTGGGGCCAAAGTGAGTGGGATTTGGACAAGTGGAGGGGGTGGACTGACTCTCAAAAAGTGGAGATGTCCCATCAACTCCTTCTTCAAGCTTGTGAATTGATTGGGAGGGAAAATGGAAATGCAAAACCAGCGCCGGTTCCCCCTTCGCTCAAGCTCGACGCACGCCAGCCGGAGGTCCCGCTGTCGCCGTTCGTCCGCACCATCACTCCGCCCATCCAGTCGTCGTGCAGCTTCTCTCCTCCCTTTCCTTTCTGTTCGACGCCTAGAAGCCGAAGACCAGCAAAGCCAGGGCAACCGTCGCTGCCACACGCCGCAACCAGAGTCGCCACCGCTGCACGCCGTTGAAGGAGCCATAGCGGTCGCCGCTCGTCCGCGTGCGCGTGCCTCGTAGGCCAGCTCGCCGTTCCGCCTCCGCCCGAGCCTCTAGCACCGTCACCTACGTCGTCCAGCTCCAGTTCGTCGTCGCCAAGGCCGCCGGAGGTCTTCCCTGGCCGCCGTGAGTCACCGCCGATCATTGCTTGGGCTACCGCCGCCTCTCTTCGCCGTTTCCTCGCCCGACCAACGACCAGCACCCCTTTGTCCGACCGTGAGCAGCAGCCAAGAAAATGGGTATGACAGCTCGGTTTTGGCCCGTTTTGGCCGGCTTCCCGACCTCGGATGCTTGGCCCGCTTTGAAGAAAGTTTGTTTCCCTTGGCGTCGCCGTCATTTTGGTCCACTCAGCTTGCTAATCCGGTGAGTTTAACTCACTAAACCTTGATTAGATGATTAATGATGCTTTAGATGTGCTTAGTTTATGTTAAGTGTTATTAGTTGGTTAGTTTAATTTATTTAAGTGTAGATTTTATTAAGGTGCTTAATTAACTTAAAGTGTGTTTAATTTAAGGTTAAGTGAATGTTTATATTAATATAAATCTTGATGTGACATAAAGGAATTTACTTTTGATTTATTTAAATATCTCGAAATTATTAAATAATTAAATAATATATTATTATTCGTTTATTAAAATATTATTATTTAATTATTTTCGGAATAAATTTAATTATTTATTAAATTCCGAAAATTTTGTCAGGACCCTAAATTCTCATAATTTCGTGCTAGTTGCTGTTGTGTGGTCAGATTTTGAAATTGATGGTTGGATATTATAAATTGAGTGTGGATTTGCGAAAAATAGGAATATTATTATTTAATTAATTTTTGGAATAAATTTAATTATTTATTAAATTTCGAAAATTTTGTTGGGACCTTAATCTCTCAGAATTTCGTGCTGATTGCCGCTATGCATTTAGAATTTAAATTTGATGAATGGATGTGACAAATTGAGTGTTGATTGTGGTAAATAGGGATTTTATTAATAAAAACCCAAGTGTCGGGTTTTGATGTAAGAATTGGATTTTAATGATTATATTAAATAGTGGGGTTTGAAAAAGTGAGATATTGACTTTTTGATTCGAAATTAACGTCTCTCCACACACGTGAGTAATGTCTGGAATATTTTTAATATGAAGAAAAATGGCTGGAATCACTATTTTAAGTGGAAGCATTGAGTGAAATGCAAAATGTCCTGAGGCCGAGTATGATTTGGCTGTGTGATAATTAAGAGGAATCGTCCTAGGCTATTGAGCCGGACTTGCCCCTATACGGATGCCCACGCGGTGGATGCCGATCGCAGTAAAGGCTGGGCCGACTGGATCGATGCTCCTTCGGGAATGCCGTCGACGTAGTGACAAAGCCATGCTCCAAAAGGGGAGACGATGCTCCTTCGGGAATACCGTCAACGTAATGACGAAGCCGCGCTCCATGGGGGGAGGCGATGCCTGGCATTAATGTCAATAGATAGCCAAACTGCGAATAGGCTATGCCCTTGTGTGGTAGTGAATAATAATTGGAATGCGTGCTAAGTATGATTGTGATTTATATGAAAGTGATGGCGTTCCAATTGTTTGAATTATTATTACTACCTGAGATTGTGTGATTCAAGTTGTGCTAATCTGCAGGAATGAATTAAGACGATGTAAATCTTCTGTGTGATGTGGCTAGGCCACCCGAGGCGTATTTTCTTTCTAATAGGGGTTTAGGGGTTGAACTTGCTAAGACATTGTCTCATCCCGATTTGGGGATTACAATTTCAGGTCCCTAGTGGACGGAGCGGCTAGATAGCTTTGGTTGACCTTGAGGAGTTGCAGAGGTGAAGTCATGAGGATTGGAGAACGTGTCCGACTTGTAGGTCGTTGGACAATTCCTTTTTAAGAGTCGGTCTTTTGTAGACTTTTGGCCGTAGACCTCTGTTTGTAATTCTGTTGAATTATGAAAGTGTTATGTTGTGGTTTTGCTTCCTGCTTTTCTATCTCGTATTTCATTGTCAGGGGTTTTTATAATACGTTCCGCTTGCACAATAAGAAATGAATGGGGTTGGCAACACTACCTGAGAATGTCGCATTTGCATGACCATGGTGGGATGTTGGCGCGCTCGAGGTTCGGGGTGTGACATATATGCTCTATCATTAATGATCATAGTCAACTATGCTGAATTTACAACGATTCTAGCTCATGGTAGATCTGATCGACACCATCCATCTTTTCTTTTCTTTTCTTTCTTTCCAGTTATAGCAATATATGAACTTATGAAGCCAACTGTTCATCTTCAAATTGGAGCCAGCATTTAATGGGAAAACAATGAAGCACGAAATATATTATTTACCATCCTCTTGATCAAGAAATGACAAAGCCTTGACAACGACTCGCATGCAAACACTTCGAATATTTGTGGTTGGATACATTAATTGACCCGGTATAATTAATCACAGCACCATCAAAAGGCATAAGAGATTATCCTTGAAAACACATGACCAAGTGGCCAATTAATCGTAACTTAAGTCGAGACCTTTTAGTTGTCATCCAACTTCAGCATTGAATTAAATTCTCCGTAAGGTTATATGATAGCCCTTTACTCTTTTACAGCCTTAGGAACCGGCTGATCCGTCTTAGCAAGCTAATTCGTCAATGCAAGTGGGGTTGATGAGGGCATTTACTTCGTTTGTCAAGCCCTTCGGTTCGATTATTAAGGTACATCGGCGAGGTTAACATTTAGTTTTGGGGACACGAAGTTGCCATTGTGGCACGAGGAAATAATCAGTTTAAGAATCCTCTCGGATTAAGTGGACTTCTCGAGAAAGTGTGCATTATAAGACGATGAGATGCAACACGAATCGCATGGCCGCAAGTTTTTCCATTGACTACACCACACTCTAACCATCATGTATTATCCATAGCCCCGCTTTTAGAATCACGCCCTGTCCCGATCAACTCTTCTCTCCGACTTTGCACCTCGGAACATACCCTTATTAGTTATTATAAAGAGAATTATTAACTTTCCTCTTAATCACGACGAGGAAAGATATCTTTGGGGCTTTGGAGCCATTAAAAAAATACTCCGATTCAACGAGGGCTACCTCCTCTCGGACCTATAAATAGTGCGCTCCCTTGCCGTTCTCTTCACACTAAGCTCAAGCAAAGTTGATTTCATCGTTCGTATAATTTCAGTGGCGAGTCCCTAGAGATCGATCATGGTTGTGTTCAAATTGAGTGACGAGTACAGCTCCCCCATTCCTGCGGCGAGATTCTTTAGGGCCTTGATTGGGGACTTCCACAACCTCATCCCCGAGCTCATGCCTGAAGCTATCGGGAGCATTGACATCGTCCAAGGCGACGGAGGAGCCGGAACCATTATGCAAATCAATTTCACTGAAGGTAAAGTTTCCTCGACGGTTTTTAAGTATTGACGCTCCCAATCTTGTGTAATGGAATTGCACATTTTCGTAAGTAATGACATAGAAATAAGATGGCCCATCAAAAAGAAAAACAATATGATTGTTAAGATGCTATATTGTTTGATCAGGCAAATTTTCCTAAAATATTTGTCTTCTGTGATTAGTTCAAATCTAATTAGTAGGTATGTCCCATTTCATACGCAGGTAGGGAACTCAGTTTCGTTAAGAGCCGAGTAGAAGTGCTAGATGAAGAGACATTGACGTGTGTGTACAAACTGATTGAAGGCAGTCAATTGATGGAGAAGTTTGAATCCATCGCTTACGAAGTTAATTTCGAGCCGACACCAGACGGCGGGAGCAAGAGCAGGATAGCCAGCACATACTACACCAAGGGCGATTTTCAGCTCAACGAAGAAGAAATCAAAGCTGGCAGAGAGAGAGGCTTAGGAATATACATAGCCGTCGAAGCATACCTCCTCCAAAACCCGGATGCTTATGCTTAATTCCGGAAGTTCTTCTCTCAAATAAATCTGGAATTACTCGTGGTACTCTGTGTCTTCTATAGTGAGTGTTTGGCTTGTCTTTTGGTGACGGACATGATCGTCCTTTTGAGTGTGGATCATTAGTGATTCATCCTATGAAAGCATTCTAGCATTTTCCTGAATGCCGCCACTTCAGTTTCCCACTAATTTCGTAAGAAATCTCATCTAATTTTTTCTCTCGACATGCTTGTTTTGATATTTCCTTTTAAACAGTTTTGCCAAATGGCGTTACGTCTCTAATCAAAGTAAAAAATTAGATAGTTGTTTATTTTGGAAATATACATGTGTCTTCCTAATAAGGCCTCTCAAAATATTGAAAGACTAGCTAAAATGGATCAAGATACTATATAAGCCGAAATCAAACAATAGGCTTTAAGTCTCAAAAACCGGTTAAGTCCTAACTTATGACTATGTAGGTAGCCAAGAACTACGGTATCCTGTTTTGAACACATTTTATTGGATTTTAATAAATGACCTTTAATTCCTGAACTGAAATTTTTTTAACGTCCCAATCAACTGTGGTAAATTCTGAGATCGACCTGCCCTTTTTTCATCAACATTTCTGCAAATTCCAACATTTCTCGAGTCTTATCAACATGGAAAAAGATTTCGTTTCTTTCTTTTTTTTTATTGCACGAAACCGTAGAATTCTTTTTTCTTCTGCGGCCCACCGATGTGCGAGAAACTAGTTTGCCCTATGTGATAAATTAAGGACCTTCTATATTGCTATGAGATTGCATTTAAGAGAAATGAGCAAAGCAGTAAAATCTTCCTTCCCATGCCTAAGAAGGTGCGGACTCTTAAACCTTATAGGTATAGATAAGATAGTCAGTGACACAAGCAAATTCATTTATTTCATCTATACTTTTATTCTTAGAATTCTGTGTATAGGGAGGAGATATAAGGTTTCTACGCACAAATGTTTGCAAAGAGATGAAGAATTCTCACTTCGTTAGGCTATTTATTCTTGGATTCGTTCTTTTCGCATAATGTTTCATAAATCGGATAACATGACATGACACACAGAATGTGGCCGACCAACATGATTACTGATATGTCTATGAAATCAAAACATGTTGCCATCCAATTGACCCCAAAAGTCAAAAAAATAGAATTAATGGTGATATTCTTTTTCGTCTGTACGTACTGAATTAATAGAGAAAATAAGAGAATTTCATGTAGATTTATACAAGAACTAGCAAATGTGCATTCAGTTGCATGTTTGTGAGGAATTGACATTTGAAAAATTAAGTGAAAATTCATTTTGTTACGAAATATTTCAATTATTAAATAATGAAAAGATATGACTGATAAAAATACTCCATACAAAGGATCGTATGAATATATGCAAAAAAATTTCGATAAAAAAAATATATGTGAAAACATAAAAGATTTATTGGTAACATTTTAGGTAAATTGTTATAGGATAGAAAAGATTTAAATTCTGATATAGAAACATGTGATAGATAAAACAGAGTACTTAATTTACACATTTATCCATGGATCTAATATTTATAAAATAAATAATTAAAGAAATTTGAAGACCAAAAAAAAAAAAAAAAAAAAAAAAAAAAAGATTGAGATCCCTTATATGTAGGATGTTCCTTTTCCGTTATACTACCTCTGGAGCACTCGATACGCACGTGTGGTTGCCCTCATGCACTTTTGAATTAGCGGATTAGTGGAGGAAAAAATTATGGCTTGTTACCACCGGCCATGGTGGCTCCACTGGATAAGACTCTGCTGATTCTCAACGAAGAGGTGAATGGTCCAAAACCCAGGGGAGGCGCTAGGTGTATTAAGTGTGACTCAGGGATGGTGGCTCCTCCTGCTTAAGTGTCACTTGAAGATTTACGGCGCGGCTGTCGGCTGCAAGCCGGTTCCTCCAGTACCAAAAAAAAATTATGGCTTGTTATGAACTTTTAAATTAGTGAATAAGTGGTTTGTTTTTCTTTAACGTGGCTTTGATTTTTCTTTTTTACAAGTGGTAAGAGTGTGATTTATAGTAATGGATTTAAATGAAATAATATCAGGGAAAATCAAGTACATATTTGTAAACAAGAGGATGGACATTAAATTCGAAAATTGATTTTATATTTAGTATTAATAGATAGATAACGGTACAAATACGATGGACAATTGTGACGTGATCGCAATCATGTCAACCTTGAGATGAATTTTCATTCAGAGTACAATTTTTCTAACCATTGAGATCATGTTATTTTGTTCTCTCTAATTACACTTGACTAGACGCAAATAAGGTATGACTGCAACACACCTGTGGCCCTGTTGATAGATAGTCACATGTTGGTAGATATAGATATATATATATATATATATATATATTGGTCGTGAGGGACTGCACGCACATGTACATAGAAGAGAGAAGTGGGACCCAAAAAAAAAAAAAAAAAGTGAGGTATGACAAGATAAAATCGACATTTTCTCATTGGAATGCCATCTTGAGGTTTGAACGACCTAAATTAAGTGTCCCCTTCTTCGACACAAGGATGCAACCTCATTATTTACCCTCTAGAAGATGAAGATCAATCGTATTTGTACGTATCCTTAACCGGAGTAGAGAGATTCTCGATAATACACACCCAATAATAATGACAATGGTAATTCCATAATTGCCCTTCAAGTACAAGCAGTCAAATGAAGTACTTGAAGCACAATGTCGATGCCCTGGACAAAGAGAAGATGATGCATAGTTACACGATGGTGGAAGGAGTTGAATTCGCTGACAAGATCGAGACGATCTCTTATGAAATCAAGATGGAGGCATCACCTGTTGGGGGCTGTAAAAGCGTGAACGTTAGCAAGTACCACCCAAAGCGAGGGGCTTTGATGAATGAGGAGGAGATCAAAGCCGGGAAAGAGAAGGCCACGGCCGTCTTCAAGGCCGCAGAGGCTTATCTCTTGGCCAACCTCGAGGGCTACGCCTAAAAGCTTTTATTTGTATTATTGTCTCTGTTTGAAGCAAATTTTGCATCTCTCTTTGGGGACCAATTAAGTTCTACTAATTGTAATTTGGTCCTCTATATGTGAAAACCCTTGATTGAAAGTGCTAATGGGTTTGCTATTACGATAAGGTTTCTCCAATTCTACTATACGTGATAGTACTTTGGCCATTTAAAAATGCCACGGAGCACAATTAAGGTATAATGATGTTGCGGCGATGCATTTATCAAATATACCTTGCAAATTAATGAATGAGAATGTTTTCACGCTTTTGACAAAATTTGGATGTACTTCTCACGGGGTAGCATTTTTCCTTCAGTTTGCTCCTTCTATTGATTGCATTCGCTGATTCAAGACATTAAATTTTAGAGAATTCCATCTATCTAAAATTGAGGTGTAATTTATATTGTTCTGATTCAAAAGAAAGTTTATTTGGATTTGGCCTTTCTTTGCAATGTAGTTTTAACCCAAATAGCTCTATCACTGAGTAGAGGATAAGATATTTATAATATTTCTGTATAAACATTAAAAGAGTTTCTCTGATTGAGTATATAAGCACTATCATTAATGATCATGGTCAACTATGCCAAATCTACAACAATTTTAGCTCGTGATAGATCTGATCGACACCATCCATCTTTTCTTTCCTTTCTTTCCAGATATAGTAACATATGAAACTTATGAAGCCAACTGTTCATCATCAAATTGGAGCCGGCTTTTAATGGGAAATCAATGAAGCACGAAACACCTTCTTTAGCATCCTCTTGGTCGAGAAATGACAAAGCCTCGACAGCAACACGCATGCAAACACTTCGATTATTTGTGGTCGGATACATTGATTGATCCAATATAATAAATCACAGCAACATCAAAAGGCATAAGAGAATATCCTTGAGATCACATGACAAAGTGGCCAATCAATCATTAATTGAGCCGAGACCTCTTAGTTCTTTTTTAACTTCAGCATTAAATTGAATATTTGTAAAGTTATACGATAGCCCTTCATTTTTTTTCAGCCTTAGGAACCGGCTAATCCATCTTAGAAAGCTTATTTATCGATGCAAATGGGGTTGATGAGTGCATTATCTTTGTTTGCCAGGCCCTTCCATTCGATAATTAAGGTAGATCAGCAAGGTTAAGATTTAGCATGCGGGACACGAAGTTGCCATGGTAGGACGAGGAAGTAATCTTTAAGAATCCTCTCGGATTAAGTGGACTTCTCGAAAAATTTGTGCACTTTAAGACGAAGAGATGCAACACGAATCGAATGCCGGCAAGTTTTTTTTTATACACTAAACCATGCCCGCTTTGAGAATGACGCCCTATCCTGAGCAACTCGGGCATTTTTAATTTTCCTTCGAATCACGACGAAGAAAGACATCCTTGGGGCTTTGGAGCCAATAGAAAATACCCCGATTCAACGAGGACTTCGTCCTCTCAGACCTATAAATGGTGCCCTCCCTTGCCATTCTTTCCACACCAAGCCCAACCAAAGTTGATTTCATCATTCGTGTAATTTCACTAGCGAGTCCTTAGAGATCGATCATGGGTGTGTTCACGTTCAGTGATGAGTTCACTTCCCCCATTCCTGCGGCGAGATTGTTTAAGGCCTTGATTGTGGACTCCCAGAACCTCATCCCCAAGCTCATGCCTCAAGCTATCAAGAGCATTGACATCGTCCAAGGCGATGGAGGAGCTGGAAGCATCAGGCAAATCAATTTCGCTGAAGGTGAATCTTTCTCTAGGGTTTTCAATTATTGATGCTGCCAATCTTGCGTAATGGAATAGCAAGTTTTCAATTTTTTTTTTTTTTTTAAAAAGCGATAAGATGACCCATCAAAAAGAAAAACATGGCGATCGTTAAAATGTTGATTAGAGAAATTTTCCTAGAGATGTTATATGTCTTCCGTGATTAGTTCAAATCTGAGTAGTACGTTTGTCCCATTTCATATGTAGGTAGCCAACTCAGCTGCATGAAGAACCGAGTAGACGAGCTGAATGAAGAGACATTCACATATAAGTATGCACTGATCGAAGGTGGTCCATTGATGGAGAAGTTTGAATCTATTGCTTACGAAGTTAAGTTTGAGCCCACGCCGGACGGCGGGAGCAAGAACAAGATGACCAGCACCTACTATACCAAGGGTGATTTTGAGCTCAAAGAAGAAGAAGTCAAAGCCGGCAAAGAGAGAGCCTTAGGAATGTACAAAGCTGTCGAAGCATACCTCATCCAAAATCCCGATGCTTATGTTTAATTCCAGAAGTTCCTTCTCTCAAATAAATTTGGAAGTACCCTCGGTACTTTGTTTCTTCTATAGTAAGTGTTTGGCTTGTCTTTTGATGATGGACATGATCGTCCTTTTGGGTGTGGATGGCAATAAGTACACATACTTTGTACCTCGTTCAAAGCGGTGGATCATTAGTGATTCATCCTGTGAAAGCATTCTAGCATTTTCCTGAATACCACTTCACTTTCCCAATAATCTCATAAGAAATCTCATCTAACTTTTTCTCGCGACATGCTTGTTTTGCTATTTGCCTTTAACAGTTTTGCCAAATGGTGGTACGCCTCCAATCAAAGTAAACAATTAGATAGTTGTTTATTTTGAAAATATACACGCGTCTTCCTAACAAGGCCTCTGACAATATTGAAAGAATAACTAAAATGGATCGAGTTACCAAATAAGCTGAAATCAAATAATACACTTTAAGTTTCATGAATCGGTTAAGTCCCAATTTATAACTATATAGTTAGCCATAACCTAGAGTACATGGTCTGAGCACATTTTGTGGGATTTAAACAAAATGGCCTTTAATTCCTTAACGGAAGATTCTCCAATGTCTAAACCATAGATGAGCAAACCACAAAGTTCGCCATAGATGTGCGAGACACAATTTTCCCCTATGTCATATTGTATATTGCTATGAGATTGCATTTGACAGAAATGATCAAAGCACGAAAATCTTCCTTGCCGTGCCTATGAAGGTGTGGAGTCTTAAATCTTATGAGTAAAGATATGGTGGTGACAAAAATAAATTCATTTATTTGATATACGCTTTTATTGTTAGATTTCTGAAGTATAGGAAGAAAACATAAGGTTTTTACGCCCCTGTGTTTATAGAGAGATGAAAAATTCTCACTTTGTTTGGCCATTTTTCCTCGGATTGATTCATTTTGCATAATGTTTCTTCAATCAGATAACACAACATGACACACAAAACATGGCCAACCAATATGATTACCAATATGTCTACAAAGTCAAAATATGTCGCCATCAAATTTGAAAAATAAAGTTAATGGCGATATTCTTTTTTTGTCTGTACATACAGAAATAATAGAGAAAATAAGAGAATTTGATGTTGATTTATATGAGAACTAGCATATGTGCACTATGTATGGGAGAGATCGACATTCAAAAAATAAAGTAAAATCATGTTATTCTGTATAAAATGATTAGATAATGAAAAAATATTGCTGAAAAAAAAGCCTCAATACAAAGGACCATATGAATGCAAGTGAAAACATAAAAGATTTATTGGAAACTTCTTTAGGAACAATTTTTTAACTATTGAGATCATGTTATTTTGTCCTATCATCTAAACAGATGATGACCTTGGACGTCAAAAATGCTCTTTTTTTGGATTTTAACAGCTCTCTCTCTCTCTCTCTCTCTCTCTCTCTCTCTCTCTCTTCCCCCTTGAGAACGACGGCTTGAGTCCAATCAACTCTTGAGTTTTCATGCATAATGCTGACAAAAGGCAATGCGTGGGACTTTAGGACTAAGACAATTTGAAAAATTTTAAATAGCCATTAGAACAATCGTTGGAAAAGTGGGGACTCCTCTAGTCGCACCTACCCATATATACATCTCCTGAATATATCCCCTACACCAAGCTCAAAAATCTTCATTAAAACTCCAGCCGCCTCCATCATAGTTTCATAATTTTGTCCAGCTAGCAACAAAGTTTTCATGGGTGCCTTCATTTTCACAGATGCATATACATCCACGATTCCTCCCAAAAGATTGTTCAAGGCCCTAATTGTGGACTCTCATAATCTCATTCCTAAGCTCGTGCCTCAAGCCATCAACAGTATTGACATCATCCAAGGCAATGGAGGGGCCGGGAGTATTAAGCAAATCAATTTTGTTGAAGGTAATAATTATGAGACTTTACTATTGCTTATACTATCATTAAGGCACAATCACCCTTCTATTTAACTCCTGTGCAAACTCCGTCACTATCATTTGACTTCTAGCTATCTGAAAAATCCATACGTATATATGTCATCACAAGTTTTTAGACTCCGCCAATAGAGCAACTTCCACAGAAACATCAATAATATTCTTTTTCCACTGCACTAGACTTTGTTAATGTTAGTTTAAAAATATATTCTAAGCATTCTTATCTGGGAATTCTAGCATAATTATCACTCCTGTTGTTTTATTTGTGGTGTCCAACTAATTCATTAAAAAAAAAATCAATTATTGTCGTATGATGTAAAGAAGGTTCCTTCATCAAATCTCGTTTACTAAGTTTACTAGATGTAGTTTTAATCTGTAATATTTTGAGACGTAGGTAGCCAATTTAGGAGCATGAAGAATCGAGTGGATGAACTGAATGAAGAGACATTCACATACAATTATACTATGGTCGATCTGACAGAGAAATTCGAATCTATCAGATATGAAGTGAAGTTAGAGCCAACCCCGGATGGCAAGAGCAAGAACAAGATGACCAGCACCTACTACACTAAGGGCAATTTCAAGCTTGAAGAAGAGTACATCAGGGCCGGAAAAGAGAGCCTTGGGAATGTATGAGGTTGTGGAAGCATACCTCCTTCAAAACCCCCATGCTTGTGTCTGATTCCTAGAAATAGATCCCTTAAATAAGTTTGGAGCAACCTTCTCCAATAAGTACTCATGGTACTTCATGTCTTCCTTTCGGAGTTTGAACGGTTAATAAGGATAAGTACTTTGCACTTAGTAATTGTTCCTGGGTTAAATCCTATAATGCTTCCTTCCGTGAGAGTTACTCTCACAAGTGTTTTATTAGACGTAACATGAAAGGAGTTTTCGTTTCACATCAC